>NNCF01126134.1:0-50087 GCA_002313205.1 Laupala kohalensis
TTTTTTTTCTCTAAAAGGAAAGAATTTTTCTGTGATGTTTTATCTATCATATTGTTAGAGTAGGAGTTTGAGCATTTGAAGTAAATAGAGCAACAATTTTTTGATATGACAATAGTTTTTCTTATATTAGGTGCAACTGGGTCTGCTTGCTTCCAGAGTAGTAGACAACAGGATTTACTTCTTCACATAGGGTGACCCATGGCACAGTGCCTAGCATGCCCACCTGCATCTGGTGACAATGGTTCAAATCCTGTCTGATCCAAGAATCATTCACGGTGGAGGATGAAGCAGGGTTTGTGCTGGTTTTCTTGGGGTACTCCCGTTTCCCCTGCCATTCATTCCACAACAACATTCACTCTTCATCAATCGCCTTCCTGTCATTCATTTATCACCCGCCTCTGGGAGGTACGTCAGGAAGGGCATCTNTGTCATTCCTCTGCCAAATGAAAATGAGGCATCAAGCCATCCTCCGTCACCAAGCTCAAGACACGGGAAAAGGAGCATTACTCCTTTTGATGGCACTAAATTTTATATTACACAGATTCTGTATGAGCTAGTAATTTTTTGTTTTGTTTACTCCAATGGAAAACATCCCTGAAATTTGTTCATAAAATTTTAAAACAAAAGGTATTACAAAAATAATGTTAAATTATTTTCNCAATAACGTTAAATTATTTTCAAACAGATTCAATAATTTTATCTAATATATTGTTAAATTGACTTCACGTTCAATCCAATCGTTTCACTTTAGAAGCATCACCATACTAAATAAGTTAAATACATTCTGTTACCAAAGAAGCCATTCACAGTTGTTCATATATTTCTTAGGTATTGAAGGTGTAGGTCCACGTTTTGCGTCTCCTACTGAAAAATGTTGGCTTCTAATCATCGGTATACCCAAATCATTGGATGCACATTACCTAATGTAAGAGTGTAACCGCTAATTTGCATGTCATTATTTCGACGTGTAAGAATTATCGTTAAGAAACATTTCACATACATACATTTAAAATTGCAATGGTTAATTCCTCCATTCCGTTATTTCTTGGTAAATTTGATATTTAATAAGCTCCTTGAGGAAAGTTAAATAAATGTAAGTAATTTGGAATTCGGTAGATTACTGCAAGTAAATGAATATCTCGTTAGTGTTGAGAATCAAATAGAACACTTCGTTGGTCCTTTTTCATTCCGAATGCAACAGTGGATTTCGTGATTACAAAAGAACCTATTGCTATTTATGGAAAGAGTGACTGCTACGCTGGTCGTAGTACGTTCGTCCGTTAGTTCGCGTTGACTCTCTACAGCAGCGGTTCTATATTTAGGGGGGGGGGCATACAAACCTAAAATTGATCGATTATTTGGCGGAACCCCAATTCCTATAATAACAGTTAATTAGCAATTGTGGCCACATAAATAATTTTTTTAATTTATACCTTATTATTAAACTAAATTTTGGTTTAGCACTATGTATCATGTTTGACTTGAAAATAAAATCCAATTATTTTGAAAATATTTAATGCGAAGAATAAAAAAATTTAATCGTTGTTTAAATAAATCTTAAAATTAGGTTTGACGAAGGACAGTTGAATTCCCACGTCCTAACTCTCGGAACCCTTGTGACCCTCCCACGGAACACCTCCTAGGAGACAATATCGATGAAATCCAAACATTACAGCGGTGTTTAGATAAAAATATATAAAACATTTTCTCCCAAAACGCGTCTAAGTGTAAGAGGTCAAGACTTATCTAAAACGCGTCCACCAACACTTGACCAGTGCTCTGATGTCTGCCCGTGCTGCACCTATGACTTCACGGCAACAATACCAGCTCTAGAATTTACGTACAAATGGGCAGGATATAATAAAATAAATCCTGCCCACAACAAATGTCAATACTAAAGAACTAGGTGGATAAAATGGCTAATAACATTTTCATTTGCGTACTTGAAACAATAAATATTGGAGTTAATTTCCCTTGATACACTATATCCTGTGTACATTGATATTGATGAGTTTTGTGCTTCTTATGTGTATTTTTCGAAGAATGGAGGCAATAATTGCGTTTCTTTCATTATGAAATAAGTTGCGAGTTTGTCGGCATTACCTGTATTAGACTGTCCGAGTTGCAACTATTGAATAGCGCTTTGCGGGTAGATGACAATTCTGGCGAAGAAGTCGATCCGATTATCTAGTCCATGCCTCTATGAAGGTACGTACAGTCATAGAGGCATGGACTAGAACGGTATGCACAATTGTAAACAAACCCTAACCAATCCAATTCTAATAATGAAGGTTCATTAGTAAGTTAAGATAGGTTATGAAAATTCTACCAGTAGCTTTTACTTCTCCGTCGTCCATAATACTAATAATACGTGAATCTCGCGTTATGTTGGTATTTCTTTAAACTTAAATCTATCGCTAACATCGGCCATCACTCTTGTAATAATATTATATTCTTTCTGCATCGAGAGTGTGGAACGAATATTAACTAATGTTTTAGTTCGTAGTGTTATTAATTTGTATTTTTTATCGCAAATAGTGGCTTTTGTGACTAAATATTTATTCGGATATTACTTAAATTCGTAGAAGTTGGCAGTTCGTGTTAGATAGCCATATTGCATTATTTTCGGTGAAGTTACAAGACTGAGTGTAGTTAATATTGCGATAAGTAATGTAGTCCGCAAATGCCTGTAATAACTGTTTGAAAAGACCCAATAAAAATATTTATATTGCCAATAGACTGTGAAAAAGAAGAAACACGCGTTTCATTATTAATTTGCATAAGTATGTATTTTCCTTTCAGCCAACTTTAGACCATAATGACTAGCTCTCAAGCCCAAACTCTTCAAAGATTTACCCACATTACACTCAATAAATTTGGAGATACGGCGTCTTGTTCATGTTGGAAGCTATGGAGGAATGGTTTCCTCACCGATTGTACACTCTTGTGGACAAAAACATTGAATGGATACCACTAAGAATTAAACTCTCTTGCAGGAAAAACATGCCAGTCATTAGACACCAAGAAGAAAACACTGTGTGCCAATTTGCAGAAATTTTGAAAAATGTACTTCAGGCTTCATGTGAAATACATTTTATAATTAAGTCAAAAAATTCTTGAGCACATTTATCAACAATACGTAGATACTAGAAGAGATGGTGGTAATATGAGAAAAGTTAAATAAATGTGTTCAGAAGTTTTGTGTGTGAGCAAAAGCACCAGTATTAACATACTAAGAACATACAGTATACAAAAGTTCTTTTATGTTTTGTTTTATTAATATAAGTCACATACTGAGGAAAGGATTTTCTGTCTGAATTCTACGTTTCCTTAGCCACAAATTAAAAATTACAAATCTCTACAAAGCTTTTTGTGTGGTTTACATTTGGGACATCAAAACCTGTAACTACCAGATGTGTGTTTGACTGTACTTCTTCATCTCTTTCCCACATTATCTTTCAGAAACTTACAAAGAATTGTTGAAATAAGACAATTCATTTAGATGTGTCTGCTAAAAAAAACAAGGAGCCAAATATCCAAAATTAACTTACTTTACTATATCCAGATTGCATATATATTTTTTCCATAGTCCAATAAACAAGAAGTTATTAACTTAAGTCCTTTACTCAGTCTACTTGTGAATGATTTTGTGAAAATTGTGCCTGAAACTGAACCTTCAATAATGTGAGTTTTTAATTTTTCTTTGACAATAATTTTGAATTATTGAAGAAAATAAGCATTTTTTATGATAGATATTTCAAATTTATTTTCAGCCCTCCAGAAAATACCCAATAACAATGACATTTTAATAAAACACATTGTGAAAATCCAACCAAAATATTGTTTTATGGCCTGCAATCAAATTGAATATTAAGACATGTATTCAAATACAAAATATTTACTAAAAAATATATGTAATTACCTATTGAATATTTGGAGGTGGCAAAATATCTTTTAATGTCAAACAGCACCAATACATTAAAATGTTATACAATTCATTCATGTTTGCTTATTTTTCACTGTGCTTTTCAAATATTAGCATTAAAATATTCATGACAATCTATTGCCTATTAATGGAATCATACATTTTTCAAGATCAATTTGAAGAAAGAATGTTCATGAATCAATAAAGAATGGTGATCAAAAGGGATAAAACACATTATATGACTCAAAACTTTTATTGAAACAAAGTTTCCACATGGTCACTGTAAATAAAATATGCTCATTAATTCTTACAGTACAAATATATTACAGTTACTCCAATGTTTCTATTATGATTTGTAGGCTTGGGATATTTTGATTTGACATGCCAGGCTAAATTACAAAAATAGGTGAAAGGAAAATGTGAAAGAGAATATGAGCAAGCTAGCAGAGGAAAAGTTTTCAGTACACTGGATATAAGCAGTATCAAAAGGAGAGAAAATTGTGAGTAAACCATATAAGTTATATTAAAGAAAACAAAAATAGTTTTGAAATATTTTACTCTAGGGAGAAATATTTTTTATTACTGGATATTGAAAATAAGATAATTGTGCCATGGGACAAGAAAAGAATGAAAGTTTCAAATTTTTTAGAAAGAGGAAAAGGTACTGGGAAAATAAATGAAGGAAGGAAATCCTCCCAGAGTTAAAATTCTGATGGTACAGAATAATGGAAACTATAATTTAAAAACAGGTCATTGAAGAAAAGTAAATTAAAAGACAAGAAGTAGATGAATTTCGAAGGATAAAGTGCAAAATAGATTTAGTGATTTGCCTGCCAGCAGGTTATATGCTACAATTAGAAAAAATTGTTATCACATTACATATTGTCCTGGCATCCCTGTACTTCAAGGCTCAAAGATTATGATTCAAAGATAGACATATATTTGACTGACTTTGTAAACAAATTTAAAGTGAGTCAATCTTTGTTCAGTATAACAGTCTCCCATTTTAAATCCTTTATACAACATTGAACTCTTCCAGAATTTTTGACAATATTGTGCAACTGTTTAATGAAACAACAGTTAATTCAACTATATTTAATATTTATTCTATATAATATATCATTGAGTATAATGATATCAGCCATAATCCAAGTCCACTTGAAATATCCTTGTAATTAACTCAAAATTATAAATATCTAAGCCTGACCAACTTCAAAGGCACAAATCTTATCACCTAAATTATAGAATGGTTACCTTATGTCACATGTATAATGTAACTTGACAGAACACAGAAATGGTCCATTGAACTGCTTGTGCATCACAAGATGTTAACAGAGGTGCAATGTCAGCATACACTATCGCAAATATATTCTACAATTATGAGCCACTTTCCCTCTCCCTCACATAGAAGTAAATATTAAGAAATCAGAGTTCAAGAAACAACAAATTAAAGGTGTTACATAATACTCTTGTCTCTCAAATCTATATAAAAAAGAACAAAACCACAATTAATCAACTATGAAGAAAATAATTGTATCATGATATCACAGTATGTATACAAAATCCAAGAGAATATTCTAGTACTGAAAATAAAGACCAAAGAACAAGAGAGAGGGAAGTTTAAGAAAAGAAAATTATAATTTACTCATTCAGTGTTCTAAATCACAAAGTATTTCCTGTGAAGTTGAATCTAGGATCATTTATCTTCAATTTTAATCCTATAATTCTCTTTTTATCTCTCTCTTAAAATTCTTGAGAAAAATTACTTTGCATTAAAATGACATCATAAAATACTCATCATGTTGGGTACAGCAATTTTAACATCCTTGAAATCTGCAATATATTTTCTCAATACATAGTACATCCCAATACTGTTTTATCTCTTTTAAATGGACAGTACATAATGAATGCACAATTATATACTATTTCATTCTCACATAACAAACAATTAGGAATTTTAATTAGGAACACAATCAGACATCTACAACTTTCTTGACAAAAACATATCTCTAGTGTTCTAGCGACAAAAATTGATAGGTAGTCTTATTCATTGTTCTTTCAAAACATTGCCAAAAAACACACTGATCAAAAGTTGCAATGTAGTTTTACATACAAAATCTGCTGCTTTAACGGAAGCTCATATCAATTGGTTAACCATGTTTGAGTCGGGATCAGCAGATGTTATAGTGCATAATAAATGGAAGTTCAGTCCACATGTATGCAGCAAATGAGCAGCTTCACAAGAAAGTGCAAGGCTTAAGATGCTACATCTATACAGTGACCCAATGCCATTTTTTCTTCGTTTAGCTAACTAAAATGTTCTGCTAATACACATTTTTATCAAAAGACAGCCAGCACTTGTCAGCAAACATGAAAACATTGAATATGTAGAATATGGAAAATTATATTTGTATATTGGTACATAAGTATACCTCTAACCTGTATTCAGTCGCTTCTTTAATACATGGCGAAACATATTCAAATATCATTGAATACTGATTGTTCTTGTAGTGGAGGACTGTGCTTAGGAAGATCATAGGTTTTCTGGATGGAGACATTACTCCAGCAATGCTGTGAAGCCTCAGGTTTTGAATCATTTCTGAGGAAATAACTTTTCAAAACTGGATGCAGTTCTGCAACATAAGAAAATAAATTTGAAATTACAAATTGTTTCCATTATAGAAGGAGATTTATTTGTCATAAAAATCATGTTCAAATGAATCCAAGCAGTATAAATTTACACAACCAACTAGAAATAAAATTATCGAAATTTTCAAATGTTATAAAAAATCGAGAATCTTCTATGTAAAAGGAATGGCCCAATGGAATAAGAGCAAACAGAAAATAGATAAAAATCAACATAGAACTAAAATATATAAACCATACAAATACTAAAACATATAAATGATGAATCATTCAAAACATAAAATACTTCTTTATATCTTAGAGCAAATAATCAGTGGCTGAGCAGGAATCAATCCAGTATCCCTTAGGTAAGTACAGCCCAGTGCTTTAACCATTAAAATGGAAAACTTTCATTTGATTCTCAAGCTGTGATAATATTTAGTTTTTAATCTACACTCTGATGATTTTTGTTATTTGATTACAGAACTTAAGTGTTGATTTTTAATTAGCAATAAATACTAAACAAGCTGTTTCCCATAATATGTAAAAAGAAATTTTTAAGACAGATATTCAAGTCATTATGATTAAAGAGTTCTGGGAGTGTAGAGAGCAGTAACATCTAGGATATATAAAAATATATTATTTTCATCCAAATGATCCTTAATTATTGTTAATATAGCTTTAAAACTCAATATTTTACATTTAAAATTATAGAAAAACTGTCATTACCATTGGGGAGGTTTAGCTATTTTATACAAACAGCATAGAAGACATGTACACACTGTAAAATTTGACACTACACACCAGAAGAATTGTAAATTTTAGATAATGTTAAATTTAAAATAAAAACTATTATGTTTCATAACAGTGCTCTAATATAATTTTGTAATTGCTCTTTTGACATTTAGTTATTTACTTTATTTAACAGACATAAAATTGGACATTAAATGTCGCATTAAAGTGGAAAATACACAGAAGCAGACTATTGCGGTGTATGAACAAACAACAAAAGGGTGAGGTTACAATAGAGGTGCAGTTGAGATCCTGCTTGTTGGAAGGAAGAGAAAGAGAGTCAAAGATGAAGTGGCTAAGGATCTGTGTAAAATAAACCATGTTTTCTTCCTTAATTTTCTTCTTTATGATGAGGAGAAATATGAAAAGGGGAAGTCCACAGAAATAGCTTATAACCATATGACTGAAGTACTATTTGCCTTACTCTGTTTTGGGACATTGGTAAAATTTTAATCCATTTTTCCCTCACTAAATTTTCCAAGTATATAGGAAATTACTCACTGTCAATGAATAAAGACACATTTTGCCTTATTTAAGTGTCCAAATTCTGAAAGTTTATGGAGACGCTTTGTTACTAAAATTTTATTTTGTAAGTTGCACAACACAGAAAATATACATGACTATATCAGCTCAATTCAAATGTTGAAAAGGAAAAATTTCCTCAAAATGATAGAAAGACCATTATTAACATATAAGTATAGTTTTTGGACATGGGGGAGGGACCCATGCCAGGAAATACTGATTGTCTGGGTCTCTCCATCAGGAAATGTTTTGAAAATTTATTTCATCAATCTGCAATTTAAGGCATTTCTGTACATAAATATTGTACTCACTTAAATTGCAGTTTTTATAAATTAACCTAAATTATTCCTTTTTTCGAAATTCTATGTGTGTTTAGGCAAATTTTTACTGTAAGCATTCCTGCAAAGACTATTCAGTTTCACATTTTCATAACATAATTTCATAATTTTTATGGAAATTCACAAGAAAAAGAAAACTTTTGGCTCCGTCTAAAACTAATATAGGTTTGAAATGATACTAATGCATAGGCACTTCAAGCGAGGACAAAAGAAGTAATATTAAAATATAATGTTAGGTTCTACTTCTATTAATGTCAATTACATAATAAAAATAAATAAATAATAATCATTATTATTAATAATTGTTAAGTTTTGTCAGACCTGATGACGACTTAAACCTCAAGTCGAAACATGTTCATCAAAGCACTAAATAAATGGTATTCATGTATCATAAGGTCGTAAGTCTTGAATTATTTATAACATTGGATATTGAAATATTAACAAATGTCTTTTCATGAAATAGGTATGCAGAGAAAGATAACCTTGTAGAGACAACAAAAAGTTTTAGTTATTGAAAGAAATTGAAGATGGAAAACTCTTTGCATCAAGGTTTGATATGTTGTAAGCAATAATTTTCCCAATCATTCATGAATTGTGGTGTCATTACTAGACACTTTAAAAGAACAGCAGTAAAATATTTCAATTAGTTATTTATTGTGAAAATAAAGTGCATTACTCTTAATACAAATTACTTATTTTCTGTTCTTTATTATTTCTACTTTTCGTACTGTTTTCCATTGTCAATTTTATCTGGTTAACTTTTCATTAGATGAGTGATGTGAGGAGATTATAAACTTGATCAAAAGAATTATTAATTAATACATCTCTCCTACCACATGTCTGCTTCTAGTTTATTTTTTCTATTTAACAATTTACCTACATTATTCAATTATATACTGTGCACTGACTCTCCTATCCCTCAGAACCTAGGTGCGAGAGCAAGTATACAAGAAACTGTCAAATATTGCAGCCCTGCACTCTTATTCCTATATAGAAGTGGAAACCTATAAGAGTAAGAAAAGTCCACATCGTAAATCCCACAAAGAATCATTTTTGTATGCAGATATCACTAGTTTGTCTTGTAACTATCAATTTGCTTATACCAATTTTTTTTAAAATTTAAAAGCATTATTATTACTATTTGTATCTCTTTTGAGGGGTTTCAGCATTGGGGCACTGCTCTTTGTAACAGTCCACATACAGTTGAGTCAAAGAGTGCTGGGATGTTTTTACATCTCCTGTCCCTGGTAAAATGAGTTGGTAGGGACATAGACAATTTTTTTTAGTGATTTTATATGAAGTAGTTGTGAATCTGAATTCATGTTCTAATTCTGTATTTAAAATTTCTTATCATTTCACTGACAAATGTGTATGGAAGCTTACATGTAAAAACAGTATGTGGTAATTGTACAATAAAAGAAGAAACCTTGAAGCTTACTCCTTTGGGAAAAATTAATACTTTCTTAGTTTTGCCTCAAATGAAGTTTACAACATTCATTATTAAAAATATGCTCTGTTTTCAAATTAAATTTTTAGGTTTCTCTGTAAAACAAGATGAAAAAAGACTATTTTTTCTTTAGAATTTCAAACTTTAATAAAGTGCACAGTATAAGATGTTAAGAAACATTTAAGGGAATTTTACCTAAACAAATTTTTTAGTTTGGTTTCTTTAGTTCTTTCCCGGTGTATGTTTTTTCACCTGGCATGACCAGTAATGTTGTAAATGAGAAAACGACCACTTATGGGTTGATAGTAAGAAATTTACTTTAAATTCAGTTCTTTTCTCCATTAGCATTTAAAAATGGATAATAATTCAACAATTTTGGAATACCTAATTTTAATTCACTTGTAGCTAAAATGTCAAAGAAGTGTAAAAAAATTCTGTATGTTTTTTCAACATCTTAGTTTACAGAATTTGGGAATAATACTAATATATCACTGATGTTCATAAAAACACTAACTAAAATAACAGAATACAATATAAATCATTCTTGTATGAATCTCAGGTAATATAAATTGGTTTGGTATCAAGGACAAAGAAAACTGGCTGCTTACCACAGTCAGGGTTCCACAGGTATCCACATCTGTTAGACTCTGTAATAAACTGGTGCATGCAGAGGTGAGGATCGATCACACTCTGCTTCACTAAGCTCATCACGCTTCTTATGGCGCGTAGGGAAACTGAATGCTGTCTCCTTAGTTACACTGCTCGATCCTCCAGAGCCCGAACACACACCTTCATCCACCAGTGAACTTCTCACACCCAACTTCTTCTTTGGTGAATGACTCCTGAAATAAATAATATTTTAAAAAAATAGAAAATTACATTGGACAAATATATTTCAAACAGTGTTAATGATTTTAGAAAAAATAACTTAATTTCAAAGATTCTGATCAACTCTACAATATAAAAGCCATATCTTATTACCCTCTTTCCTGTTGCATCCAGTGAATGTTAGGTGTATAGGGAGGTCTAAAAATACACAAAAATTTGAATAAGTGAAGGGAATGTTAACTATTCATTGAAAATATTTGTATTTAAATTAAGAGGTTTTGAAAATACTACAAAGGATGAAAATTAAAACATATGAGAACAAAATATGAATAAAATCTAGAAAAATTTCAAAATAAATATTTTGAATTGTTGGTAGTGAATTTCAATATAAAGTAGTTTGCAGTCCCTTTAAATGTAACATAACTTTGAATGCAAACTGCACATGAACCTTAATGTTATGCTTAATGTTCTAAGAAAAAATATACCATTTGAACAAGGCCATTTAGCATGAAATTGTTTTCTGTTATCATCAGGTAGAAAACAATCTCTTTTAAAATATGATACACTTACAGATCAAGATAATAAAATTTTAGAAAAAATAATATATTCAATAAAAGCTTACTAAAGATCAATTTTAAATTTTTCAACCTTTTTAGAGGATCTCAAACAAAAAATATACTGTACAATATGCTTTGCAATTAAAAAACTGTTTACAATGCTCAATACATGAAATTAACAATTGACCCCATGTTAGTTTTATGGTTGTTAAAAATTATTATTGAAGAGAAAAATGAAACAAATAGGTTTTTTTACCATTTATATCAGATTTAAAAAGATAAATAAATAATAATAATAATAATTTCCTATTTGTTTCATTTTTTTTACTATTTATATCAGATTTAAGGGCTCTAATGACCTTGCCGTTGACGAGCCCTAAAGCCCCACAAAAGAAAAATCAGATTTATAAAATTTAAATCAGATATTTATTATAAAATGATTCTTAGGTCATTAAATTAAAAAATTGCTTTCTTTATTTATTTTCTATTACTACAAATTTATCTGATGTCCAAAATTATTTTTATAACATTTGCACTATACATTTTACAGTAAAAGACTTTTATTGTAACCATGTTGCAAATACTCATAATTAAAAAATTGTATACACATTTACACAGATTTACCAATAGAATGTGAAGTCAAAAGAGTTGAAATATTTTAAGATTTATCTGCTTCATTATGCCCAGTACGTTCAATCTTGTATGCAGCAATTTGTAAGTTTTAACTTCTCAACTAGATAAGTGAAGTAAATTAAAATAGTAAGCTGAAAAAAAATACTAACATTTTTATTATGAAGTCATGATACTTTGAAGACTGCATATTAAAAATGTTCTTTAATTACAAAATTTTATACCTGGAAAACAATGGAAAATTGTTGTTTATTTTTATGGCTATTTGTAGTAAATACACTACATGTCTACTCAAGTATATCTAAATGTATATATAGTGTTTTTTACATTTTACATAAAAAATAAAAATATGTATTTTATTTTAAAAAATAATTTGATAAAATCCACAATTTTCATACATGTTTTTTTATTTGACTTAAATTATTACCATCCTAGTTAGTTATGAAAACAATCTATTGTTGGTATAAAATGTTTACTCAGCAAATAGTTGAGAAAACACTTTTCCTTACCAGTGCATACAGATAGCGACCTCTTACATTCACAAAAAAATTTATGTATATCAAAAATAAATTCTATAACTTTTCATTCCGCAAAAGATGATTTTGTACTAATCTGAACAGGATGCATTCAACATGTTATGTGACTGCATAAATGTATATATGAAAATATGAAAAATTAAAATTTACTGCATACAAAAATAAAAGAAGAAAGCTATCAACATTTATGGGTTACTGAAATGAGATCTTCTTACTTTAGTCTACCCTTTTTGGGCTGGAGTCTCCTGTCGAGCATCGGCGACGGTTCTGTAGATGTTGACGATTCCAACATACTCACAAGGCGACCTAAGTGCAAGAAACAAGTCTACTTATCATTGACATTACTACACAAAAACACATCAATATTTGTATATCAATCTCCCAGTTAACTTTCCAGAATTGATTCAAAAAAGAGAATATTTTTGAAACACTCGAGGGTTGCTTATACAGAATTGAACTTTGTACTTCTGATGTGACAAATAGACAAATGTTATTTTGGAATTTTTTGTGAATTTGAGGGTAAACTCTCAGCCTAAGTCTGTTCTATTATCATCCATGTTCTTTGACTGTCCTTCGAAGTTTAATATTTGATATTGGGGAAAGGGTTAGAGTCTATAAAAATCTGTGGAATCATTTTGCAAAAAATGCTCTCATTATAAATATGGCTGGTTCTCAAAAACAATTCTAAAAATGAATAAAAGTAAACACACTAAAGCTACTTTCAGAGTTCTTGGGCAAAATAACAAAAAAACCTCTGGATTTTCCAAGTAAATAGAAAATGATATTATCTTATACATTTGCTGGTATATTAAGAATTTTCACTGGTTATTGAATTCCCTTTGCTCAGCAGAAAATATAAATAAAATTTTGTCATATATTGTTACTAAAGAAATATACAGCTCCACACATATGTTTTTTCATGAAATACCTGATGATACTATCTAATAATTCGACTCATAATTGTATTTAAATTTCTTATGATTTAGCAAATATTTCTTGATTTAACATTAATATTGTAATCGAGTTTTAAGTATTCTGTGAACCCTATCGACAGAATTACTCAATTTTTCAATGCAGACTTAATACTTATAATTTTTTAAATTCTAATGGCAATTTTAAAGTATTTCCTTGAAATGTACTATTTTAAAGCAGGATATAAGAAAACGAATACTGGAACATTGTCTGTCAGGAAACTTAAGTTCACAAACTTTACTGAAATCTTAAGGTGTCCCTTCTGACTTCAAATATAATTCTGTTACACAATAAATAACTACAATCTATAATTACACTTAATATTAAATGTTATTTAGTAATAAATAAGATTATGAAAAAAAAAATTATATATCAGTGAGAATTGAAACTTCATTTAAATTCTAAGTTAACAACACAATATTCAGTGAAAAGAAATATGGAGTTATCATACTGTGGCGAATGTTGCTATGGTGGTAGGTGGGATGAAATTGAGTTGATCTATCATCAACTCTGCTATCAGAATCAGAACCTAGGGAATCATACTCTTCAGTATCAGAACGCATTGCTGTAGCATGAGCGTACTCTCCAGACTGCTCCTGAAAAAGCAAAAACTTTAATCACCTTATGTTTTAATAAAGACCTACATTTAGTTTAGTAATCATTTACTGAATTTCATTACCTCTCTTGCAGCATAGCTATCAACATCTAATAGCCCAGATCCTTGGTAAACAAAAGTTTGAAATCCCCTTTGACTGGAAACTTGAGGCACTGGTTTTTGTGCTTGAAAAGTTGCATAGGGATAGATGTCTTCCACATATTCTGAGGAAATCATTACAAGAATTGTGAATACTTTCCCATAAAGTAGTATACAGCAAAAACAATCAAGTCAATAAATTTTATGTTTCTATTAGTTAAACACACAAAAACAGAACACTGAAAATTTCTATTAAGATCCAATGAATTACAGAATTCAAGTTATCCAAAGAAAGAAACCCTTATTAAATAATAATGAATGAAGAACACTATAGACAAAATTTTTAATTCAACAGGACCACCAATAGGGGCATTTGTATTTTCAAGTAATGAAATAGAATGGATCGTTTTGCCAAAATGATTGCAGTGAAAGTTTTCTTACACAATTTGCTCAGTGATTTCTATGGTAGGCGTACCTACAAAGCAAGGCAGTGAGATGTCAAATTTCAGGTCATCCCTTGTGGTTCTCGACAATGATTTGCCACCATGCAAACTTACATTTGGCATTATTTTCCAGTATATATTTTATTGCAAAATTCGATAATTTAAGCGCATTTCATTTATGATGCAACATACAGACATGTAAATGGTGTGAATCAATTTGTACACAGGTATACATGGGTAACTCTACTTTGTTTTTTCATATTTTTATATTTTATTATTGTTTATTCATATTATAATGGTTATTATTTTAATAATTTTAATTGTTTAATTTTATGACTAATTACATTACTATTTATTATTATAACTGTGTATAATAAGTTTCATATTCTGGAAGAATAAAGTGAAACATGCTGTGGTTTTCAGTCACCACGTGGGTACTGATTGGATTTTAAAAGGCACCAGTACTTGAGAGTTACTTGACCGCTTTGCATGTGGAGTTAGGGGAAAACTTTTGAAAACATCACAGTTTTCTCCATAAATATTATTTTTGTATTGCATTACTATCTAATATTTTAGGTTCTATGTCCTAATATTTTAGGTTTTATAATAATTAAATGAAATAAGTTCATTGTGAAAAAAGTGCAGAAAAAACTGTGCACGACTATTTGGAGGCAAACCAGACAATAGATTTCCTGAAGCCCACTAGGGCCAACCATAAATTTATTTTAAGTATCTAGGGAAGGTCAGAGAAAAAACAAGGTCTGTAATGGAACTGTTAGCAAAGAGATAAGGTACAAAACTGTATCATTATCATGAACAGATTAAGTAGTAGAAATGGAGCTTCTAGAAGCATACAGCTGAAACAAAGTCTGTGTGTACACTTACCTGGTATTCTACCACTGTTATCGCAAGTAGGTGGAGGAGGTATGTCTGGTTTCTTACGAAGGGCGCTGAAGTAATCTGGTTTATTAAGGAAGTTACCAGCATCAGAGGCTACTGGTAACTCGGTACTTGGGCAAGCAACTGGTTCTAAAATAGATAAATTTTAATGTACACAATTTTATCACATCTATTCAATAATTCAGTTTACTTGATCACATTTCATTAATAAATGCTTGATCTTTTAGTTCACAAACATCAGTGTTATTATGTAAATATATATGGTTCAACCCTACCACATAATAATGAAGATCTCAACTAAATATAACCCGCAAAAATAATACAACTTTTCTAGGTAGATTTACAATGTCATTTAATTGTAATCACACAGTGTTTAGTGAATGTATTTCTGACACCATTAGGAGAAACTCCACTAATTATTGCATATTACTCTGAAATGGTTAACATAAAAATTTCAACTAATACAGTAAGTTTATGATCTGACACAGATAATTGTCTAATTATATAGTATATTTTTTATGTTCTATCTGCTTCTTTATTTGTTCAGTAGAAATTGCTATAAATATATGCATGTTACATTTTTTATGTTTACTAAATGTTGACATGATTTTGGAACTGAATACCATGTATTCATAAAAGTGTATTTTCTACATTTTTTTTTCTTCGGGCTCTAGGGCTCGTCAAAGTCAAGGTCATTAGAGCCCTTACTACATTATTGATGAAACACCTGACAATACCTGATAATGTCAAAAACTTGTTGACAAAACATTGTGTGATTAAGATTAAAAAACATTACAAATCTATTGAGAAAGGTCATATTTTTCAATAAAGTGAACATCACAATGGTGTAAGAGATTAATCTATATCCTATAAATTTAGTAATATTTAAAGAAAGTCAGTAGCAACAGGTGACAATCATGAACCTTCACCAAATCCAGTACCAGTGCACTATGGGACCAGTTCCAGGACCAGTTTCACTGGATTTAGAAATAGTAGTAAGTTCATTTAATAGCCAATGATAAACAAATTAAGTATTTTGGATGAAAAATATGATAATAAATTTAGTGAAGAAATTATTGTTGTTTATCAATTTAAATTAACATTGTTTAAATGAAATGAGTCAAAATGCTAATTAAACAAAACAATTTTATAGAAAAAAGTATGACATACTGAATTACTTAAAAGTAATGAAGTATTTAATCTTATTTATGGTTAGACATTGTTAAAGGTCTTCCTGAGTCATTTGGGAGATCATATTCAATACAAATAAATAACTGAGGAATTTTTTTTAATATTGGAAAAAACAACAACTGAACTTTCACATGATTTTGATAGTTTGAGAGTGACATTGACAAAAATTTTAGAACCCCAAGACCATTCAGGAAGTAGGTAGTTATCAGATGAATGTAATGTAAATACTTCATTCATGGGTTTTCTGCTCAATGTTCCCAGAGTTCAATTCCTCTTAAAATGCTTACTTCTTCTGAGACAGGCTGCAGCTGTTACCAATGTTAATACCAGTGCTAGGGCACTCACTGCAATTGGAAGGCTAACTCGAAGATCTGAAAGCACAGGTTGCTCTACAGGTCCTACATCAGAATCCACTCCAACAGTAGGCACGTGTATATCTGTGAAAGTCAAGTGTAATTAATGTTAGGTAAGAACATATCTTACTATTACACTTAAATTAAGTTTAACAACTGATGTTCCTTTTCCTTCAGTGAATTTTATAATATTACTAATCCCAGAGACAAAAATAGTTCCTGAGAATAAAACTACTCTTATTTCTAACAAATGAAAATGGGTCTTAATACTATTTTATAATGTATAAGATGCACATAAAGCAAAATTCATTACATAGGAAAAAAAGGTTGATTCTCAAAGTTGTTTTTGAGCAGCAAAAGTAGGGATGAGACAGTTGTGCAGAGAAAGAGAGGGGGGGGGGACTGTGATCAATAGAACATTTTTTTAATTAAAATTTTTGAAAACTTCCATTCTCTGGCTCAAGTTTTGTCATTCAAAACAAATACCAGATAGTTAGGTTATCAGTTTGAAATGTCTCATGGAGCCAAAACATCGTTCCATGGCACATACATGTCTTTATCAATAGTATCTTACTCCCACCTCACAAAATCAATGACGAAATAGACAAAATGTGACCTCATGTGGTACATTTTAGCTGAGTTTCATACATGCATTTATGTATATTATATGAAGGCTCAGAATAATATTTTAAGAAAACTTTGTAAAATGGGAAAAACATTTTCAAGAATTTTTTAAAAATATTTTCTAGAGTTGACAGACTTAAAGATAGTTACATATTAAGAAACGAATGAAACTAAAGGCTTTTCTCTATCATCAATAGGTTGGCATAATACATTATAGTTCACAAGAGAATACTTGAAAATATTACAGCTACATTATGCTAGTAAATAAACTATTAGAGTACAGTTGAAATTCTTTACCCCCCACAAAAAAAAAGAAATTCTTAATTGTATATTGAAGGATTAGTGAAAAACTACTTTTTACAGTACTCACCTCCCTTTAATGTCAGTGTAGACACTTTGTACTCAGAAACAACAGAACCACGGTTGTTAAATGCTGTAACTCGGATCCAGTAATACTTAGCAGGCCTTAGCTCAGACATCATGTAACTGCTACCAGATGGAGCATGATCAGTCACTGAAACAATTTGTCGTGAACATCAGGTTTGTAATAATAGGGGTTCATTCCAAAGATGAAAAATTACAAACATTTGTTCTTTATAAAATACAATATACATGCTACATTTTATGAAATACTTAAAATGTTAATACCAAAAGAGTTTGAAATGTTCATAAAACAGATAAAGGATAATTGTCTCATGTGAGTCATATCAAGTATATCAGTATCAAAAAAAGGAGAGAAATTACTAATGACACAATCCAAACAAATATTTGTTCAACCTCTCATTGCAATTATTGTCTAGACTGTGTGGTACAGATTAAGAAAAATTAACAGAAAAATATCAACCTTATTGCTGGAAAATATACCATGTGCTGCAGTAAAGTATCCAGGGTTGCTATATAGGGGAGGGGTGGGGGGAAGAGGAATCTCCCTGGGGTTTTGGAAGGCTTCTCCAGAAACTTAAAAAAAAAAAATTGGTGTAAAATGATGGATTTTCAGGTTAAGTGAAACAGATTTTGACACATTATTTTATGGGTTGGGAATAAATAATTTCGAAAGTTTTCATTAGTAATTTGTCAATGTCAGTACTGACAATATACATTTCATTGAGATATGATTCAGTAGTATTAACTTATACAGTTCATTAAAGAAATTATGTTTTAAGTTGAAGGAGTTATATTATTAATATTAATTTAACACTAACATACGAAGTTGTTCAATTTTCATTGCAGAAAACCAAACAAATACCATGATTCCAGATTTTATATTCTAAAAATAAGAAAATAACAGACATCTGAAAAACTTAAATTCATAGTAAATTAGTTTATTGTCCTCCACGTGGTCATACGCAGTCTGTACTGTTTTTTGACAATAAATTTATTATTATTATTATTAACTAATACATTTTATAAATAACTATCCCAGAAACGTCGAGTAAAAATTTCAATGTCCTAATACGAATAAATTAATTAAGTTTTGCTAATACGAATAAATAAATTAATATTCGTATTAATTGTCAAAGCTGACCCATCCCTTGAGAACGTTAGAAAATAGTGTCTTTTTATCTTCTCAACACAATTCAAAATACTCAGAGTTTTTTATAATTACTTACTTTAATATCATGTATATTTTCACACTTTGAATAAATAATAATAATAATAAATTTATTGTCGAAAAACAGTACAAACTGCGTATGACCACGTGGAGGAAAAAAAACTAATTTACTCTCCGGAAGCAAGCAAGGGACCATCCCATCAATTCCGATCAAGGGCCCTAAGGCAGAGGCGGATTCAAAAAATTCAGCAAAANTTCCTAGATAAGATAAAAAGTTAGCTGCGAGTAATAATACCTATATTATGTCAATATGTTTGTAATTTTGCAAATATGTTTGTAAATTTACATGTACAAGTTATTATCGAACTATAGATTATTCTGAGTATAGTGTTTAAAAATCATAAGAATTGAAAAAACACTAAATTCACGATTTATTGTTACAATAAACACGCCCCTAGACAAAGCCTAGAGAACCTGTATGATAAATCCGCCTCTACCAGAAGGAAAAACGGAGAAAAACCCGGGCCAGGATGGGGCTACAGAATTTATGTACACAACCGTGCCAAAGTTGAGTACACATAAAACTAAATTAATATGAGCCATAAGACAACACAATCATGCAAGAAAATAGTTTTTGAAATTGTTATAAGTTGTTTAAAAAGTACTACAGCAATGGCGTGATAAAGTACAAGACGAATTTAACTTTTATTAAAATCAATAAATTCTTTTACATTGTAGAAGCACTGGTGCAGGAGGTAGTTTTTAACCGCTGATTTGAACAGATTCAATTTCATAATGTCTTTTATATTCTTGGGCAGGGAATTATATAGAACGATTCCCGAATGATAAGGTCCTTTTTGGCAAAGAGTGGTTGACACTCTAGGACGATGAATATTACTACTATTGCGTGTATAGTGTTCGTGAACGAGACTGTTTCGTATAAAGAAAGGTTGGCACTTCAATAATTCGGTCTTAACAAACACGACTGTTTCACGAATAGAAATTTCCTTCTTTAAGAAAGAATGGATGGTAAGTGAAACTTGACAGAAGAAGTTCAAAATGATCCGAAATCCGAAAGAATAATTCAATTAAAAAAGTAGGGTCATAATATAACAGGAGAGGTTGAAAATAGTCCGAAAGTCGAAAGAATAATTCAATTAAAAAAACGTAAGGTCGAACAAAAAACGTAAGGTCGAAGTTAACACGGCGACGCCAAACATCCGAGTGATACTTGCTTCCTTTCCGCCGATTTCCCCCACCGCCTACGAACCACGCGGGTGACCGACCGTAACCACAGTTCCGAATTTAAAATCCCTACAGAAATCCAGAACTCTCAGAGCGGTTCCGAAGGGTTCGGAATTCTTCGCTGGCGACAGCTGGAACAGCGATCTGGGACAAAAAGTTCGGAATTGTCACTACTGGAACAGCACACAACTGGGAGATAGCTTCTGCGCATGCGCGGGACAGTTCGGATTCGTTCGGAACTATCCGGGATTGCTGCTGAAACAAACCTGTTGTTAATTGTTAATTTCAAAGAGGAGTCTACGGGTTATACGGAATGTATGGGGGCGAGGAAGAGGTACTTAGTGGAAATTGTATTCTTTGTGAGGAAAATAACCCATTCATCAATAGAATTGTGAAAAACTTTTATGATTTTAAACACTATACACAAAATAATCTATAGTTCGATAATAACTTGTACATGTAATTTTTTGCTTAAAATTACAAACATATTGACATTCTATTAGTATTATAACTCGCAGTCAACTTTTTATCTTATCTAGGAACTTTTGCTGAAATTTTTGAATCCGCCTCTGCCTTAGGGCCCTTGATCGGAATTGATGGGATAGTCCCTTGCTTGCTTCCGGAGAGTAAATTAATTTTTTTTCCTCCACGTGGTCATACGCAGTTTGTACTGTTTTTTGACAATAAATTTATTAACTGGTTATGTATTTTACCTTCTAGTTTTTACGATCTGATGAAGGGTCGAAAGCTGAACCCGAAAAGTCAACGGCAATGTTAATAATATACAACCGTGATTCGGTTTTCACAATTTTCTTGAAAGTGTAGAGTAAAGTCAGTGTTTGTAAGTGGTTGTCTTGAATAAAAAGCACACAACTTGACAAGTTAATGATTTTATATTTATTATCAGTACGTGTAATCATGTTTCAAGCACACTTTAGTATTATGCTTCAGATTACTTGACATGCAATTAAATCAAAATACCCATACGACATGCATTAAAATGTTCTGTATCAATTGAATATTACAGAGGTAAATTAACATTTCATAACGTTTATTTGGTTTATATATCTACAAATAGTAATTGAGAAGTCAGCTAGTAGAAATTTGTCGCAAATTACGAATTCAAAATCCTATATTCAGTTTCCAACAAATCTCAATCCGTGTCAACGATCACCAATGTACCAATAAATGGTAAACGTTATTTGTGAAGTAAAAATATCTCTTTTAAATTCACAATAATATCAATTCACAATACCAATATCACAATAATTCACAATACTAAAATCAAACAACCAGATGAAAGCCATGTGGAATATTATTAAAAATTACACGTCAACTTCTGAAAATATTTCTCCACTAGAAAGTATTTCTCCACTAAACGATGGCAAAATCGTAACAAATCCTCAGGACATCGCAAATTTGTTTAATTCTTACTTCTCAGAAGTTGGTAAAATAACGAACTCAATATATCCAAATCAATGTCCTCCAATTATATCCACCCACGTACCCAATTCTATGTTCACTTCCGAAACTAACGCCAGTGAAGTCATGAGAATCAACAGCTCATTAAAAAACAAATTTTCAGCAGGCATATATGATATATCCGAGTTTATTGTTCAATTTTCGTCCCACGCTATATTAAATCCATTCATAAATATTTTTAATAGTTGTTTATCTGAAGGGGTGTTTCCTAACATATTTAAGAGAGCTAAAGTGAAACCTGTACACAAGAAAGGAAAAAAACTTAATATTGGAAATTACCGACCAATATCTCTATTTTCTCAAAAATCCAAGAAATATTGTTCTATAACCATCTTCTAGATTTTTTATAAAAAAATAACATTCTCTCTGACGATCAGCACGGTTTTAGGAAATCCTTTTCCACTACAAGCGCAATATTTTCTTTCTTAAATGTCATTACCACATCTCTTGACCGTGGAGAAAATCCCCAGGGTGTTTTCCTTGACTTATCCAAAGCATTCGATGTCATCGATCACGAAATTCTCCTTTCCAAATTCCATTCTTCAGGCATTCTTGGACTTCCACATCAATGGCTAACTTTTCATTTAAAAGATAGATATCAACAGGTCGAAATATTCTATACTAAAAATTAAATACTTCAGCGTTGTCTTTCAGAAACAAAGCCACTTACTTGCGGAGTACCCCAAGGATCAATTCTCGGCCCTATACTCTTTTTATTGTATGTGAACGACATGTCATCATCCACATCAGATTGCAAAATGGTTCTTTTTGCTGATGACACTAATTTACTATGTAAACTTGCCAACGCTCAAAAATTTTTGTCTAATCTTTCGATTTGGCTCCATGCAAATCGTCTCATTGTAAACACTGACAAAAGTGTTTATGTCATTTCACAATAGTATCACAAAATCTTTACCCCAGGTTTCTTTCTCTTTAAACGGAACACAATTAAAATCTTTTACGAATACAAAATTGTTAGGTATCCATATTCAAGACAATCTCAAATGGAATTGTCACGTTGACAATCTTAATTCCCAATTAAGCAAATTGTGTTACGCATTCCGAATCTTAGTTAACGCAGTTAGTCCACGTATTTCCCGTTGCGTATATTTTGCAAACGTTTACTCCCATTTACGTTACGGCATTACTTTCTGGGTCAATTCCGGTTAGAGAATTCAAACTTCAGAAGAGAATAGTTCGGATAATTTGTAAATCTCACCCCCGAAACTCTTGTAAACCTTTATTCAAGGAATTAATCTTAACACTTCCGTGCATTTATATTTATGAAACGGTCGTGTTTGTTAAGACCGAATTACTGAATTGCCACCCTTGCTTCATACGAAACAGTCTCGTTCACGAACATAATACTCGTAATAGTAATAATATTCATCGTCCTAGAGTATCAACCACTCTTTGCAAAAAAGGACCATATCATTTGGGAATCGTTCTATATAAAAATGTCCAAAAATATAAAATATATTATGAAATTGAATATCTTCAAATCCGTGGTTAAAAACTACCTCCTGCACCACCTACCTCCTACTACCTACAATGTAAAATAATTTATTGATTTTAATAAAAGTTAAATCCGTCTTGTACTTTACCACGCCATTGCTGTAGTACGTTTTAAATAACTTACAACAATTTCAAAAACTATTTTCTTGCATGATTGTGTTGTCTTATGGCTAGTATTAATTTAGTTCTATGTGTACTCAACTTTGGCACGGTTGTGTACATTTTATCTTATTTAGAAATTTTTGCTGAAATTTTTGAATCCGCCTCTGTCTTAGGGCCCTTGATCGGAATTGATGGGATGCTCCCTTGCTTGCTTCCGGAGACTAAATTAGTACATTGTCCTCCACGTGGTCATACGCAGTTTGTACTGCTTTTTTGACAATAAATTTATTATTATTATTATAAATACATTTACTTTTAGAATAAAAAATTAAGAATCACATTTCTTAAATGTTACTTTCACTCAAAAGCTATTAATCTTGCGAAGAACTGCGAACTGAAGAATAACTTATTTAACGAAAAGCATGTTAGAAAACATTGTGAAATTTACATTCTGACTAATATTAAACTTAAACATAACATTCAATGTTTGTCTAATGAAAACTATGAACATTCTGAGAAGAGCATAAAACTCGAAAAAATATTCTAAAAATTGATGAGCATGAATTACAGCCATTTTTTTCTAATTCATCGCAGCTAAAGGAGTTTTTTTGCAGAAAATTATATGTTTGTCAAATTGCCAATTAAGCACAATGAAATGCTCATGTTTTTATTTTATTGAAATTCTAATAAAAACAAAAAAACAATTCGCTAAAGCAATCTTACCGTCCATGTAAATTGTTGAAGTCCCTAGTCCGCCTCTGGGAATGTTTCAGTATACTTCCCTTATATGCTGAGCAGCTGTCTTACATTTGCTGGAAAGCGATATAGTTCACTAAGGCAATACAGAAAAGTACACTCATGCAACATAACCGCCATTGAGCACTGGCTACCTCTGACTGCGTGCCCACGACACATCACGCGGCCATTACGACAAGCGTACATATGCTGCCATCTGTTGGCTCGTAAATTAAAACGGAATGAGAGAAACTGATGTTGGGTCTTAATGATGGACTTGCCCTCGTACTGACTTGCACAAACGCTGTGAAAATACGTCGATTCTCATGAGAATGACTAAAATACATCAATAACTTGGTAATGCAAGAAAGACACATCTCAACCTACTACACGTAACTGATAGAAACAAATTAACAAAAGAAAATAATATTTTTACAGACACTTTTACCAGTTATCGTATTCTGACGAATGCAGAATATCAATATTCAGCCATAAGAAGATACTGTCGTATAGTACTAAATATTTAGTTAACAACCAACAGAATCAATGCAATTTTTATTAGTGCAGTAAATTTGTAGGTAATGAACACTATTTGTAAATGACATTTACAAGTTTACTAGTATTATAAAAAAATAAATTGTAAAAACTATATTTATATTTAACTTTCTTGGGTTATAACGTATTTGTTTATAACATTTGATAAAATAATACTAAATGTCTATTTATATAGTGGAAGAGGTCAAGCACTAAAATATGTGTATTCAGAGTGTGATCACATAGAAATGGACGTTTTTTCATGGTTCTTTGCTAGCTCAATTAGTAGACGGTAAATTTTAATAACTTGTTAAAAATGATTGCTCTAAAATTTTTATTAGTGTACTAAATAATAAGTAATGAGCACTATTTGTAAATGTTTTTTACAAATTTACTTATATTATACATAAAATAAATTTAAAAATCTATTCTTTTATTCATTTTCGTGTTTTTTATTAAGAAGTTTTTATAATAATTGATGAAACTATACAAAATGTCAATTTTCCTGGTAATATATGTCAAGCACTAAAATATTCGCGTATTATGAGGACAGTCATCAAACAAATGTCGTTCTTTCCCGGTGCACTGTTAGCTTAATTATTAGACTGAAAATGTTTACTAGTTGTTTTTGTTATTGCACTAGAATTTTTATTAGTGCACTAAATATGTAGTTAATAAGCACTAATTTGAAGTCCAATGGTCAAGTGATTCTGCTAACATAAGTGGAATATTTTGGAAGTAAATTCTTTGATTTTTTAAATTTGTTAATGAGGATTTGTTATAACATTTAATAAAATGATACCAAATGTGTGTTGTCCATGTAGTGGAGGTTATGCACTAAAATATTTGTGTATTTTGGAGTGTTTCTCATAAGATTGGACGTTTTTATTCCTGGTGCTTTTCCAACTTAATTAGTATACCGAAATTGTTTATTAATTTAATAAAAATTATTCCACTTCATTTTTTGATGTGTACATCGGAATAATGCAACGTAAACTAGTTTTTTAATGTGAGTTGTATACATTTCTTTCTTTTCGTACCAGGACGATATTTAAATACAAAATATTTCAAGAGTATTTTCATTTTGGAGTCGTATTTGTTTATAAAAATTGTATAACAATATCAAATATACTTTTTTCTCGTGTTACACATTGAGCACTAAGATTTTTTGTATTTTGAGTGTATTTTTATTGAATGATTCGTATGTTTAGAACGTTTTTCTGGTTTTAGTTGATTTCAGCATAATCATTAATAACTTTGAAAATATTACTGCACTAAATTGATTTGCTATGCACTAAATTTGTGCATAGTGTGTACTATGGGTCACTCTTATATTTTTTGCTGGTTTAATGAGGAAGATATGGGAGTTCAATTTTTCTTATTTTTTTATTTTCAGATTTATTACATATTCAAGTTATAAAAATGTTTATAACATTTTTTGTCGGATAATGTATTTTTGTTATAGAACTAATTCAACACAAAAATATTTTTTATATTGCATTCAAATATAATGGAATATTTTAGCATTAGTGAGGTGCTCTGCTGGCTTAATATTGAGTCAGCAAAAAATAAATAAAAGAACAATGCACTAAATTTTTGTGTTGTGCACTAATAGACACTAAATACGCGCTTATTGTTTATGATAATAATATTCTATTCTTATACAATTGCTTTGCTAGATTAATGTAGGTAGAAAACTTGATATCAATCATCAAGAAGGGGCGAATGTTAATATACGTTCAAAATGATATTTTATTTTCTCCATTGTTGGGTTACGAGAATTTTTGCTAAAGAATAAGAATTTGTGTAAGGATTTTGTCCCAACTCCAAAAAAGAACTCCTTTTATATATTATCTTTCTGAACTATATAACCAACCACCCAAATATCGTTATATTTTATAAATAAATGAAACAATCAATGTCATCAATCTTATCCTCAATTCTACTTGCTTTACATCAATAATATTGTATACCGTCAAGTAGAAGGTTCTCCTATAGGCAGCGCCTTGTCCCCAATTTTAGCTTAGTTAGTTTTGAGAGACCTAGATATGTCTATCATCTCATTGTCACATTTTGACTTTCTTATTTATGCGAGATATGTTGACGATAGGTGTAGTTCCTGATAATAAGATTGAATCAGTTGTTAATGATTTCAATGAATATCATCCAAAATTAGAGTTTACTGTCGGAGAGGACATAGATTGTAAATTACATTTTTTAGATGTTACTGTGTTTCGTGGGCAACACAAATTTAATTTTAATTGGTTTCAGAATCCCACTTGCTCATCTAGAGTTTCGAATTTCTTTTCTAACCAGCCCATCCAACAAAAAATATCCATTGTGTATAACTTAATTGATATAATCATTTTACTTTCTGACTTTAAATTCCAATAGACAAAATTTAAATTTAGTGACAAATATTTTTTCTGCTAATTCCTATCCCATACAAATCATTAGTAAACATATACATCAAAGAATTCAATATTTAAAGTTTAACTGTGATTTTCAGAATCCTACAAATAGTGTCGTTCCCAATCAAAAAACTTTGCAGTCTTTCCATATCAAATGAATTTAGTAATTCCTTTACTTACAATGTTCCAGGATACTTAAAGTTATTTTAAAAAACACACTGTATTATGAATTTTATCAAGAGAGGTAAGGATAAGATTGAAACTAATGAGTAAAATAACGTAATTTATCAAATAAGCGGTAAATATTATGAATATAAATATATCAGACAGACAAAGAGATTATTAAAAACCAAAATCAAGGAACACAAATCCAACATTTATGGTAACAACCTCTCTGTGATCTCCCATCACCGTCTGTGAGATGATTTTTAAGTTCTATGTATAGAAGAAAACTTATATAAAAGAGACATATATGAAATGTTATACATAAAAAGCACCAAATGTACCCTTAATTTACAGACTGACACTTCAAAGCTGCCAAAAATTTATGACATTATAATATAATGTGTTTTCAATTTATACCTGGAACTAGGTTTAAGTCATTTATGTTTGGTCATTGTGTTTATGATTTGTATTTCTCCTCCACTATGTTCCTCAGTAGTTTAGTTTTTCATACTTTGTAGTTCTTATAACTTTAGTATGACTTGAGCATCAGCTCAGATATTTTCACCCGATGATGGTACAAAAATTAGTACCAAATGTCGTGTACACGGTCTATAGTGTATTAATGTTTTAATATGTTGACTTGCAGCGCATGTTAAAAAAAAAAGTTTTATATCTACTTTTAACATGCGTTAACAATAATAAACTGTGGTCTGCTTAATTTCGTCGAACATGAGCATTTATTGGTTATTAACTTGCAGACGAAAATGGAGAACTTATATCATTATATTTTCCGTAAATAGTATAAAACTATTCCTCAAAAAGTGGTCCATGCAGCTTAAGCAATAAAATATTTTTCTGTTTCTTCAACAGACTTTTACAATTTTCGTTATTATTTACAGATAAGATTACAATTGATAGTATGTTAGATATCATTGAAGTTTAACATTTTCATTTATTTTTTTGTTATTTTAATTCCATTCCAACCTTTATTTCAGAAAAGTAAGTTTCACAATATTATTAGCTAGTCCAATTTATCTTTTCACAGTAATAGTAATGCAGAGTGTTTTAAACCAAAAACTCCGGTATGATGATTGTTAATTTGCGAAACTAAAAGGTCCAAAGTGGAGTCTACTGTTTCAATCAGCAGGGTCCGGTTGATGGATTCAATTCAACTCTGGTAGCTCATTAGCTTGAGTATTGAAATCTTTGTCGCTAGGTAAGTCACCTAAGGGCTCTATAGACCTTGGAGTTGGCGTGCCATAAAACCCCATTAAAAAAGGAAAGTAACCCTCCCCAATTCGATACTTTGTTTTCGAGACGATTACTCAAAGTGATTTCGTCGTATCAATTCAGTCTTACCGGTCGTCCATTGGCGGTCGCCACTCGCTTCTGTGGAGCGCTCCAGCACGAAGTGAGAAATAGGGCAATGCGCATCGTGCCAGCGCTCGAAGTGCACGGTGAGTGAGCGGGGAGCGGGGGTGACTGCGAGGCGCGGTGGAGGTGCCTCCGGGAGACCCCCGCGGGTGCGCGCACGCAGACTCGGGCCCAGCTCACCACGTCCCACCTGCAACCAGCCAGATATGAGTCTCCACTGCACTTTCATGTCGAACAATGGTAAATCCTATACTTAACACAATTTTTGGTAGCTAAACAGTGTCCTAGTCTACGGGCACCAACTTCCGTTAACCCTCTCTCGACCACTCCAAGATTTATGGCTGTCAATAACCTACAGGACACTTAACTTCGTCCATTCCATTTTTCATGTTTTATTGGTATCCAACTATTATTTATGCAATCTACACAACTCAACGAGAAAAATGAGTCCAAACAATTCATAATGACGACAAAATACATAAGTAATATGAGTGGGATTACTGAAAAATGATTCATTAAAAGTTTTTTTGTGTGTTTGTACAGCGTTAGGACTAATCACATCGTGTTATGAAAATAGCAAAAATAACATTTGTAAAGCAAGAATACGTAAATTTAAAAAGTGGCATTAAAGGAATTTAAAAATGGCTATAACTAGCCTCCAGTCCCATTCATATAAATCGCAGCGTCGCAGAGAACGGGAAGAAAGCGATCGGAAAAAAGCCGATAACAAAATGAAGACCAGACGTTACACGAGGGGAGAGCGGGAGAGAAAATGAGATACAACGTGTAGTGTTATCATCATGAGACATGAGAATATAGGAGAGGGAATCGAGAAGCAAGGAAAGTTTAAAATGATTGGGGCAGAGTATATGGATTTTTTGAATAAATATTTACATGGTGACTGACTGACTGACTAATTTCGAAATCTCAGTAACTACAAAGCCTACAAATTTTAAATTTGACAGGTAGATTACTTTTAGAGTGTATATGTCCTCTAAGAAAAGAGTTTACAAAATTCTACCCCTAAGAGGGCGAAATGGGGGTTGAAATGTTTTATGTACATATCCCACCATAACTCTTGAGTATCTGGAGCAATTTCAACCAAACTATATACAGATGATTGACTATCTTACAATAAGGAGTGTGTGGGTAAGACATTCCTTGCACCCCTTAGGTGTCCCTTGGGAAGAGAGTGACGTGTATAAATAATGGAAGAATCCTGTAGCATATTTGAAACCATAGTTATCGGTACCATTGAAATGGGTGAGGACGTCCCCAATGCTTCGTAAGTTCACAATTAGTCCACATTGGAGATATTAAACCCCTTGCATCCCTGGGGTAGGGATGGGAACGGGTGGCAGGTTAAAATTATCAAAAACGTCCGATATTGGTGTTGAGTACATAAGTTTTGCGATCGTATAAGAGAAGAGTTACACTCTCAAGTCCACAATCACCCCCTATGAGGGAATCTACTCCGTTTGGTTAAGGTATGAAATGTAAAAGTAAGCAAAAATGACTCATATTAGTGTTGATATCATAGTTGTCGTGGCCGCAGAAATTAGTAGTGACATTCTCGAACACCCCAAAGTCCCAAATCAGTCCGTATACACCCTTTTCATCACAAGGGTAAGGGATGCTATGTACAAATTATCGAAAATGATAGATATCAGTGATGAGTGTGAATGAAAAATGATAGATATCAGTTTTCAGCATTGGCGAGTTGATGTAACATTCTGTAGTCATGTAAGGCTATATTTAGACCCCATGGGAAATAAGACACTCCTAGCGCCTCCTGGGTAAGGGATGGGAATGTGTTGACATATAAGAATAATCGTAAGGTACCAATATAAGTGTGGAGATCAAAGGTTTAGGGGTCGCCGAGATTATTAATGACATTTCTGATGCTGTTTAAATCCACAATAAGTACTATAAACACCAGCACACCCGGGAAGGACAGAGCATAAAAAATATCGGAAATGGTATGTACTAGATTCCATAACATTTATATAGTGGTGATGTGAATCGCGACTGTGTTGCGGGTTAGTATCACATCGCGGGTCGGCTATTGGACAGTGGTGGAGACTAACTGGTGTACTAAGGTGTAAACCGCGGAAATTACCGAGACCCAGAAGAGATGTCACTTGTTGCATGCGTGATGGCAAAACTTCACCAGCATGTGTCGGGTAGTGACGAAGATCCAGCAATTCAATACATCACCAACTAAAGTTACAGTCACGCTAACGTTTTGATACCGAGGTTCACGTGTTCATTGTTTCGAAAGACTCAAAGCAAAGTCAACAAAGCACCAGTATTTTCTTTTATGGAGAGACAGAATGAATTATTCGAGTGTTTTAATTGAGAGTGGATACCAGGATATTTAGGTGAAAATAATTATACTATGAAGAAGAAACTATTTTCCATAATCGAAGAAATCAATTTTTAGAGACATTCATCATTTTAACAAGCAAACAATGATTTTCAACTCTTTATATTATGGAAAATACAAGAAACTCGGCTGTTACTTTCTGAAAATATTTACTGTGTCTAAGATATAATTGCAATGATGATAGAAAGACAAAACCAAGAATTTTCAAAAAGTAACGCTATGTTCTTTAATAAGTAATGAGCGAGACGCAGCTATGTCAGTGCTATTTCAATGTTTTATTCTTTTGTTTTGACTTTAGTTTGCATTGTTATATACTGTAGGGTTTATGTAAACGTGTAGCTTTGAAAATCTTTTTTAAGTAGTTAAATTTGTATCTATCTGGCAAGTTTTGTTGCTTCTTCGTAGGGACTACACGCGTACCTTGCACATGTTACCCTCCAAGGGCGTAGGTTCACAGGTTCCTAACCTTGATTCCCACCATCATAGAAACGGGTGGCAACCAGAGTAATAGAAATTCATGTGAGTGCATGAAGATTTAAAGATTCATAATTCAAGAAGGTAACGGTCGCGCCTCAACGTCTAAAGAACAAGTAGCTTAAGGGTCAGTTATTGGGCTACCTTCAAACTCCTGACAGTTTTCAGTTACTTATATTTGTTATTTTGCCAAACAGTTGACGATAATAATAAAAGAGGATAATGTTAGAATACATCGACAATATGATCAGCAAAAATATGGTGTTCATGAAAAGTGTGAATGGCAAGACCATTTCTTCAAAACAGAAATGGTAACATATCAATTGCATCCAAAAGTTAATATATTATTATTTTTCCTTTGATATGATTGAGATGCTAACATTTTCTCTCAAATATTCTTGGCGTAACGCCTGAAATATTTTCTACTTTTTAAATGAAATGTACAAATGTATATAAACTCAGAATGCACGCTAAATAAACACAATACAGACTGATGAAGTCAGAAATACTGGGACATCATATAAAGCTGATTCTGTTAGTACCTGGTTGATTGCCGCAGCAGCTAGTTCATATTCAGCTCCACAAAGGAGAGGTCCCAAAACATATTGTGAGGAGCGTTTTGGGAGGCGTTCCTCGTGCCAGTCTTTGTTATCTGCGGAAGATGAGACCTCTCTCCAAGCGAGAACGAGTCCTTTCAAGATGCTGAAGGATGTCTGTCGCACGACGGTCCAGCGGAGGGTGAGATTTGTCGCTCCAGCATCCACCACGGAGATCACAGGAGGGGGAGGAGGAACTGCAAATATAAAAATATGTCACTGAGAATAAAACTCGTACATCAACTCACGCACGCTGTTAGACCTCGGAGGAGAATCTCCAAACGGAAGGGGGAAACGTGCACTGTACAAAAAACTCTCCACAATTTCCTTCCTTATCTCTTGAATAGCAAAGTACAGTATTAAGACAAATCTATTCTTACAGGTGGCGTTGTTGTGACTGAATCATTGATAATAGTAAAGAGAATATTATTAAATGTGAGAACTTGACTTTTGAATTAATAATTGAATTAAACAGTTCTGAAATGAAACAAAAGAGAAATGACCTAAGTAATATAAAAAAACTACACTTAAATACGTAATGGTGTTTTGGAGGGTCAATACATGATTTTTCAATTTCAAGTTATATGGGAAAAAGTTTGTGAACGAACGGGACTGTGCAACACTTACGAGGCGAATTAAAAAACTAACAGTAAAAATAATTACAAGAAATTCATGTATATGTATACATAACGATACACAGAATATAACTTAAATATTTATTTATGTATTTTATGATTATTATTCGCATCATAAACGTACATTTATCATCTCCATGACCTTAAGACGAAAACTGATTCCGCTTCTGTTGAAATGTGTCATTTTATCCTTATTATTATTATTATTATTATTATTATTATTTTATATTCAATTGCACATTTAGAATTTTATTAAGGTAACCATTTTACAAATGAGCTACAGAATTCAACAGAGGAATCACTCAAATACGGAGGGCAACTCGACTCAATTCAATTCATGCTCACAACACACTCAATGCATACCTGTTCACTCGGTATGACTTATTTAAAGTTTAAAAAAGTGTCTAATGTAATACTATTTGTACGACTTTTGATTACGGTGGAAGAAGAAATTTATAACTGTATGAAAACAAACAGTTTCCTTTCTTACACCTTAGAATAATATTTATGTATTAATACAAAAGCGATATATATTAAATAACTCAGTAACTGATAATTACAAATTTTCGTGTTATCTCTATAACGCAATATTTGAACAGAGCATTGTAAATATGAACTAAATTGTGTGACAAACGTAAAATTTCCCCAATAAAAAAGTTTAGTTCGTAGAACTAAAAACATTAAACTTAACCTATTCCTGAAATTTTGTTTTGATGATTAGGTTCAGTGTTATATGAAGAGACATATCACAATATGTATACCGTTATTTTAATAACGTTGATCTCATATATTTTAACCTAATTAACTTTTATTGTGATGTTACAAAGAAGAGAAACTAGTAATCCTATTACGTTTCCAATTTGTGTTTCCAGGTCAATAAGATAGCTGTATTTTATTTTAAATTTTAACATTTTCGCAAATCCCTATCTGATTATTTTTTTATTACGATATTATTGCTCAACTGAGACATGTAAATGGAAACGTTACAAGTGTTTTTAAAAGAGGCACATGAGACTGATTAAATGTCATAATTGATTGTGAAAAGTTATGAACAAATAATCATACATTACTTGTTTAATATTGTAACTAATGGTGCTTTAAAAAATAAAATAATCCAAATACTATGGATAGCACCCAGAAGAGAGAATGTGCCTCGCCTGATAACCCATTTGCCTCGTGTTACGACAAATTATGGTAAAAATAGTAAAAAAATATATTTTGATTTCGATTTCCCCGTCAGCCTCGCGACGATATATAGGTTCATCTTCTGTTATTGCAATTAAACTGTGAACCGAAGGTAAGTAAATAGAACGATTACCACAGCATTGGCAAAGTACAAAAAAAGTTTTTTAAAGAAGAAAAACATTTTTTTGCTCTTATAATTAGTACGTTTTCCATTTACATACCCAGACTGTTAAATTGAGCTCATTACACTACTATATTAAACCTTAATCTCCTGTGAAACGCAACCAGCATTACCGGCATGTCGCGCATGGAACGAACGGAAGAAAGTAACATCAAGAAATGCCAACTGACCTGCCCTCTGTTGGCACAACGTTGTATTGAAGTAGGATAGTGTGTTAAAACAAAGTGCTATAATACCACGCAATATAAGATGAAGCGTTGGAAAGTTGAGTATTTTGAGGTTTCGAAAGAAGGAGCACAAAAATCTAAAATATCATTAAATGGAATAATGTACTATTTTTCAGCAAAATATGGAGCATAATAGTCCAGTTTGCTGTACAATTTGTGTCTCATTTTTTGCCAAAAATAATTTTTAAAGGAAATAAATCCGCGTGTTCTCAACGATTAATGAATTCTCTGTTCCGTCAACGTTTCCTCAAAGGTGCTATGTGTGGTAACTGTGTTACCACATATCCCAAGCTAGCAGCTTGCTATGAGAGAGCACTGACAGCCAAAGATCGTCGATGGTCGGCGCAACGAGACAGCTTCGCGTCTTGCGGCGGTCGGGGGAAACGGAAGAGAAAGGTCTATTAATCTGGAACAACCAATTTAATACAATCAAATGAAACTAGTGCCAATGTTTAGTACTATTTCTTTACTCATTAATTGCACAGAAATACAATTTCTGACAATTTATTTAAAAAAAACAGGTTGTGTTATATTTCTTCTTAAGCTAACACAACCATTTAATAAGACGCTTAAAAAAATAAATTATGAAACTGCTAATTATATTTCAATTATTTACATTAATTAATACTTAATGACGTACAAATAAAACCAAATTTCTTCAATAACTATTAATGAAACAATTTTTTATTGAAATAACAGTTTTAAAAAAACGTACACACATCGTAAAAACTTGTCTGAATATAAAAAAAGAATATTAACACAAAATATGATAAAAATTAAGTAATTAAAGAAGTTGGCATAAAAAGATATTTATTTTTACATTTAAATTTAAACTAATACAAAGCTATAAATTTTCAAATAGTTGCAGCACAAATATGGTAGCAGATAACATTATGAAAATTCACAAAAACAATAACCAAACAAAAACCCTTTAAACTTGTTACATTTTGAAGTTATTGTGTTAGTGTAATGAATTGGAAAATGCATTTCTCCATAGCTAGTCATCTCTTCGAATATTCTTTACGCATCTTCGTTACAAACTATTCTAATTATGCAAAATCTACGTTTACTCAAAATAAAATCATTATATGCTGTTTACGTTATTATTACCACAATTATTAATTCTGAACTTATAACAAATTATTTATAAACAATTTAATATACGCTCCTGTAGTCGAGATGTAGATAAAATCTATGACATTTCAAAAGTTGCAGGAAAAATATAACAGCAGATAGCGTTATGAAAATTTATGTCAACACTAATAACATCATAATCAATATCAAGTATTCAAAGTATTCAAATTCAATTAACTTCAAGTGCTTTACAGTTGTTGTGAAAGCGTGATGAACTGGGGAATGCATTTGTTTTATTGCTCATCATCGCTTTGAATCGTCTTTACACATCTTCGTTCCAGACAATTCTAATTATTTAAACTATTTGTCAACACAAAAAACAAAGAAAGGTTGTCTATGTTATTAAAAATATGTAAATATGGTACCTTGAAACAAAACAATAAAAGTTTCTTGTTTGTTTATTGTTGACATGAATTTACATTATGATAACTGCTGCCATTCATGCTGCCACTATTTGAAACGTCATTGATTTTCTCCAAGTCTGAGCTACAGTGCCAAAGATTAAAACGTTTATAAATTATTTTAAAAAGTGTTCGGAATTGATAATTGTGATAATAATAACATAAACAAGATTTAATGATGGTTTTTGAGAAAGCAAAGATTTTAAATAATAAGAATTGAGGTGAAGATGTGTAAAGGAGATTCGAAGTAATGATTAGCTATGAAGAAATGCACTTTTCAATTCATTACGCAAACCCAATAACTTTAAAATATGTGAAATTAAAATATGATTGTTTGGTTATTGTTGATATGAATATTCATAATGGTATATGCTACCATGTTTGTGCTACACTTGTTTGAAAATTCATAGTTTTCCTATGGACATCTGCTATGGTGGTATGCTTGCATTAGTTTGGATTTGTTTCTAAACGTTTTTCCGCAAAAAAAAGTTAATTGGTAAGAAAGAGAATTAATTATTAACACTCTTTTCTGTTTTAAATTACAAGTATATTTGTGTTAAGATGAACATTTTCTCAGTGTTAGGTTTGTTTTAAAATTATATATATTGTAAAAAATTTGCTTTAGAAAGTTTTGAATTTTTATCAATTATTATGTTTGTTATTATTTGGATTAGTTTTAATCTTTTTTCGAAATGTATGATTTTTTTGTGCGTATTTCATTTGAAAACACTGAGTTTGTGAGATTTTTATGTGAATGTAGTATCAATTTATATCAATTTTGTTTGATTACTTAATTTTTATCACATTTTGTGTTAATATTCTTTTTTGCTGTCATAGTCAGACAAGCTTTTACTATGTGAGTAAGATTTTTATTTTAACTGATATTTAAATAAAAATTTGTTTAAATAATTGTTATTGTAGAAAGTTGGTTTCATTTTTGCGTCATTAAGTAGTAATTAATTCACAAATAATGATCAACTCCAAAAATTAGTTTTTCTAAGCGTCTTATTAAATGGTTGAGTCAGCTTAAGAAGATATTGTAAGAAACTGGACACAGACATTTTATTTCTGTGTAATTAATGAGTAAATAAATAGTAGTAAAAATTGGCACTAGTTTCATTTGATTTTGTTATAATGGTTGTTCCAGCTTAATAGACCTGGAGGAGAACCATGGAGAAATGTAGCAGAGGGTGGATCCACCCGATGGAAGACGGCATGTTGAGTGATCGTACAGTTCCGTTGAAATTGCGAATCCGCTGGGGCACTTCTGGAGTTAACTGATTTGTATTGTGTTCTTGTGTTAGTTGGCGTTGCTGTTTTAAAAGTTATTTGGCAATAAATGACCAAATTGGTTATAATACTACTCTCTGATTATCCAGCGTTGCCCAGGATTTTTCTTAAACTAATACATCTTTACACAGGAAAATAGAATTTATCTATGCAGTAACATTCAAACACTTTTACTTACTGGTTTTGACATATGTACAACATACTAATTTTTAAAATCCATAGTAATACGAATGTAATACAGAACGTCACAGAATACACCATCTTGCGGGAGCCACCTCGGTAGAATTTTCGCAGCCGAGGCATGACGTGACTGCACCATTTCGTTACAATTCTTGTAAAATCTAAACTAAATGTCAAAATTTTACTAGTTAAAGACGTTTTCTATCTTTGATAAATGCTCAAAACAAATAACCCATTAAATTTGATTATGATTTATTTTTTCCTTCCCAAATTACTCTCTTAAATTGAAGTATTTTATGTTTTCTATTTTTAATAACTTCCTATCGATAATTTAGATTATTTTTTGCAGAGAGACATATGCTTTTGCGAACTTTTCTGTAGAACTGTTTGAGGCGGACAATATTGTCATACATAGTTGTCACCTATCTCTGACCGTTTAGGCAATATAAGAAAATATCTCTCTTTTTCCAGATTTTATAGACATTTATTGTCAAAAACCATTTCCATCTTTCATATCATACGTTTTAAAATGAAAGTTAGTTTAAATGCCCAGGATGAACATAGGCTATCTCCATTCCAAATTTCATCTCGATTTGATCTGTGGTTTAGTCGTGATCAAGTAGCAGACAGACAGACAGACAGACACATTTTTCCAATTATGTTTTAATATGGGGCCTTGTCCCTCCGTGGCTGTCGTGGGAGCGTCCTAGCTCATCACCCAGTCATCCCGCGTTCGATTCCCGATGGGACCAGAGAATTTGTAGCTTTTCACATGAATGCCAAATTCTTATAGCTGTGACTATTGAAAAGCGAACCCTCCTTCCTCTATCCACCTCCTGCTAATATCAATAACTCTAACAATTACTAACTACTTATACTAACCCCTCCACGTGGGCCAAGTTGCTGGTAAACCCAGCTAACCGGCCCATCTACTAACAATAACCCCACCACCCAACTCCTATCTCTCCATGTAGGTAAGCTTCAATAGCACGCTACATTTCCCATTTACAAATATTACAATAAAAGAAATTAGTATGTGCTAATGAAAGGTGGAACGTTGCGCTACCGAGGACGATGAGGCGATGCTCCACGCTGGCGTTTCTATGCAGGTTCACGCAGTGACAGGCGTACGGGCCCTCGTCGGCCGGAGTGAGCGCGGTAATGCGCAGGGAGCCACTGAGCAACTGGTGAATGCGGGAACCGCCGCTTTTCCCAGGTGACAACGCGGTTGCTTTGAAGGTCCAGTTCCGTGTCGGTTGCGGGTAACCCACCACGCGGCACGGCAGCACCGTGTCGCTTTTCCACGCCGCTACCACGTGCTGAGGAAACGACAGGATGGCGGCCGGAACTGTGAAGGGGTTGGAAATTACGAGTTAGGTTTCTACGAGCACTAAAACACATAGATATTGTGGTGAAAAACTACGGCTGAATAACTTCAACTTATTGTATGAACCTTAACATATTTTCCTTCGTCTGTAGGGGACGGAGATGAGGATATATGATGCCTCTTTTTTGATACGGCGGAGGGATACAAGGGTGCCAGATGCGCTTCCTGACGCACCTCCCCGAGACGGGTGATGAATGAATGACATGAGAGTGAATGATGATGAGTGAATGTTGTGATGGAATGATAGGCAGGGGAAACGGAAGAACCCCGAGAAAAACTGTCGCGAACCCCGCTTCGTCCACCATCGCCAATTCTTTTTGTTTCAGACAGAGTTTGACCCGACATCACTAGAGGTGGATGCGGGCACTTATGTTTCTTCAACACACACTATCTTCAACTTAAGTAATCAAAACTAAACTTAAATTTTTGATCGGTAGAAAATTATTTGTTTTGGATGCAACCCTTGTACTTAATTTTTTTATTGTCTGTCTTTCGCACCATTCAAGTTTGTACATTATTATTTCATTCTTTTTGAAATAATGTTTCATTACATGACGATTTTGGGCTGAGTACGAATTTATCGATGGTTAAATGTTTTTAAAAAATATCACTTGTCCAAGTTCAATTTAAACTATAGTAAAGAGAAGAATGAGAGACCCATACGATATTTGTATTTAGTGTATCACTTAATTTCTAGCGATAGTACAGTAAAACAAGAAAACATAAACTATCTTTGACTGAAAATGTAACAAACCAACAGAATCGGATTTCACATGGACTTGATGATTATCATTAATCTCCCTCAAAGCATAGAGAAACCTAATTTTAAATGCAGTGTACTACAACATCAATTAATTAATTAATTGTAAATCTGTGAAACTGCATTGTCAATCCATCAGTTCATAGTAGTGAGTATTTATGATTAACAATTACAATCATTTATAAATTCGTTTTCTTATTATACTATATAATAATAATAGTAATAATAATAATAATAATAATTGGTTCCTTACAACCAATTAAACAAAGACAAAGCATAAAAACAAAATATCAAGCCCTTAACACTGAAATACGGAAAATTTGGGAACAAAATGAAGTCATTATTATTCCCATTATAATTTAAGTAACTGGTGTCATTTCCAAAATACTAAATGTGAATTTTACAAGACTGACATTACCCAGAATTGTACTATCAGAAATGCAAAAATCAGTAATATTACTAACATGCCACGTAACAAAGATGTTCCTAGTTTTGATTAAATTTTACTCGCGGCGTGGCATACAAACCCACCCCAACTACCTATTTGAAGAGAAAAAGTACGATTCTTCATCAAAGTATAATAGTAATAATAAATAGTGAGAAGCATTTCAGAATAATAAATAGTGAGAAGTATATCGCTAATAAGTAAACAGATATGAGTGGTAAAAATGATAGGTTCATCAACGTGAGGTAGAAGTGCTGGATGTACGGAATTAATTTAATAATTGATGTATTGTAACAATATTCGATGTTAGTATTCAGAACAATTTTTGTAGACTTTTTTGCCCTTAAGTTGTTGTTTTTGGCAATAATGTTTGTATTTTATGTCAGAAGTAGTTAAGCAAAATAATATGAATGATAATACCAAACAAATAAACAAATTGATTAATTTCTAATTAACACAGATCAGATGGTTTCAGGCAGACCTCTAATCAGAGATTTGAAATCATATGTCATGAGTTACACCTATGGATTTTCTTCATTTCGTTCATTCAGTGTGTCTCGTGCGAATAATATCAGTATATAGATACATGTAGTTTCACCAACACTATTTCGAAGCAATGAAATAATTTTGTACAGCCAGAACTAGGTAAGGAAGTGGTTCCCCAACTTTGTAAACCTTCTGCTCAGATCATTTCCAGTGACGCCCCAAGTATAAATCATTTATTGAACTGCACAGTACAAAATTAATTAATAACTAGACTGCATCCTATACTACTGTACCTATGTACATAAAGTGGTAGAAGTAGAGAAATAATTACAATGTGCGTGCACGCCTTTACGGCCGGCATTACACGGTCATATTTCTATGTAATTTCTCTATTATCAAGGATATATGATCAAAGATGTGACATAGGTTCTCTCAACGAGAATGTATGTCATAGGTATATGATCAAAGCTCAACTATTATAAAAAATTGTTCATAACACGGACATATGTTTCATATAATATCTTTGATAACAGAGATATGACATATAAATATGATCGTGAAATACCGGTCTCAGTATTGAAAAAAAAATGTTGCAGAAGAGACATATATCCCTTTGAAAATTAGATTGAATAAGCGAAAGCAAAATGTGGGACGAATGTTCTGACGTGATCCGTCGAGTCACGGCGCCCCAGGCAACGTTTCGACGTTTCGCCGAGCACACTTCGGGAACCACTGAGTTAACGGATTGTAGTGCAGAAGTGCAATAGCAAAAGGCCAAATCGCTTCCTTGAACGCAGTGCCACCTACCTCTAGAACTAGGTTTCAACTCCACCACCGCCGAACTGGCTCCCTCACCGACTTGCGTCTCCGCTGTCACCCACCAGTTGTACGTGGCCTGCTCGCTGAGCGCGCGCGCCTCGAACTCCAGGGCGCTGGCAGCGACGGCGTGGCGCGCAGGCTCGCGCTCACCGTCCGACTTCCCGCTCTTGCCGCCACCGCGCCGTACCTCGCGTTGGTACACGTGGTAACGCAGCAGAACGCCGTTGGGCTGCGCGGGCGGCAACCACACCAACAGCGCGGCGCGTGGCGACGACAGCGCTGCGCGCACGGCGGCGGGCGGGCCTGGAACTACGTGAACACAGATTGAATGAGCGCTACCCAGATTGCGGAATGAATATCGGATGTTTCATAATGAAACAAGGAGAGATTTCGAGGCTCAAAATTACGTCTGAGATAAATCCACTTCTACAATTTATTTTGATCTAATTTAAAATTTAAATTGCAAAGCTCGAAATTAATCGTCTCTCAGGTGCCGTTTTCCCTGTATTGCCGGAATAATTTCTCGGGTTGACTGAAATGTTCACTTGTTTTCTGAAGGATGCTTGCGATTAATATTGCTGTTCCAATGCGGTGAAAAGTATATTTTCAATGTCAAAGTGCTGTCCTTAAATGAGATAGTCTTAGATAGATTTACGAGTTAAAAAGAAGAAACTGAAACTTAGATATTCTAGGATATTAATGTTCCATAGAAGCTTAAAATAAATTAAACTCTATTTTTATGTAGTTATCATTTCCCCCCTGGATCACAGCTGAATAATTTTTGTGTAATAACTTTCCTCTGGGAAGACTTTCGTGAGAGTTGAAACCTGTTCGGAGACAAAATTAGATTGGAAAAGAAAAAAAGAATATCCAATTTCAAATGTCAGTTTATCCGCAACATCGTATTCCACTTAAGACTCCATTTGCGTTACCGATGCAAATTAGGAGGAGCAAGTAAACATAATCGCTCCTTTGCGTCCTTTGATATTGCTTCTGGGCGGAGAAACCAACCTCCACTTCGCAGATTTAGAAGAAAACGATATAAAGATAAGGGAAAAGACATCGACGAAGGTTTTATCGAAATATTACCTCACGTGTCTCAAATACCGCTCAAGTGATTAAGAAGATCTATTGCGAATGGACTAATCTACACAAATCTGAGCATTTCTGTTGAGATACCTGTCGTAAACGAGCTTAAGCGATAATTACGAGTTAAAGCAACTGCAAAATAGATGGAGGTCGAGTGAGAAGAAGCAGAGGTTGAGGGTCGTTGGATTGAAATCAGCAGTGAGATAGATGGAAAGAAAACACGGGGCGACGGATAGAGCCTTAAGGGAAGTGACAAGTGTTGAAAAATCCAAAAGGATCGTATCGAAGTGTAGATCTCATGGAGAGGATTTCTTACCCTCTATAAACCCCCAGTAATCGGCTACGACAGAATTTAAATTTAAAAAATACTTCATACTTCAGTGAATAAGAAAATTTTGACTTTGTGCAGTAACTGGTTATTTTGACATTCAATATTACATGAAATATTACCATGAAATATTTCATTTCTTAGTTATACACAAGGCGGTCTTTGCACCAAAGGCAAAAAACGGGGAAAAAAGGAATTCAATATTCGTGGTAATAATGGGATCGAAAAAAAAACTTCAAGTTTCCATTCACTCGTAATGTAGAGTAAGCTTGACTTTCACAAGGCGAAAACAGATTTAGTTTGCACCATGGCTACCCCTCTATTAGTTCAAGTTGATCATTCTACCCAGGAATCGATATTCTGCCTCTCCCTTATTTTGAAAAGTCGTCCCGAAACAATTGGGACAATTTTCGAGAGCAATAAGCGCTTAATGAAGCTTCAGTCAGCAAGAGGGATAGCTACGTCGCAGACGCCAAACTCTACGGAATAACAAGAGAATGCGAGCACAACTCCACTCTCTGAATCCCGACCTTGGACAACCATGATGAGAGACGCAACAAATTGCGATAAAGAGGCATACGAGAACACAGGGAACAGCATGTAGCACTCTCGTGTCCAAACCTGCTGAGTCTACACGAGTTGACCCCTGCTTTTCATGCTCCCGTGCTCCACCGAAAGCATCATAATACAACCTACACACAACTAGCACCCTTCGTTGTACTCTTAATCACATTCGTACAGTTACTACACCTCAAACAACTGAAAACAAAGCCTTCTTTAGGGCTGTTGTTTTAGGATATTAAAATTTGTGTTTTCAACTCTTCCTTGGAGTAATTTCGTAATATTTTTTGTTTTGTGGAAAAAGTGGAATAACGTTTCAGAGAAAAACAGACGTTGGCATCATTAAAATGTTTCCCTGAAGAGAAATTTGAAAATTCACTCCTCGCTTTGTTCATGCTGTACTCTGGACAATCCAAGGGCATTTCAAACTTTTTTACGAGCGACTAGAAACATGGAATATAATACATTTATTCTATTCCACGTTTTACTTTTATCCCATACATAATCAATTTCCAGTATTTTGTTAATTAGTTATATTTTACATCCGATATTTCTTTTTCCAATCTCTGATCTTTCTCTATATTTTAAGTATATTTTATTGTTATACACAGTTTCTGTGCTTCTGTAATGAATATGAAATGTTGAGCGGAAAAGGTTTTAGATTTAAAAGTGAGAAAGACAATAATAATCGAATCTGAAGTGCTGGGTCCTGCAAGAGCTGTAATTATTATTTGAACAGGAATATTATTAATTAATAAGGTTAGTATTATTGAGTCTCTGTTTCTCAGTCAACAAATTTTAAATTATGAAAAATTAACAGTTTTCAGTCAACTCTGCTACCACAATATATGCTTCAATACACGTTTCAGCTTTAACTCTAATTATTAATGAGTCAATAGAAAAGGTTCCATCAACCCGAAAAATAAAAACTTTGATAAACTTGAAACTACAGCATGCTATTACTGCAATCGTAAAACAATACTTAGCTATATTTCAATTCTTCCTCCCTTCCGTGAACTTATGCTAAGTTGGAAATGATGTTTACGTTCTTATAGAATCCGCACGCATTATATGCCTAAGTTTGCGTAAAATTAAAAGCAAATTATAAGTAGTGAATCGAGAAAACTTCTGGATTCTACTGGTAATAGGTTTCATCTGGATTGTAAGGAGAGTGTTAACTTCCACAAAATCTCGAATGCTGCTTTAAAACAATATCTTCATTCAAAGAGGTGCAAAAGTAATGTAAATGGTAAAGAGTTTTAAATTTTTCCTAACTTTTATTAACTTCTATTGAGAAGTGAAATCACATTCTTTTATATCTCTCTCTTTTCATTCTTTTTAATACGTAAATTTCTTTTAATTTTCTGCTGTATTATCTTCATTTCAAAAACTTTACCTCCACATTTTCTCTTATATATTTCAACCATGTTGTTATCCTTAACAGTTGAGACTCCGGGCGCCGAGACTGGAGAGAATGTCGAAAACAAACATGGATTCACTGTAAGAGGTATCATTATCTAACTTTTAATCACGGAACGTAAAATACCTCTAGTTTCATACGAAGATTTTAGTCACATGAAGAAAAATGCAACGGGGAAACCATACATGCTTCTCATTACTATCCAGCATTTTCAAATCCACTGCTTCACTGGTGGTCTGAAAATTTTTAAGTTAATGAGAGCAGAAAGTAATTTTCCATAGGAGAGATTTTTTCAGAATAATTATGTTATTAATTTTTAAATGACACAGAACTGGTCAATGTAATGTTTAAAAATAGGTAGGATTTTCATCAAAGGAATAAAAAATTGTGATAAATACGAGAAATGGGAATAAATAAGTTAAAATGTATTCTAAACTTCTCAAAACATTTTAAAAGGATGATATTTTTTTTTATTTGGCCGTAGTCATTCCCGACGTCTTGCCTTCAACTTGCTTCATAGCAAGACTATTTATTTTCTTATCTATTAATCTCTTTCCTTTGATCTAACATTTTCATTTCATGGGGCACCTTCCTTTCTTACGATATTTTACAAAATACAGAATTTTACAAACAGAGGTTTTCAGTCGACAAGAATACAAACAGACCACTTGAGACGTGGACAGAATATGATCTTATGTTTTCTGTAGTTAATATTTTGAGACAGTGTTTCACCGAAACTGCGATCAATATACTTTGGCAATTTTAAATCCAGTATTTCACGCTCACAAATATTACGTGCATTTAAGCGAATAATCTATAAACGACGAATGGAATTTTTTAATGGTAATGGTATGATTTTTAATAGAAAATTACAATTTCAAATTCTTTTCTCTCCCAATAAGGGTTTCTTTCGAAATATCAAACAATATTTTTTTGAAAACTTATTTATTATAACATTTATATGTGAGGCTTATTATTATTGTTATTATACAATTTCTTCTCGGGGATTATTCACCCGGTTTTTTTAGGTTTAAGGGGCTATCTAGGATGCCTCATTCCTGGCTTGGTAAGTTAAGTACCGTGCGAACCGTGCTTATTATTATTATTATTATTATTAGAATATGACATATTGGGTCACGGGACCCCACTTGCTCGAAGCACCCTTCCCTTCGCCGCTATTCCTCGGCGTCGATTGCTTAGAAATTAGAACGTTGCTTCTGCGTACCTAAGGCGGTCAACAGACCATCAATAGGCTTAAGCAATGTTTGCAATTGCGTCGCGTCATTGACCGTTTACGAGTAAGATTGAAATAGTGCAACGAGTGAAAAAATATCTGAGCAAGTTAAAATATTATTGCAGCATATTTACTGCAAAATTATATTGTAGGTCGATGCCAAACCTTGATCAGACATGTTGCTCTCCCGGAAATATTGACACTAATGGTTGTTGACTCTATGAGTGTAGGGACGATTCAATTATAACTGTGCAATATCACTATTGCACAATGACATTCTGGGTCTTGGGACTACCTAAGGTCATAAAAGAAGGGAATATGAGGGCGTGCGAGGAATGGGTTCACTTACCATCCTCTGCCGTGCGACACACGAGTGGCGCACTGGCGGGACCTCCACCTGCCGCCGTCTGGGCCGACACCTGCACCGAGTAGTTGCAGAACTTGCGGAGCGGCGCCAGAGTCGCCTCTTGGCCCGTCACGCGCAACGTCACCGGTGGCTCGTCTCCTCCTCCAGGACTTGCATCGCCCTCGGCCCACACGCCATCCGCCCAGGAGCCGTCCATCCACGCACTCGCTCCGCCACCTGCGCAGGGAGGTACACGAAAGCTCTAACGAACTTCACAAATAGGTCAACACCGGAAGTATTGTTATATCTCGGTTATTGTCGTTATATGTTTACGTCGATTTGTTTGAAAAAATCGGTGATGGTATGGTAAATATTTTGGTAGTTAGATATGAAAAATTCTGGATCGATCAATTAAAAATGTATATCGAATACATCTAGTCATTATGAAATACTGTCCTGAAGTTTTAGAATGGGATTTTTTGCGGTTCTTGTTGCTTTGATGAACGTTTGTTATTTTTTTAACTTTATCCAAACCAAGATTTTCGCTAAATCACATAGAATAAAGTATTGTACTAACATAAAACCAAGTCGCGCCAAATTATTGTAAGCGACTTAAATTTGAGATCTCCCTCGAAACATTACTATCAAAATGTTAGCAATTTTTGACAATACTTGCTTTTTTGACAACTCTCAATGTTGAAGTATTTGGTATTGCTTTGGGTTCTGGTTGAAGGATATTTTGAAAAGACGGTTCCGGGAAATGACATAGAAGGCTCCCACATCTGCTCCGGTCACGTGAGGTACAAAGCGGTTAAATTCTACGTATAGTAAGCCCAATCGTACGGGGTAAACATATAAGGCAACTATTCTAGTTATAATTCGTTTTCAACTCATTAATATATCACGTACCTTCGCTATCCGGGAAACGCCTCGTCGAGAAATGAAAACCCGACGTTTCGGCCATCTTGATATGTCCTTCATCAGGGTTTTCAATTCCTGGAGAGCTATCCTGAACAACGTCACAGCAAGATGACCGAAACTTTGCTTTTTCATGCCTCGACGCGGTGATTCCCGGATAGCCAAGATACATGTGATCTCGGACGCGGAAGCCTTCGCTGTCATTAAAGTATCACTTCAGTGAAAGTTCATGGTTAGTGAATAAGTAAAGGAAATTATTGAGTGTAAATTTGTGATGAATTAGTGTGTTGTATGTTTTTCTGTTTTATTGTTCTACGTTCGGTAAAGATATTTGTCCGCCTGGAGTTAAATTTGACCCAACTGCGCGGTGCTCGTCACACGCGTTGTTTCAGGATTGCGGAAAGGAACCAAGAAGAAGAAAAAGGATCAAAGAGGACAGCAAAGTTCTCGGCACGTGAAATCGGTTTTACTTGCCTCGTTAAATTACTGAATAACGTCTTCCTAGTCCGTCCTAGAGCGGAACGACGGGAAACTACGAAGATTGAAGTATTTCACAAATTAACTTCCTGCACAGAGAAGAGAATTAAGGCTTGACTCTCTCTCTCTCTCAAATGAGGTAATTAGAACGAGGAATGAAGTAAACATGTCGAAAAGAAAATAGAAACAAGTAAATAAATAATTGTCAGGAATATAAACGCAGGAACACCAAACTTGAGAAAAACAATTATAATGTTGCATAATGATATGTTTTCAACATCATTATGCGCTAGGCTAATTGTAATGACGTTATCCCTATAGCAATGGAAGATAATTTATTAAATAGTCTTTATTGCTTCACAGACGATAGGATGTGTTTCAGAAGCTATAATCGATATAAGCAATATTATAGCACCTATGTACACAAATTTGATACGTTTTTATTCTCTTATTATAGTTATTATGTAACGAGGGTTAAATAAGATGTTATTTAATTCTCTATCATCAGAACTACTTTATGTAACTCACATTAATTAATATTTATTCCTCAAGGTAGTCAACAATTATAGCCATTTATATCATAGAAAGGTGAATTAATTTACACATCCTGACAATGAAACTTTTTCATAAACAATGTTCAGTTGTTTATTTCATGTTGTCANCTCACATTAATTAATATTTATTCCTCAAGGTAGTCAACAATTATAGCCATTTATATCATAGAAAGGTGAATTAATTTACACATCCTGACAATGAAACTTTTTCATAAACAATGTTCAGTTGTTTATTTCATGTTGTCAATTAGTTTACAAAGAGCGAAATATATTTTCCAGAGATAAAATACTTTTATTACAATTTAAAATAATTTCGTTGAATACTCGTGTCTCCAGCCTGTCTATTGATCTGAATACGTGCCTGGATGCGATACACCTTTTTGACGTCTGCAGACTTACGAAACACTGTGACCCAATCTAATTAGTTGAAGGGTGAAATCGAGCCACATCTCTTGCGGCTCTTTTGCTTTCTTGAATATGTTTCATGTCTGCAAACGACTTGTTAATAGGACGAACTTCTAAGGAACCACATTTTGGACTGTTAAAAGTGAATATATTGGTTCTACACTTTTCACTGACTGGCAAAGCACGTCTCAGGCAACTCACAAAGGAAGAATATATGTGATTCAACGAGAAAGCGTATTTCAAAATCACACAAATCGTAACCAACTACGTAATGTTTCGTTATAATTGAGGTACGCTGTAATAAATTGTTTAACAGAATACTTTTAAATTTTCCGTTTTACATAAGAGATATTCTTCCTTAAGAGATATTCTGCAAAGAACATTTTTATGTGAGAAATACTCAACATCAATTTATGCATTCTTTTGACCTAAATTATTTCAATTCCTGAATTGCTAATTTCAAGGATCACGAGATATCTCTGTTTCAGTCAACATGATTGAAAAATCTTACAAGCTATTTGAATAAATTGAACATCACAGAATCAAAATATCATTTGAAAGTCTCAGTTATATCCCACTTAGGAACGCATTATACTGAACAACAGGCAGCAAAGGAAATGAATTTATCAATCACTGATTTCACCCTCCTACGAGTTATCTTTCGAAAATACACTCATCCTCGGTTCTACAGATTTCTGAAGCAGTGTATCGAATCTGTATTAGCTTACTCAATTCAAATTGATCAATAATTCTAAGATTGAGAAAAGCTTGAAATTACAGTATTATAATGAATATTTACGATGTACGTGTATTTTACAATGTCGGATTAGAAAGTGTACTTCATGAAATGCACAGTACTATAGTAATTCCTCTGTCTTTCGTAATGTTGATACTAGTCATTCTAACATAAACTAACATAAGTGGCAATAACTAGGGACAATCTCGGACCGCAATACCCCCTTTTAGTGCAATGTATTTAAGAATACGTTTTCAATTCAAAATTACACGAATGAGATTACACAACGTTGTGGAGCATCATAACGATTTTTTTCTACGTAAAACAAAGACCTGCGACAATGGAAAGAAGAAATTGAAGAATACGGAAAGTGTATTCCCAACTCATCCCCCCCCAAAAAAGTAGATCTAATTAAAACTCGTACAAGTTTTACATTTTCTGTGATTGTCAAAGCAAAATTTCCTGTGTTAAGAACCGTTTTTGGCCCTTAACGCGCGAGAATAAAGAAGTTTTAAGGGCCCTTTCTGTAAGAAACGGGAGATACTGCTTTCCGGCAGCTTCGGAGCATTCCGGTTGAAACTTTCCAACTATTCACTCTCGCGCTCGAGTTCTCGAAAACTGCGCGGCACCATAGATTTCCTGAGAGTAGCGCGCTGTACTCAGAATACATCTGATATGCATGAGGTTCTCGCTTTTCTATCACCTTCGACCAACCTCCTCCAGAGTTCTGCCCTACACAAGGAAATTAGTGAATTAAACTTTGAAAATAGATAAATGTTAACTTTTGTAAAACATTGCGTTTTATTAACACATTCGTGTTATTTCTTACATAAATTATTTCTTACGATTATTTGAACAGAAATGAAATCATTTCTGTTATATATATATATATATATATATATATATATATATATATATATATATATATATATATATATATA
>NNCF01126134.1:50111-72807 GCA_002313205.1 Laupala kohalensis
TTAATAATGTTTTATTGATTTACATATCTAGGAATTATATAAAAGATCTCGATCGATTGGAAAGCTGCGAGGACGAAATAATACAGTCAACCATTACATATTGAAGTAAGCATGATTCATGAAAAGCTGGTTTATATTTCAGCTTCATCGCGGATGCTTCCAGCACATAGAATTTTATCCTATGAAACACCAATATTTTTAATGGAAAGTAATTTTAAATGAAAAATATTTTTTAAACACATAATACTCTGCGAGGCAAATATAGTGGTGTACTTGCTTCATCTCACCACAATTTCTGCGTTTTGAAATGTATTAATGTGATAATTCGCGTCAACATACACCAGTATGTCTAATAAAGACTCCCCTAACGAGACGTTTCTCTTCAAAGTAGGTAACTCTTTGAGGGTCGAGAGGTTAAAATTTGGAAAATGGAGCGCAATATTCGCACTTTAAAATGACAGAGAGGACTAATTTCATATAAACAGCTTCAATTAACTCTATAATTCGAGATGAAAAATAAACCTATCTTCGAAAACCATCCGCAATCCCAATTTCCCCATCTCAAATGAGGGATGAGTTTCTAGATCTTTTTAAACTCCTCTGAAGGGTGTCGGCTTAACTAAGCTATACTGCTTAAGTGTTTCCACATTGCTAGAAATAGCCCCTTCTAGCCACCCCTTAAAACAATTCATCCTACCTTGAGAATTGAAGTTTTCTTTGAAATATCGCCTAAATAACGTCAAAAAGCTATTCATTTGATGTTAATAGGTGTAAAAGCGATATTTATTCAAAACTTTTGGACCCATGACTTAACCATCCCTATAGAGGGATGTAACATCAGGACCAGTTCAGTCTATCGATTTGTGAATTATTAATATTTTTACACATTTCACTAGCCGGACACTGCTAAGAAGATTACGGTGTCTAGCCGGACGCCGCTAAGACGGATGTGCGACGGGCTTGGGACCCAAAGCTAAACCTTTTCCTGTAAGGTGCAATTATCTGACCAGTTTCCTGCAATACAGAAAACAAAAGGGAGTGCCAGGCGAAGAATGCGGTTGGAGGAGGTGATCCACGCGCATCTCACCTTTGATACTTCATTATTTCTGAAGGGAAAGGATTTGACCAAGACGAGGTCCTTTTCGGAATGTCGGTGGGTCTCAGAAAGAATGACTGCTACTATGTGTGAATGGAGGACTTTCACCGGATACTGAGACAATGGCCATCCCGGGGAGGACGCCTCCGAAGAGACTGGTGTCGTCGGCAGCTCGTCCTACCGGTGAAGACACGGTGTTCTCAGAACGGCCAAGGGGTGAACAAGGATTTGGAGTGATCATTGTGGCAGCGAAGGCGTGGTCACGTGACCTCCGCTTCCGTGTAGGAATGAGAATCCCCGAGTACTTGGCTGTGTGAACTAAGTCCGCAGGTTACTTAGGATGTGACCTGGCTATTAAACGGTCGTCAAGACCAGTGAGAGACTACAGTAGTAATCTAGAAGCACTTACTGCTAGTTGTGAATAACGTAACTTGTAACAGTTTTTTTATTCGAAAGCACTTATAAGTTTGGAGATTCAGATAACCTAGAGGGTTTTTACAAATTAGTCTTCAACTAAAGTTATATATGTGTAATTAATGCTTTCTGATAGCATTACTTGTGTAATAATACATTTTCATATGTGTTAATGATTTTGAGAGTTTGTCCACGTGTGTAAATACTCAGATTTCTATTTAATTTGTATTAAATCATTAATTATTGTTATTACACGTGTGTTTAATTGTCCGGGAAACTGGGCTGGTGGCAGCGATAAAACTACCATAGGAATTGTGGTATTTATGTGAATCCCGCTTCTACCAAAATACCCACACCGCATCAGGGCTTGAGGTGTGGTTACAAGGGAGTATCCACGACCCCCACACCCTCCCATTCCCGATTTACTTCTATTGGGAAGTACTTTCCGGTTTTTCTCTCATAGTGCATACTTCTCTTCACAAAGTTACTGGAAGAAATTCTTCTACGATGTTCTCAGAATGGGTTCCAACTCCCACTTCAGAAACACTTAAATTTGACATTCCTGATTTTGCAACATGTATTAGTCGCCGTGTATGCCTTTGAATGAAATCTACAAGGACAATCAACCCTATCATTTACTAATATCAAACTAATTATAATTATAAAAGTGAATTTCAACATTCTGACCGAAAATCAATAAGGTATGTGGTTTAGAGTAGGATCTAATATTGAGAGTGTTGAAACATAATATTTCAAAACGAATATAGCAAATGACAGTAAATTTGTCATTGCGATCTCTCTCCATAATTATGTTTGTCTTCTCGATCGATACTTTCTAAAGTCGTGTTATTTCAGGTTATATAATATGAAATCCTACTGAATTAAATAACGAAAGTTTCATCTTTGGTGACCAGCATAAATTCAGCAAAAAAATCTTAAATTTAAATAAAAGTAATGTGATTTCTAACTGTGTTTGCTCATATAAAAACTACATTTAGTATCATTCTTGAGTTTGAGAATAGGGTTTTATTACTTATGTGTATAAATATTGTGTTTGAATTAATACCTCTTATGGATATATTTATGTATAAACAGTGCTTTCCAATTTGTGTGAGTGTTTTGATATCCGTTTTTTCCCATTCTTGTTCGTTCGTAATCTAGTATTTCTGTTACATTTCTTGCTATTAAGCATTAATGTAAATAATAGAAAATCTTCGAAAAACACTTGGATCTACAGCAAACACATTTTAATTGATGCCAATATGTTTTTATTTCTTTATGCCATGGGCACCTTTGGGGTGTACAAGGAAACAGTTTGACTTGACATTACTAAAGAGAACATGATAGTAATTCTTCTTATATTTAACTCGCGAATGTTTGATGTACTAATATAATTATTAACGTAACTATATCCCAATTATTCCTATTATGAAGTATTCATTCAAGTTTGCAAATAAGTTTAAACATTTGAAAATGACAAATATATCATGGTTTCTAGAATTTCATTTCAAAATTTACAGAAAAATGAATTAAACTAACCGGATGTTTGAAACGTTAAAATTCAAAGAACAATTTGAAACAACTATGTAGTTATTATTTTCTGTATTAAAGGTAACTTTTAATAAATATCCGTTTTTTTCCTATTATTCTTAACCAATTTCCATCAGTGAGATAATATTACAAATATTCGTTTCTTTGGACCGGGGCGCGATCGTTCACTTTCATTTAAACTACGAGCTATTTCTATTATATTTTGGTTTAAAATATAAATCGATTTGGAATTGCAGTTAATTCGAAATATCCCCCAAAAGTCGTTTCACTGATCATCTGTACCATTCGATTTCCAGTGTGATTATGGAAGACGAAGAAGCTCTCGTACCACTCTACGCATCGGTTCGCTACTAGAATGCGCTAGTGAGCAAGAAAGGTGGTGTCAGCGCGGGAAGCTATCTTCCGTCCTCGTCAGAGAAAAAAGCTCTAAGGAAAAAAACAACTCATTCAATACTGGATGCGAATTCTGAGGTTACGGCTTAGAGAATACATATGCAAATACTATCCATCACTCCGAATTGCATAGACCAGTGTCAAATTAGAGCCAAATTTCTGAAAACTAGGAAATAAGAGCCGCACAAATATATTCCCGACAACTAATTCGCATTGGGTAATAGCCTTGAGAAAGAACTTAGTAGTTTTAAAATGAAGTTTTCAATTTCATTTATTGTAAAGGAAATATGGTTAAAATAGGCATTTTGTTTATTCAAAGTTGTGTAACAGGTTTGGAACAGAACATTAGGTTCTCCGATCTTGTTTCGTTCTGGAGATATTACACATGCTTATTAAAATTAAATTAAGATTCTTTAAAATTTAAAATTGTTTGAACCACTGTTTTCACAGAGACTAACCCTCCATTATGAAGAGTTATGTGTAGGACGTCAGTATGAACTCGACGATAAATTACTATTTTCATTGTTTAAAATAGCCCCAAAGTATTTTAATTACAAATAATTGATTTCAGTAAGTAAATTTCTTTGAATTACCGAGTTATTTTACAACGCTGCAACATTCTCTACCACACTATCCATTTGAGGCCGAGAATAGTCTCCTTTTTCGAATATTCATAGCAGTGTTCTTTATAAATGTTCATGAATGGAAAATAACAAAATGCTTTGTAACAAACATGCGGGCCACGCTTTGCAGCCACACATTAGTATTAATGTCTTCCACGTTGTTATTATAAAAATATGTTCAAAGCTCTGTTATTAGTCTTGAAATCAGTTGTTCAAACTACCCAATTTTTTTTCTGGAATTTAATTCTGATTTAATTTGCATGCAGCATCTTTCTTCGTAACCTTCAATTGTTATTTGCTGTAAATAGCTCTAATATAATTAGAGAAGGGATTAGTTTTTTCTTGACAAATGAAACAATAAAATCCTTTCAATAAACAAAACTGAAAAATATCAATAATTGTTAAAATTAAAATATTACTGTTGAATACTTTTACCAACGTACTAATAATTTGCGATAAATCTCTGCCTTTACCCTTAGAATGTGTAAATTACTTTTATTGGCCTAATATCATGTAATGACTGTGTGAAATAACATATTTCCAATCAATTTTTAAAATTTCTTCTACAAGTCAACAGCATATTGTAGTTCTGACTAATATTTGGATGTTTCACTAAAACAAGAAGTACCACTTTGAAATATTGTTTAACTTTAGTCCCAGTGGTTAGTCAATCTGTTCAGCTCATTATCGACAGGTTTTCCAAGCATTAATTAACCTTAAATTGAATAGTTCAGCGGAACATTAAAGTAAGAAAAATTGATTACTTTACGGAATGAAATCACGAAAAATTAATTTGGTAATCATTGTAGACTTCTGTATGACTACTTTGTACGAGTTTTTCACTTTTATGATATTGCTAGGTGATAAAGTCTCCTTGTCGACATATTGTTCAAGAGTCTCTCGCTACACAGATGTATGAAAATGCAGTTTCTCCCTTGGAGTATTTCCTGTTTTAGTGAAACATCTAAATATTAGTCTGCACTACAATATGCTGTTGACTTGAAGACATTTTAAAAATTGGTTGGAAATTTATGTTATTTCACAGTCGTGAAGTAAACATGTAAATTCATGTATTTTCCTTTTCAATTCACGACAATGCTTAGTTATCTCTCATGCTCGCGAATCTTTTCCCTTGACAAAGCGACAGTACCTACGCAGATTTGATACCCAGAGTATCACAGTGTTTAATGATTTACTATGCGAGGTGACTTCATAATGAAAAAGTATTCACGATGTATACATAAAATAAAAAGGGAAAAGAGAAATGAAGTAATTTTAAATTGTAATATAAAATTTTATAACTTACTACACAATATTCTTTTCCTTCATTACGTAAGTGCTTAAGGTATTTACGGCGTAGTTCATAAGAGAACAATCAAAATTTGTCTCGCAATATTTTTGTTTCCCCCTCGCACCCCCCCCCCCCCCNCTTTCCAAAGTAACATACAAAATTCAAGAACATTTGTGAGTGTGTGCTTTATGCACCCTTTTTTTCAGTTCAATACAGATTTTTTACAGTGAATTCAATGAAGAAATTTTCATACGTATAATTGATGTCACACTTCATCTTAATTTTTGACTCTCCTTACTGCGTCACTAATGAGAATTCTTAAGGGCTCTAATTACCTTGACGTTGACGATTCCTAAAGCCCCACAAAAACATGAGAATTACTCTTCAATAGAAATTCATAAATATAGAAAAGTGTCTTTTTGCTTAGATTATTTTTTTATCACAAAAATTAATTTCAAGCTCATTCTTTCTCTAAGCTGTTTAATTAGATGTTGTCAGTTAAATGACTTTCTATTAGTTTGGTAACTTATGAAAATACATTAAAATAAAACGTTATTATCAAGGTAATTCGTCAAAAATAGAGAGCAATGTTGTGCTAATTGATATAATAAGGTACCTAATATACCTAGCGACCTATCTCGCACTGATACTATTCGCGTACTTGTAATTTTCGAGGCAGGAGCAAGAAACGGGGAGGAAATTTTAAAGGAAGGAGGCCGATCACAGAGATTCTTGACGTCAAGTGTCGATCAATATTAAGTCGCTTAAGGAGAAATCTAATTTCAGTAGCACCGTACAGAAGAAGACTTTCATCTAGAACAACCATCACCTCACTTCAATCTTCACGTCCCGAATTTGCTTTACGCAATTAGGTGCCAAGGAATTACGTGATAAAGCAATTTCTTAAGTCCTGGAATTTTGGTGAGTATACGTTCTTTTAAGTTCAGTCAATATTATTAGCACAACAAATCTCGAGAATAATATGAATTAAATCTTCAAAACAATTTTTAAACAAATAAATTTACCTGCAGAGAGCTATAAAGTGCACTACATAAAGATAAGTGAAAATAAAATGTTTGAAAGAAACGTGACGGATAAATAAGAAATAAATAAATGCACGTAGTTTTAAATAAAAAATAGAACACATTCCAGTAATAAATTGTCATAAAAATTTTAGTTCTGAAGAAAGGACAGAGTGTAATGAAATACATTACGAAGCATATTTGCGATCACATGCTAGCTATTCCAGATTAAAAATTAGCGCAACATTTTCACCGAATTTAATTAAATACATTAAAACCCTTTGTTGTTAGTTTTTCCTCCTTAATAAAGTGAATGTAATTCCATGTTTAATATAATTAAAATGAGAAGTATAATAAGCAAACTCGAAATACAACAAATCTACCAATTTCTCATCCTCCTCGAGGATAGAGATTCAACTCTTCCTCGTATCATGTCACTTGCGTTTAGTAAATTGTTAGCGTTAAAAAAATTATTGTGAAGATGGTTTCTAAGATTTAAGTTGAATCTCAGGAGTTAGCAGTGTGTTACAATTGTTTCTGTGCGACCTTTTAAAGACTCACTGGTGCAGTTCTCCGCGGATGAACTGTTCATTTAACCCTTCAATGGTCGCGTTTACGAATCTATCGAGAGAGGTCCCACAGATGAATCGTCATGCACTTTCAAAGAAGAAATTAAAGTGGAGAAAGTCCATTTTGATAAAATTGTTGAATTAATAGATTTTCAAACAAAAATCTCTATTTGAATTTTTCAAACAAAAATTGCTCTATTGATTTTCTTTGCGTTCATCAGTTAATGAAAGTTAATATTCTTTTAATGAGCTGATTTTCAGCTAAGGAGAACTTATAAGAGCTTATTTACGTTTAAACAATTAACTATTTACAAAAATTACGTTTAAACCCTTTGAAATCATAATTTTAAAATAAGTATAATTTTATAAAATTTACTAGAGTAATAGTTTATACCATCCTAATATACTTTGAATGCTTATTTTTGATGCACATCGAAGCCAAAAAATATATATAAAGATAACATTTTGTGAAACTGATATTTTCTCTTTAGCGACAAACATTAAGCCATTGGTGGCATGAAGTACTGAATTCCGTCCAGAGTTCTTCTGTTAAGTGTTTGTATTTTAAATATGATTTAACGTCTACTTTTTCATCTCTTAAATCAAATATTTATTTTGTTCAATTCATCGTTTTGCTCTCATTTTGTTCCACGGGTTGAAATGATTCGTATACTAAGGCATGCACTTCTTCTCTTCCTCATACATAAAATACATAAATAAATGAAAATTAAACAATATTACAATAAAAAATACAATACAAATCTTTGTAATTTCTCAACCAATAAATCGTGACACCGACAAAAGACCTCTCTTGTAACCATGAAATAATACTGAGTAGTAGAATATTACTGTGTAGTTTAAAAAGAATTCTCACTTCGACAAAATTCACAAGTTTTATTACGTACATTAAAATACTCTAGGTACCTGTAAAACCATAGTTCCCTCATCAGATTTCTGACTCCGGATCCTACCTCCGTCATGAATATGTATTGTTTTGCGCGGCGGATAGAACAGTCAAGCAATTTCTCCGGCGCTCCGGTTGCCAGAGATGTAAGGCTTCTCCCAAACAAACATTGAAGTTGTCGACGACAAGTGAAATCCCACCGACAGACTGGAAATTCAACCAATATTCTTCAGCGTTCTTGTTCAACGGATTGAAAGCGTTTCGACACATTGATCGCGTTATAATTACCGCAGTGAGAAGCGACGAAAAGACTGAAAAATCAACAACAACAAAAAGAAAAGAATTTGTCTTCTGAAATCTACAGTAAATTTGAATTTCAATATTTATGAGAACCTTGCAACACTATTTTTTTCATTTTACTATCCAATACAATTTGTTTCCCTATTTCTCAAATTGCGTTTAGCTATTTGGATAGTAATCAGATAAGAGGTTATTTCACATAGCCAAATAGTTGACACATGTTTACAATATCAGTTTCAAATAAACATGGAAACTTTTAATATAGAAACAGATCGTACTTAGAGTCAATTTTGGTAAAAGTTTTGTATTTCATTGAACATCATCCAGCCTTTTCAACAGATTTGTTTGACGAACTTATAGGAACAAGTTAAAAATAAAGATTGATTGAAGAATTATTGTTCAGTGATAGGTTTTTTAACATACGCATTTGTTCTCGGTAACTTAACCTCAGGCAACAAATCTAAATGACTATAATAATAATAATTTGATTACGATTAGTTTATGCTCAGGATTTTTTGTTGGATTTTAATTTGGATACAAGTTTAAAATTCATGCTATCTCGTAAACCGAGGTAGGATTCACGTGAGTATGGTGGTTTTCATTCATCACGTGTATGAACGAGCGAATTTGTTATTATTTTATATTATTACATGAGTGTGTTAAGTATGTGTTGCATCATTTTGTATGTATATAAATAGTAAGGAAGTGGTCATTATTGATGGTCATATCTGATGGCCCGTCGCTACAAAAGAAAGGTATTCATTATTAATATTATTATTATTGTTTTGTTAATTTTTTCTTTCTCAGCTAATTCTGCTTGATAAAATTTCACGGACCTAGTGATCAAGTGCCCATTAGCTTTCATTTTTGTAAAGAAGATAAGAACTTCTTAACTATGAAGAATGTTGCAATGATGATGGCTTTCTGAAGATATACGTAAATGAACGTGAGTAAATGCAATGTTTCTAAACTTAAATGTATAGTTTCTGTCCTCACAATAGTTAGATTACGATTGTCTATTCTATTTTAATAAGTTCATTCAACTTGTATATGTCTTAATTATAGACAATAATTAATTAACTTACATAATTACTTTTTTCTAATCTTCATTTAATAAAGTTGTTACAAGTTCTTTCTCATTATACAATGTTGATTACAGAATCACCTACGTTCGTTTCGAGGTTAGTTTGACCCCCTCATCAGGGCTATTTCAGGAAAACGTTTCAGGTTCAAAACAAAAATACATAATTAACAATTTTATATCAATTTTACAACACTTCTTTAAGACTCAACATATTCAAAATAACTACGATGTTTCAATATTCATAACATTTACACATCTTATCTACATTATTTACAGAAAATACAATTCATTACAACATACGTTTGCATTACAAAATTGTTATTGGTAAAGAGTTGCATTACATTTCACCTTTATAAACACACCTTAATTATTTACAATTAAAAAACATGTTAGAAGATTAAATCATTCAACGTTCTCTGTCAAGTGTTTCTCTAGTGTTCATGAATTTTCAGTTTGAGAAACATTAGTATAAAATATCTGTACTAACAACTTATCAAAATTAACACTCAACTTTATTTTTTTAGTAAAAAGAATAAGCTGTCATAATCTTTTGTAAATATGTTACTTTAACTGTGTACTCATATTATTGTTTGTTCTTATATAAAAACTTTCTAAAATTGATATTGTTTTGAACCTGTTTTAGAATCTGCTTTTATGTTTTCTTGAAACAGCCCTGATGAGGAGGTCAAACTAACCTCGAAACATACGTAGGTGATTCTGTAAACAACATTGTATAATGAGAAAGAACTTGTAATATTTTTATTAAATGAAGATTAGAAGAAAGTAATTATGTAAGTTAATTTAATTTGTAATGTAAATGTTTCAATGTAACTTAATATAAATCTAAGTTAATTGTCTATAATTAAGACATATAGAAGTTGAATGAACTTATTATTATAGTTTCTGTGATTAATCCTTTTGCAGAACTCACTATTGGGACTTTATATTAATATTATTTTTTTTTCATCTTCTGTTACTATTTTCACAACTCGTAGTTGGATTCGGGTGGGGTGCAGGATATACCAAGCATCTTCACCTCAAGAAATATTTAAAATTATTCTGACTATTCTACAGGTGTGAAGGACGGCTGCTTTTTGTAAAGTTAGAAATGTGTTCTATGGGAATTTAAGATGATAGATGCTCAGATGCAGACTACTAGGGTTGACTCCAGAGACGGAAAGGACCATATTGACACACTCCAATTACATAAGCGAAGAATTTCTGTTTTAAAATCTTCATATTTTTGAGTTTTCTCATTGCGAATAGTTTCTAGGTTGTGAGTGTTGGTTACTGCAATATCTATGATTTGAGTATTTTTCTTGAGCTTTTCTATTACAATAATATCTGTTATTATTATTGTTGTTATTATTATTATTAACATGAGCTCTAATGACCTTGCTTTTGACGTGCCCTTAAAGCCCCACAAAAAAATAATTTATTAACACCATTCTACCGAACAGAAGGGAATCTTCTACGCACCCCAGTCGTCATCAATAGCCAGCGACTCGTACTGCACAGTGTAGCTGACGATGATGCCGTTCCGCTGCGTCGCAGGGGGTGGATCCCAATGGACCTGCAAGCTGTTGGGTGCCTGCGATGTGCACGACACGTCTTGAGGTGGTGCGCCAGGTGCTGCAACACGCATTGCACTGGAGCAACTATTGTCTGCACGTCGCGTCCAAACACAGCTTCTCCAGAATTTCTCACACATTGCCTTCCTCTCCTGAAACTCATTACTGACCTACATGGAAACTATCGACGTGTAGTCCTTAATTTTCTCAGTACGAAACTGAAGTGGTTTTAGTGATATTACAGTCGTATTGCTTAGTGAGTTTATCTGGACTCCCCACGGGGTGAAGGGTAAGGTTCCCATACACGTGTGCAGAGGATTAGGACGCCGCCAATATATCTGTCCCTCGACGCACTCATTACTTGTGTAGTAACTGAACTAATCAACCAAATTTTATTCAAAGTATTAAATTTTATAGAGTTCGTTATTATTTTCGTCGTTTAATCGTGCTCAAAATTATTGGAAAAAATGATCCGAAACGTAGTATTGTTTGTATTAAAAAAGCACACTTTTGCCAAATGTTTTTGTGAATGGAGTACCAAAGTTTGCTTTTATGTTAACAGAAGTGAATGCTTGTGTACGCGAGAGAGTCGTACCTTCTGTCCAGCGAAGTGCGCTCAAAAGCCGATACGGCTAGACTCTTTATCTCATAGGGTACGGCTATACCCTTGCCTCAACTGGTTCTCACAACAAGAAACTTTCACTCAAAATTGACCTCCTTTTCATCGAGATGGCGATATTTAATTTTTAAAATTTATTTGGCAACAGCAACCGAAATACATGTGTAAGTTTGTTTGATCAGATCGTACATTTTCATGTTGGGAAAACTCTGTGGAAAAGAAGTCAATGAAACCAACAATTTTCATTAAGAAGAATTTGCCTCAATTGAATTTAGGAAATATAGACTCCAGCGTATTGTGTGAATATCTAGACTATTTTTTTGTTGAATCCATATTCGAAGTTCTAGAAGTGACGCCGAGAGGACACTATGTGCTACAGAAGAAAAGGTAAGAAATTTGAATTGCTGAATTGTTATCGCATCAACTAATTATTAGAAGAATTTTTAAAGTATATATTACCTATCAACAAATGAACAATGACAATAACAAAAACTTTCAATGGTGAGAGTCAGGTATTCATTTTATATTTTAATGTCAGTGTAGCAACGATCTAACGAAGTTTGAACGTGAATCTTAAAACAACCAGTTCACCATGTGTTCTAGAAAGGAATATGCACTTCTATTAAATTTAAAATTGAATAAAGTCTAGCCGCGCAGTACTAAAGTAGCTAAAAATGTAATCGTTAAATGATAATGACCCTTTTCATTTTATAGAGTATGTTATTAAAATAAATAATGGAATCTTCAGAGATGAATTTCAGAGAACAGGAGTACAGTATTGTCTTCGCAAAATAATTAAGCCTTCAGCCAACACATTACCATAATCTACTCAGAGAGTGGATTGTACGCTCGTCATATTTGAGTCGGAGAATGGATCCAGAAAACTTGGGTTTAATAAAAGCGTGAAAGGAGATTTCGCGTCGCCCACCCATAAGCCGGAACGAGTTCCTTAGAATTTGTTCAGAAGAATAAAAAACACCTGGAACAAACTTTTATGAATGAAACGGCTTACTTACCTGATTCCAGTGTTGTCGCCACCACGTCGGGAGAGAATGGGCCGTCTCCCACAGAGTTGTAAGCTTGTACGGTGATCTTATATTGTGTGTAGCTCTTCAGGTCTCGTAGAATGAAGGGGTTGGGATCGTCCGCTTTGACGGTGAGATAGTTGTACCGCCCCTCCGCCCCAACTCTGGAACAGTTTAAACTCGCAGCTGTTCCGATTGTATGGCGGACTGAGGCAGAAACGCGCTGTTCCTCTGTGTGGGATTGCGCGTTGAACTGTGGTGGGGTGGGGGATGGGGGGAGGATGGGGTAGGGGAGCGCTAAGGGATTGGGGAAATGGAGGGTTGGGGCCCTCGAGACTCGAAACCACTGCGGAAGCAGGAACGGCCCGCTTTCGGAAACTTGTTGTCCACTACTAAGTGAAAGCTGACCCGAAGGACGCTTGTTATTAGCACAAAGCCATAAAAGGTTAAAATCGATTTGGCCTTTGCGCTAGTTTTAGCAGGAGATACAACGATGCAGTCGATAGTTAGATGAAATATTGACGTACAATCCGACGGAATAAAAGATTTTCCGCATTGTACAATAATGCACTCTCCAAGTGTAGTGACTACTTTGGAATTAAATGAATGTATTTAATAATGTAAAACAATGGTTATTGGCGTTTTATAACGTATTACATTCCCGAATAATTAAATTATCAAAGAACTCGAATTAAAATTTTATCAAACCTAGAACACATCTCGTTTAAGCACGTCTCAATTTTGGGGGAAAAGAGGAGATAAAATATCCTGTGTTCAAATAAATTAGAGCTTTTTTTTACTGTTGTGACATTTAATATTCCACTAAATGAAATTTTGATTCATTTTCAATTAAATTTTAGCGGTTGGCAATATATTGTCCTTTGCAAACTAAAAACTGTTGTAATGCCCTAGTCTGGTGAAGGAGGCCATATGTTTAATGCGTTAATTGTGGTATGAATCTCGGATGACCGAACTATATGAATATCCCTCTGTCCACATGAATCCATGAGCAGCTGTATTCACGATTGTGTTCCATGGAGTACTCCCTCACAGCTTGAAATGCATTATCTGAATGTTCATCATTAGTCTCATCTGGACATGCTGTTTACGGAATTGAATGATAATATGGAACCATTTTCTTCAAACTCCAGTTTTCCTTTCATATGTGATTCCCATATTTTGTAAGAGTATTTTCAAGGATAATTTATTCAAAATTCTTAATGGCTTCAGAGAAAATAAAGCGTGATTTCAGCGCGTCATTACTAAAAATATATCACTACAAAATTTTGATGAATTAACATTTGCATTTGTAACGAGAAATAAATTTTCGGAGTAAACATCGTAATACGATTTATATTTGTAAAAGAACTGATAACTGGATCGTAGCGTACAATGTCTGATTTATTCCACTGTATGGAAAGGATAAGTTCTCATATAATATATATATATATATATATATATATATATATATATATATATATATATATATATANAGGATGAAAAACATTTACATCAAATTAAAGGAAATAGAGTAAGATCTTTAGAATTAAATGGGAGAAACTTGACGAATATTAGACAGAAGAACCAGAAAACTTGTCTTCACGTTTTTAATCTTATATAAGCATTTTGGTATATCGTTAGCAAGAGGGTTCCTAAATTTGAACGAGTAACTTTCCGATTGTTTTTAATACGTACTCCAAAATATGGATCAAGACTGTTGCTCAGAAAACGTAATAAAAGCTTGTTTCAAACAAATTGTAACAATATGCAGATTGTCACGCAAACATAAGCACAATCATATAACATTTGAGAAGGTTAACACACATGTTCAAACAATATTTGTGATATTCGCTGATAAGTATATACGAGTTCGTAATGTCAACATATTCACTGAAGCATGTTTAAAGCGAAATATTCGAGAATATTTCCCAGATTCTGAATNATATTCACTGAAGCATGTTTAAAGCGAAATATTCGAGAATATTTCCCAGATTCTGAATAAATAGTACATTATTGTGGGATATGAAAATTGAGTAAACATACTTTTACTGCATGATGCCTATAAACATGTTATGTTACATTCGTTGCTTAAAATCTCAGTCGCTGCTAAATTAGAGAAAACTCGTGTACTAACTTTACAGTGTTCGAAACTGCAATAAATTTATTACACCCATCTTATTTCCAGACTGAGTAAGAGGTCAAGAAATCGGTTCTAATCCAGCAATGTTTCTCTTATAGATAAATATTTTCCACTTCTTGAATATGATTGATAAATAATAATAAAAGTATGGTCATATAATCGATTATAAATTTGTCAGTTATCATAAAAGTGTTATTTGCTAAACGAACATTATTAGAACTATAAAAGAAACATGTAATAAAATATTAATAATTTTACAATGATGACAAAAACCCAGAGAATCATAACATTGACAAAACAAAGGGATACATTTTCAAAATACATTGGTGTACAACTGACCTAAGCGCAACACAAATCGAAAGCATCTTCAACAAAGTACAAACTCCGTTGCAACCAAGTGATCCCCGTTAGCTCTTGGGTCCAAAAGTCAGTTATCCTTGTAACACATTTTATTTTCCCTAATGTGTGATTCGTAAAACCAGGAATATGACACGCTACTTACTTTTAAATAAAATTAATTGCTGCTTAAATTATTCTCAAAAAGAGAAAACAGAAAAGTTATAAATATAAATGGTTAATGAAAAGAGAAGTTTCATTGAATAAAAAGTGATACGGATTGAAATTGTTGAATATAGGGATTTCAAAACTTCTCAAAACAATATAATAACTAATATGTTCATTTAATAAGATCATTTACGATTTTCTCATTTTTCTTCATTTTTATTATAAGAGGGTCGCTACGAAAGTTTTGAGATACACAAAAACTAAGACACTTGAAATAAATTTGATCACTATATTTTCTCAAAATACTCGCCACGACACTATACATGTTTGCATTCTCCTAAACCATTTCTGGAAACAGTATGTCCACTCATTTTCCTCTAGTGCTGCAAGTTCACTTTTGTAGGCTTCAACAGCTTCTTCAGGGCTGGAGAACCTTCTTCCACGCATGGGATTTTTTACTAAAGGAAACAAAAAATAATCACAAGGGGCCAGATCCGGACTGTAAGGTGTGCGAGTCATCAGTTTAACCTCTATGGACTCCAGAAACAGAACTGTGGGATTGGCTGTGTGAGCAGACGCATTGTCAGGGTGCAAGATGATTCCCCGCAGTCCTGTCTTTAGCCGCAGGTCTTGAAGCTTTCTGAAAACTTGTGGTAGACATACTGTTGTGTACCACAGAGCAGTAACAGTTCTTTGTTCTTCCAGGGTAACAGTTGCAACATGACCGCTTTTGGAGAGGAAAGTTGCAACCATTTTCTTTCCGACACTTTGAGGCCGCTTCAATTTCGCTGGTGGAAGTTCGTCGTGAAAAATCCAAACTGTCGACTGGCGCTTATTTTGAGGACCGAACTGATAAATCTAGGTGTTGTCACCAGTAACTACGTCAAAAATGCGCCTAAAATTTCCTCTGACGAATCTGTTTATCATTTCTTCGCACCTCAACACAGATGCGCTTTTGTGTCTCTGTCAAAGTGTGAGGCACCCGTCGAGATTAAACTTTCCTGACTCGACGATATGCGTGCAGGATTTTGGAAACTGCCGGCGATTCAATCTGTAGTATAGCTTCAGTGTCCTTAAATGTCACACGATTGTGTTCGCACAACACTTTTTCCACAGCAGCGATGTTTTCCTCAGTTATTGCAGTCGCCGGTCGCCCGCTCCTCTCCTCATACTTCAACGAAGTTCGACCTCTTCTAAATTCTTGAAACCACTGAAAAATTGTCGCACGGGAAGGAGCAAGAACCATAAATACCCGTTGCAAACGACCAAGACTTTCAGATTCGTTTAAACCACTTTTAAAGTCATAGAGAATCATTGTGATTTCTCACAATGATTCTCTATGACTTTAAAAGTGCTCTCTTTCCGGCTCCATTCTGACAAGAAATGAAAGCCGCGTAAACAGAAACAAAGAAAGCCCTCATATCAACAGCGCTAAGTCAAACAAATTGTTACTAGCACGAGTTACTCGGAGAGGACGCTGCTGTCGGCCAGCTTTCTTGGAAAGGCAAAAATGGGCCATAACATGGTATGTCTCAAAACTTTCGGACCGACCTTCGTAGTCTCCAAAGCTCTAAAATTTTCTTAAAATTCAAATCATTTTATTTCATTTTTCTGTAATTGTTGTTCTAATTATTTTTTTTTGTAATATATTATTATTGTACATCAGTATCAACAACAGTTTTGTTGATGTTCATCCAGCGATCCACATTTCTAATGAATCAAATTAATGAAATTGTGAAATTGTTTTTTAAAAGATAACTCTTTAAGAAAATGTAGAAACACTTTCTTAACAGGGGAGAAAACGTCTAGTGCGATGAAGTGTTGTGGCTTCCTTTTAGACGCAAATACCTTAATTATTGGATTAGTTCTTTATGGAATACGAAACGCTCTGCATTTGTTTCCGAATAAATGAATTTACAATAGAAATAAAGACACTTAATATTAGACACTTTGAACTCTCTGAAATACCTCCTGGTACTGCAAAATTTAGGTTAACCGAAGTTTAAGTTCTACAAGAAATGTTTAAACATTCATACATGTTGAACGATTAAATAAAACACTTGAATTAAATGCCCACTTTTTTATCAATAAACTGTGGCGATAAAATTTATTCAATTTCACTAAACTACTAATTACAGTAATTGTTATCCAATTCCAACACAGATTATTAGATAATATGATCATAAATTCTAAATGTTCTACGTAGACAAAGAAAATCGTTTTTTTTTTTCAGAAAAAAAGGTGTACGAATCACTATTATGAATTACATGAATTAAATTTATGGTTCTTTCTTTTTAATGTTCACAAAATTGTTGTTGTTCTTCCCCAAACATTGTAGTATTTTGAACAAAAAAATATTAGTTCAATAACAAAAGGTAATGAATGTGACGTCTCCGCAAGTAAAAATTTTCTTCCTCTTTTCTGATAGGAATCGTTTAACGGATCAAAATAAATATTGATGGCACAATATATTCATGAAAGGAAAACGTGGCGTTTTACTGTCACACATTGTGCGTGAAATCATCTGCAATTACTTTACTGTAAATGGTAGTTTCATTAGAAATGTCAGGGAGAGAGCACGAGCTGGAAAACCGATTGGTCAACGGATTTTCATAGTGAAAACTGGCAATTACACACCATATACTGCATATTCATGATATTAAACATCAGTATATTCCACATGTATTGTGATGTTTGAAATCAATCCCTAAAATTCAATTAATTTCATGCAATTAAGTAATATATTTCGGGGATAAATGATTAATCCAAGTGAAGTGTCGAGATTGATTAAATTACTTCTCCTATTCGTATTTTAGGAGGGAAATTTTGTTTGTGAAATTATTGAAATAATAGATATTAAATGATTTCGATGAACAATTTAAACGATGGAACGCGGAAAAGATACTATGTATCCCGGTGAGATCACGGCGTTCGTGATCACGACTGCCAAAACCATTCAAACTGCTATTAATGTGGACTATCCGGTATTCACAGTAGCTCGAGCAAAAGGCTGACCACGTTGTCACTTCCGTATACAGAGCGCGCTAGACCTCTAGAGGAGAGGGACTCTTCTAAAAACTTTGAGTATCCGAACAAAAATTATAGGTGTCCTAGTTTACACACTTTTTTGGTTTATTGTAGTATTTGTAAATGGGAAATGTAGCGTGCCATTTAAGTTTATCAACATGGAGTGATAGGAGCTAGGACTTGGGTGGTAGTGGCTATTGCTAGTAGATGGACTGGTTAGCTGGATTTACCAATAAATTGGCCCACAATGAGGTGTTAGTAGGAGTAGTTAGTAATGGATAGAGTTAGCGATACTAGGAGGTGGATAGAAGGAGGAAGGTTCGCATTTCAGTAGTCACAGCTATATGAACTGGGATTTTATTGTGACGAACTACAAATTTTTTCTGGCTCCACCTGTATTTGAACGCGAAAGGACTTGGTGACGTTTGAGCACGCTAACCCCTTCGCTGGAGGGGTACTTAGTTTTGTTTTGTTTGACTATGCGGCTCGTCAAGGTCATTAGAACCCTTGGCACTTAATTTTCTTATGAACAGAAAGTAATCTCGAAGACCCATATGAAAGCTAGATACACCTCAATATAGCTGTTTTTATTCCAAATTGACAGAAAAGAAGCAAAAATTTGAATCCTAGGGAATGACTGTTAGTGATTTGTCTAGTAGCCACAGACCCGCGCACGCAGACCCTGTGGTCCAACTGTATCGAGACAAAGAAAATATACATCTCCATCCTCTTCAAGTTAGTGAAAATACGGTAAACCATCACACAGACGAAATAATTGCCAAAACTTTGGTGAAAGGAACAATGAAGCCAAATCGTTTCTGTTTCTGTCAATTTAAAAAAATGATAAAATGCAACTCTACGAAAAGAAAAATGCTTGCAGGAAGATCAATTAGGAATTTTTTTCTTCGGGCCGAACAAATACGCAACCGTTCCTAAACCTCCAAAAAACCTTGTCCATACACTGAAAGTGATACAACCCAGGACATCTAACAATTCTTTCGCCTGAGAGGAGCCATTTCTGAAGAACATTCGAGACAGCGCAGTCTCTGGGGGGGGGGGGACCGACCATAAATGGGCTGAGAGTCCCCGAGGTATGGAGCGCGCGCCGCGACTGCTGTTGTCCAAGACTCACCCGCTGGCTGGCATTACTCCGACGTAGTAACCCATCAAAGGGCCATTATGCAGAGCTGGGTCCGGGGGGTCCCACGCCACCTAGTGAGCAAGGATGACGTTGGTGATAAAAATAATTCATTAACTGCAAATGTTTTTGTCTCTTATCCAGAGGCAGAATGCGTATAAATTCAAGTAATTGAAACCTAGAACATTTAAGCTACCAACAAATAAGGACAATACATAACACTGAATTTAAAATTTTAAAATACATTATTAAATATTAAAATATAAGAACACGCGAGTGTGAAATATAAAAGATTTAAAATCTTTTTAATAATTACACCTTATTACGATTGTTTACCCGGATATTTCAGTGCATCTCACTTCACTTCACTTTTTCTTATTTCCAATTACTACCTTTCTGACTCACTTATTGTCACGTATCTTTCACTTCTCTCATTTCACTCCCACTTTCTTCACAAACACACTACCGTACACTTTTCTTCAGCACTTGCGAATAGACGCTGAACTCGATATCTTTTCTACAACCGATGCGAATGGGTTGGTGAAGGTGTTCTGAAGTACTGAGCAGATTGGGATGCACGCTATACTCCGAACTCCGTGTCACGTTATCCAGTTCGTATGTGAAAGTTTTCTACATAATTGTGTGCATGCCAATTAGTTCGGTTGACTAATATTAATGATTTCTTTTGATCTATGCGAATGCTGTATCTCGCTGCTTGAGTTGTTCTGTTAGTTTTTATGAATACAGTACGAAAAAATGCTCATTTCGTACATTTCTGTTTATGTTCCTGTGCTCTATTGAAAAAGGTATATCACTTTATATGTATAGCGTTCATTTAATTTACTCAATTGTTTTATGTGTTTTATATGCACGAGTGCAATTCGTTATAAGTTATATTATTTTATGTAAGTTCCAATATAAAGTAGTGTAGATTGTACTTGGTAATTTGTCGTATTAATATTTTAATAAAGTTGAGCTTTTCTGTGCCCAAATCTTGCCGTATGCATTTCTGCACGATATACTATCCGGATCTTTTTCTTGGTGGTCAACATCTTCCTAATGTTGACTCTGCAAAGTTTTAATCTCACGCTCGACCACCCACTCACTTGGCGCAATCACATTCGTAAACTCCAATCCCGTTGTAGCTCATCCCCGTACCTCCTTCACTACCTAAACACACCAATATGGGGTGCAAACAGCACTTGCCTTCTTCGGCTGTATAGAAGTCTTGTTCGCTCAGTATTAGACGACGACACAATTGTGCGATGCCTCTGCTTCTCCTTTCGTCTCCATTCCTTTTGCAGCGTGTACACGGCGGAGGAATGTGCAATCCTTGAAGCACTGAAGTTCATTTAGCTATCTTCAATATGGCATGTGGTTTTATGCAGTAACTATGCAGTGATCTTCGGACAATATCTTCATATACACCTCTGAAATCCTAACACTGACTATTCAAAATCTAATAAGCCGTCTTCAAGTTCAACATTTTGAAATAGTCCTTGGTTGGGTTACTGTGAGTATTATTGGTAACGAAGAAGCTGGTGAAGCAGCGAAGCGGGCAACATAGAAAGCAGTTCCGGACATTTCAACCGTCTCCAAGAGAGACAAAAATTTTCAGTAAGATTCAGTATTTAAAGCATAACAAGTCGAATGAGAAAATTGGTAAGGTTGTTCGAAGCGCACTATGTTTAAAAAGCTGTTCCACCATGAACTCGCAGCCCCTTATATCTGTTAACAACTAACTAACTGAGAAGACTTATGAAACAAATACATTCGTCCGCAAAAGCAACTTACCTGCAACTCCCCGGAGCCGACTGGCTGCACCCGTACTGCCCGCGGGGCTCCGGACGGTGCCTCGGGTTCCGTCGTGGCCGAAACCACCGCCCCTGGAGGCCCTGCACCCAGCGAGTTCACTGCGGCCACTCGCACGAAGTATGTGGTGGCGGGTGACAGACCGGTGACACGCGTCCAAGGGCGCGGTACACGCCCACTCTCCGGCGGCGCACCCACCGCCGTACCACCCCCGGCAACACCGCTGCCCCCGGCCACCGAACCGCCTAACGAATCGCCGTCCGCCGACCCCGGCTCCGGCCAGCGCTCTGAGCAACAAATTAAGGGCTCATTCAGTCCCGAAGGGATACATCGTTTGTGAACTTTTTTTTTCCTTGCCAAAGAATAACATTACGTTTCTTCACGTTTAACGGTGCTACACAGCATCACTGATATTGGCCGCCAAGAAACCGGTGTTTCGATACAGTTTTGTAAAACGAAGACCGTTCCAGGAAAATAAGAAACACTTGGGGAGTATTAATTGAAATGATACCGTGAATTCAATTCTCAACTTTTTTCAGCAATTCACAAAAAAATGTTTTCAATAATATACAAAATTCTCGGTCGTTTTTTCAAAAAGCTACCCCCTACATTAAGACACTTTTATCAATGAACGAGTTTCTCAATGCCCTCGTCATAGCTTTCTGTTATCTGGTGAGCTAAGGCAAGCATTGGCCCCTTCTTGTAAATCGTCATCTTCCATCCGCTGTGAACTTAACCATTTTTTTCATGTTAAGAAAAAGATGGAAACCTTGGTACCAAATCAGAGTTGTAAGGAGGACGTTCAAACTGAAACTTTGCCCCTCTGGCAGCTTAGAGTTAGAATGCTTGCTTGCCACCGAGTTACACCGTGTTCATTTCCCGGCTGGGCCAGAAAAAAATTGTAGCTTTACACTTCAATGTCCCAGTTCATATAGCAGTAATGATTGAAAAGCGAAAGTTTCAATTGCACACTACATTTTCCATGTACAAATACTTAAAACAGTAACCGTTGCATGTGCCAGACAGTATGCCACTTAGCATTATCGTGCAAAAAGAAACAATATATATATATATACTAAAACACATGCATAAGATGTGTGTGTGTATGCCAGGACATCATCCCATGCCTTTAGCTCTCAACAGCTCTTCTGATTTCGAACGCGGTTTGAAGATGACGTTGAAGAATGTGAATGCCTCATTTAGCTCATCGGCTGCAGATCTCCACAACGAGGGCACTGAAAAACACATTCACCTATGCAATGCTTGCCGTAATATAGGAGGTGGTTATGTAGAAAAATTGCTGAGAGCTCAAGCTTTCATTTGTTAATAATAAATAAAACTGCAAAGATATTGGTGTATTTATCAACCAAACTTACTTCTGAACCATTCTCTACCAACGTTTTCGTACATATTTTAATACACACCTCCCTTACGTGTCTTCTTTCCTAGATATAAGGCTGAATATTTGTGATATGGAGAACTAAATTCTCTCAAACGTCAGCGGGTAAAGTTAACAATTGCAAAATAATGAACTATTATAAATGAATTAATAAAATATACAATAAATTATTATTGTGCAACAATGCGAGCTGATATTATATATATATATATAT
>NNCF01126134.1:80653-252321 GCA_002313205.1 Laupala kohalensis
ACCATAAAGGTTGTGGTTTATGGTTGAATCCCGCTTCTCCACAAAAAGATTACGCACATCGCATATGGGCTTGTGGTGTGCTGGTACAACGACTTTAAAGTAAAACCACTAATAGGACTCACATGCATCTTGGAGCTTCCAGGATTCGTTAACAATACTGGAACAAGAAAATGCTAGAAAGAATTTTGATAAGGGTAGATGTAGCAGACCACAGTTACGTAGAAATGGAGACGCCAGCACAAAGTATGTTAGAATGGAGAGCCACATGAAACTAGTCTAAGGACTAATGACCCCGACAACAATCATCGATCATCATTCGCAGACACTCTTCTAGGGCTAGTCACTGCTCCCAGAGGTTTGTGAGACATTACGCAGACCATACACATTACATCACTAATTACCACAACATAGTACGTGTACACGTCATAAGCATATGAAATTGAAGATTACATATTGGATTGATTTGAATAAGATATTACGAGAGTTTTGCAGGAAACCTAATCATTAATTAAGTATATGACATAGAATCCTACACTAAAAGTAACTTATCAGTTAAGGTAACTTAATATAATTATTACACATAAGTGAAATGAATGTCACTACTTTCATGTAAAGTGAAATATTTATTTAACAAGGGAGTACAAACGTTTTGACATGTTGAACGTAAATGAAGTTTTTGAACATCAAACTTTACAAAGAATTAGATGACATGAGTAACATATTAACAACAGAAACATAGTAAATATTTAACAGAATAACAAACGAAATTAGAGAGCTTATTAATAAGTTTAGTTGAAATAAAATATTACTAATGATCATAACTAATGCAATATTAGTATCCATAACCGAACGTACGTGACCAATGTAGGAGTGCTTACTGTACGCGCCATATTTCCAAGAGCTGCATAAACTCGAAAAGATGGAATTATACGATAGTACGAAAGCAGGAAGAGAGAATTTTGGCTTACAAAGACACAGCCATACTAACAAAATACATCTAGTGTTTGTTCCAGATTTGCATATTTTGCGCCCAGGTGACCAGGTATCAAGTAGGTCGCGTCAAGTTAGCCGAGTCCCCTGGGAAGCGAATAGCCGACCCGTTGCATTGTCTCGCTTCGTAAGGGTCATATTTACTCAATGAGAAGAGACGAGCTGATAGTGATGAGAGACAGCTGGAGTTTGTAACCATTGTACTCTACTAAGTATGTGCATCAGCGCTGACCTTTACTCCATTAAGGTAGTTCATCCGACAGGGAATTTAATATTTTAAGCATCTGAAATTTTTAGAAATGGATGCAATTAATGTGTTTATATCTGTTTTAGCTTTAAAATTACACTTTACCAGCCATTTTTGTAATTCATATAGTAATACGTAGATGAAATACTTTGTCTTTTATCAGAGAGAAATGTATTTTATAGAGGTTACGAGGCTTTCTGATTATATACTAAAGTTTTTGATCGCGGTTTCCGGCCTTTTATTTTAAGTTCTGAAGCTAAAGCCTGATGAATCTCGAAGCTCGATGATCGATTTTATGTTATTTGACTGTATTTTTGATTTGTTTTGCAAATTTGTTGAGTAGATTGTTAGTAAAAAAACACGTGTTGATAAATGTTTTGAGTCAAAACAATGAATTGTTCGTTCAAAGGAGGTATGCTCGAGCTTCTACTGAATTGCAATTTAAATACGTATCAAAAACCTAACGTGTGAATTAATACATATTGTGTATCAAATGTATTTATCATTAGGAAGACCATGTAACTAAATTTTCCCTTTATTATGTGGCTTATTAACTTTCCGATTTCCGTTTTACGTCTTGGAATGAGGAAATTGAGACGATTGCAAAAGTGCTAGCCCGTCTGTTAAGCTCCATTTCCCCATGAATTAGAAATGAGAAGCTGACAAATTTGAAAAAGGGATATTTCCTTCCTGAATTACCAGCTCTTTGAAAAAATACCTCCCACGGGCATGCTGATGGTTGACGCAAATTAAGTACTGAAATTTACTCTACATAATACAATCGGTGAAAGACACCCATCATTGCAATCAACATTTAGCAACTAGAACATTAACATCCTTTTCTTCTCATTAATAGTTTAATTTTCTCTGAAATGCGATTACGCAAAAATTATACATTTTTATACATATGCATAACAATTCGTCTCTTGATTTGGTCTCTTTTTGAAATTCATTTTCCTTCTTACACGACATTTCTATACCATTTCACTACATACCCTGAAAGACGAAACTATTTAGAGAACATTCCATGTAAAAGTAAAGCACTATTTAAGTTAAGAATAAATAGTGAACTATATAGCAGACCTAAGAGTACAATTAGAACGCAATATGCGAGTTTTATATAAAAGAACATTCATATGAAATTATATAAACTAACTTCCTGACAAAAGCAACGTTCGAGGTCGAATTATAATAAAGGCAACTTAGCAAAATCACAAGGTTTCTTCGTTTTATTAAATATTGCTAATAATATTGTTCTCATGAAAACATAAATGTTGAATGAAAGATTGGAACGTTATATTTAAGTTAGATAAGTAAAAATGCAACACTTCACTCAAAATGAGAAGATATTTTGAATTAACAATACCAGAAATTACTTACACACTGACGTTGTTTAGTGTTTCTCAGAGGCAAATTTATTCATTCAGAATCCCTTCCCCACCTGTGGCGCAGGTGGAAGTGTTGTCGCCTCTCTCCAAGTCATCCCGGGTTCGATTTCCGATGGAGCCAGAAAATTTGTAGCTTTTCACATTAATGTCCCAGTTCATATAGCTTCCTTCCTCTATCCAGCTCCTCCTAGTATCAATAACTAACCACTTCTACTAACCCCTCCATGTGGGCCAAGTTGTTTGTAAACCCAGCTAACCGGTACACCTACCACCCAAATCCTAACTCATATCACTCCATGTAGATAAGCTTCAATAGCACGTTACATTTCCCACTTACAAAAACAACAATACTATTCATAATCCAATAAATAAGTACTTGAGCCTTTCCTAACATTTGTCAGTAAATTACTTGGTGTCTTATTATCGAGGTCAATTGTGTTAAACATAAATTTCCGACATCGCCAACGTATGATAAATTGAAAGACGTTTCTATGTTGCATCAAATGAGCAACATAGAAACGTCTTTCAATTTATCATGCTTTGATAATGTTGCTAAAGCACCACAATTACCAAGTATCGCCAACGTATTTACAAAATCATGCTAAACCTGTCAACTACATCAAAAACTGGGGACTAGGAACTATTATAGCAATTTTCTATTAAGGCCTTGGATTGCATTGATTCAATGAAAAAAGCAAAAGACAGGAAAAATTTGTTTCCAAATCTGCGTGGTTTTAAACATAAAATAAAATAATGGACTACGGTGAAGTAACACCTACATGATAATTGGATCCTAAAATTGTTTATATTTTGTAATTGTTCATGTTTTTAATTTGTTTCTGTACATTACTTAAATTATATATCGTTTTTGTAATATATTTTTATTATAAATTTGTGTATGGTTTTAGGTTGCCACCAGGATTTTCCCCCAAACAATTACAATAAATATTATTATTTGTTAATGTTAACCAATATAAGAATACTCAAAGTATTTCCATTTTCCCTCCACATTTTCCCTGTAGCAGCGTAGTTGGTACACAGTGTTGCTGACAGATCCCAAGGATCCTCTTTCTGATCCGGCTTTCAGCACATTTGCCGTCCGAATACCCTGCCTAACGTCAAACGTGAGAGAAAGTGGTTATGGGAAAGGAAATCGTCAACTGGCAGCTGTCAAGCAAGAAGCATCGATCCTCTGGATGGATAGAATTTCCTACTGTGAAGATCGCATTAGCACCTGTACACGCGTAAGGCACGATGCGCTCGCCCGTGTTGTGATGCTGCTTCAACGCTGCCCTTAAAGGCCTCGTTCGCTGCGCTCTCTCTACTCAAACGTATAGCACTCAATTCGTCTCATTGTACTGTAGGAACGGATTCTGTCGTCCGTCAACATGGCGGTGGAGGGGCTAAATGCTGACAAAAGCGAACGCAGTGGAGGTTTGTGTGTTTCGCGAACCTGAAGTAATGTACTATTTCAAGGGAAGCGTCAGAAAACGGAGGTGTGTACCGGGCCCAATGCGCAAAGACTCCATGGCATACTTGAAAATCTTCATTCATTACTACCTGGAGTGTATTACGGAGGTCGAAACAAGAGTTACAACGGTAAACCACAATACCACCTTCCACAAGATCAGCAGATTTGACAAAGATGATTGCCCTCTAAAACCCGAAGGAACAGGTTATTCAAATTTCACGTTTTTTCAAAACAAAGAAAAATGTATTTTCAATCAAAAACTAGTTAATACAAACAGGTCCACTTAAAGAATGTAACAACAGTTAAAATGAAATTAACGTACAGTTAAATTTTATAAAGGTTTGTGATGTATGTCATAAAAGAGGAAACGTGTTACTCGTACATGAATGTTACAACTACAAACACAAACATATATTTTACAAATTTTAAGAAACAATTTTTCAATATGAACTTTGGATATAAGATACGTAGTTATTGATTTACTTGATACGGAAGGGAAGAGGTACAACATCTTTTCCTTTTTACAACATGAAGTTGCAAGAAATGTAACCTGTTTTAAGACTATCCAAAAAAATATATTCCATCCAGAAAAACCTCTCGTGACATCTAAAACCACACGTAACTGGAAAAGTCTTTTTCCTCTTGTTAATTCTTCATATCGCTCCGTTACGAATTTAACTACCAAGGATTCGGTCGCAGCGCAATGCCGGGAAGTGTCATGTGAATGGCTTCCATTTCGCAAGCCGCAAAAAAACGGATGGAGGAGGGGGAGCTAAATCGACGAGAGATTTGCCACATCTGTGTCGCTCATCCGCCACCACGGAGCTGTGTCGAAGGGTGTTACTTTCAGCGCCTCTCAGCCTCGATACGCCACATGCAGTGGGTCTCGCGCTCAAATTATTATTATGTTGGTAATGTATCGCTTTTCGATGGTGTAAATCTTCTGTCAGTTTCTAAAAAGGAAAAGAAATTTTGAAAAATATTTAAAAAATAGGGAAGAAATAATTCTTATGAGAATGTGGGAAATACGTGAAAATCCCTATCATGTGCTGCTGGTTGGTGATACATTGAAAGAGGGCATAATATTCACTGACAATATACAGAGGTACGAATTGTTTGAGATTTTTTGTCTATTGGTTTTATGGCAGGATGTGGCCAAGAAAATTAATAAAAAAACGAAAAGGAAAAATTAATCAACGATTGACCTACAACTGCTGCATACTACCTACAAGACTCATCCACTGACATTTTGCACACGGAACTATGGTTAGTGACCAGTATATTAGTGTACTGAAGGATGGAGTGCTTTCTAGTGCTCATGACATGTTCCCAAGGCAGAAATGGGTATTTCGCAAGACCTAGTACCTTGTCATACATTGAAAAGTAATAAAAACTTTAAAATTAAATTTAAATTTCATTATAGTTCAATTTTGACCTCAAAATCGAAACATTCCTTATTTTTCGTTAATGCTGAATTTGCAAAACACGGTATTTATGTTGTCCCATGGTCAGGAAACTCGCCAGATTTAAATCTTATAGAGAATTTATGGAGCATAATTGGAAGGAAAATATCTCAAAATCATTGCAGAACAAAACGAGAGCTTCAGGAAACAAAGAATTAAAGTATGGCAACATGAAATACCGAAAGGAGAGTTGCAAAACCTTGTGAATCCCATGCCTAAAATAGTGACTACTGTGATCGAAGCTAGGGGCAGCCCAACAAAATATTAAATGCTTTTCGGTTCACTTGCACTCATTTATTATCTTTTCTGCTCAGAAGAACTTGAAATTGTTTCTTTATTCCAATTTATTCCGGGGAACCAAAATGGATTCTGATATCTGATAATCTGTACATTTTTTTTTAATTTTTACAAAATTATTTTTTATAAATTAAATAATTATTTCTGTTCAACAACTTAATCATATCATGTCATTAAATTTATTTAACATGTTGACATTAAAAATAAGTTTGCTTGAAAAAATATTATTTTTTGAGGGTTTATTCTTGAAAAAATGTTAGGTTTCTCAAACTTGTAATATTTTTGGCCAGAAGTGTAAGTTCAATGACGTCTAAACGAGCAGTCTGGTTAGGTGACTTATTGTAAAATATCTCTTGGTTTGTATTCTTGGATTATCAGATGTAAAAATTTTTGGAAAATATGAGACGCGCTTGCCAATTCTAAGTTTTGGGAGAATAGTTAAATATTAGAAAGTATTCTCTTCTATTTATTTCCTATAATTTTAATAGTAAATTTGGTTGAGATCTTGCTCAAAACGCGTGCGTTTAAATATAAGGACAGGACGAAGATATGCGTAATTTGGAATTTTTAATGAAATATTAACGGAGGTTGGAAGAAAACGTAGGAAAATAATACGAGTTTTATTCAGGCGCACCTCCAGGTACAGACCTCATTCTATTGAGTCGACAGTTCGGCTCGCAAGTTAATGCACGACAAAATTGGCGGCTAATAAGATTACGCGGATGAAATTCACAACCGCCACTCGAAGACAATGATTCACGTCGGCTGTAGTTTATTTGACGTATCGAGAGACATTTTAAAGAAAATTTTGACCTAAAAAAGACTTTCTTTCTGTCTAATGTGCAAAGTAAAGAAATTTTCAAGAAATCGAAAATATTTACATGGCACACGCTTGTAGAAATTACAGATTCTGAAATAGCAGGTTTGGAAAAATGTCGGTCAGTCCATCTGAGATCTCGACCGTCTCAGCGTAGAATAATAACGTGTAGGAATAATTTATGTTTTGAGGGTTTTTTATTCTTGTTTACACACATCTACAACTATTTATACCATCAATCTTAAGGATATTACTTAACATTAAACACGTAACACACACACATTATATATATATATATCTGTCTCTTATACACATCTAGATGTGTATAAGAGACAGNNNGTGTAAACTATGTATATTATGCCTGTAAATAAAAAAAAAAAATTCATAAACTATGACACCACTGATGACAATTGAAGTTTGATTTGATGTTGTGACATTTTAAGAATACTTACCGTCAGTATCCGTATATAATTTAAAATATGGTAATTGTATTGCCAATGCGAATAAGATATTACTAATGAAAATAACTTTCATTCAAAACGAAGCACGAGTGTTCAGATTTCTCGAAATCGAATGTTATATTCTAATCAGATTATTGAACTCAATACGACTAGCACCATTTAATCCTCAAGAACACTTAAAACTTTATTAAGTGTATGTAATATTATACGCTGTATGTTTAAAAAACGTCATTCATCCGTGATGTGGTTAAGTGAACGCTCTCTATTGGCTACTAATGTTTCAATTCTCCGCATAGATGTCACTGTAGCATATCAAAACGCCGTTTGTTAGAAGTGCCACCGTAAATTTCCCAACTAGCAAACTGTGCTTCACCCCAAACTTACAATGGATATTCGCGTAAAATCTGATATTCCATTTTTCGATAGAACGTTGAATGGTGCTCTTTATAATGAAATCAATATCCCTTTCTCGGCACTGCCACAGCAAATTAAGTACTCCGAATCCACGCCGGGTCGAGTGGACATTGTTTCTTGTCTGCATGTGGACACAGACGCATCATTTATTGCAATGACGCAACAGATGTCCCCGATATCTGAACGCTGGAGTAGGCACGGGAGAACACTGCGACCAAATAGACGCTTACATGCAAGCAGTTGGAAAGAGAAATAAAAGGACGTCGTACAAGATAGTGAGTGAAAGGCACGTTGTCAGAAGAGAGCACAACATAATTTTCACTAGTCTAGCTGCCCTTAAATCTTAAAATAACATTATCAATGAAAAATTACATAATTAGCAGCAACTTTTAACAGTTATTCATATTGAAATTTATTAAGGGAATTATCACATAATAAAAAGAGCACATATGCGACGGAAAACCCACAATTATTACGAAATTGCAATTTTTATCTACGTTCCTATTAAAAAAATTCTACATTCTACATACGTTGTAGCAAGTATTTTTGCATTCATTTTCTACTTTATAAAATATACGACGACTTTTACATGTATACTTTCCTATTCGTCTTATGTGAAAGTATTCACAAAAAAACGAACAAAGAAATTTAGTTTGAGCTGAGGTAAAAAATTCCGACAGTAAGCTTTGCTGTTTTTTGGTCATCTCACGAACAACAGTTTTTCTACTCAGCAGTTCATTACAGAAGAACATTTTTGTGGTATCTGCGACAGCAGTAGCGGAGCTTCTCTTTTTTCATTTTGATAACGAGACCATTTCCGCATTCTGTGAAATATGGTAAAAAAGCTCATTATAAAAAAATTATCATAAAAACGGCTAAAATGTTCCGTAAAAAATATTTAAAAATTGTTTATCCAAAAGTCAGTTAAAGAAATGGAAAATAATTACACTCTTAACTTCAAGTGGAATTAGTAAGAACGAGAAATGTGTGCCATACACGAATGGAATGTGATTCTGGTTCACTCTAATTGGTTGGACTGTCTCTCAATCCTTTCGAGTTGAGATCATTACTCGTATTTTGGAGAACCTCAGCGATTCCTAAGTGAAACACTCGCTCATCGTTAGGTTGCTGACTCGCTTGGGGTGGATTCACGTAATCGGGCATGCTCTACATGGACCAAGAGGTCATAACACAATACATCTTCTTGGTGTTCTAACTCTATATTACGTGTCATGTTTGTATGGTAGAAAGGAAGGTAAGAATGTTGAATCACTTAACGCTTACGAGAAATGGGACTTGGGAAAAAAAATTAATTCCATGATTGGTGCATGAATACGTTTCACCAGTCCTGAAAGATTAAGACAAAAATCCAACAAAATCACATTAGCAATCATGTTGGAACTTAAATATTATTATATATGTTCATAAATTATGATAAATTTCGATCGAAAAATGAATACATAGTTCATGATCACGCATGAAAGCGAATGAAAGGTTTGCACTTACAGAAGTAAATCCACGCAAGTTGTCAATTTCTTCTACCTTATTTCATGATTCGTTCATACGGTTTATTAACAAACTACATTGGTGCGAACTTGATTAAAACATCGAGTGTACGTAACGTCACCTGTGAAACAGCTTATGAACATACCACAAATCTAATTCAATTTTCATTTTGAAGATATTATAAAAGCAATATCAAGTATTTAAAAGCAATATCAAGTATTTAAAAGCAATATCAAGTATTTAAAAGCAATATCAAGTATTTAAAAGCAATATTAAGTATTTAAAAGCAATATGAAGTGTTTAAACAGTAATATTAGTCTATGTATAGAGTCCAGAAAATTATCTTCGTAATTGTATATAATTTGGCAATTTGTTAAGTAAGAGAGGAAGACAAACGGTTTTTTACCAAAAGTTACCGTTTTTGATAGAACCCATGGTTCCATCATGCATTGCAATTAATAACAACTAAATAAGATGAAACAAAACTTTTAGCAATAAGAGAGAAAACAAAAGGAGTACTGTCTGAGGTCTTTGGGTCTCCCAAGTTGAATGACGATGGAACACGGACCCATGAGGCGAACGGGATGGCGCAGTCAGTAAGCGCATGAGCGCGCTGAGATCGAAGTCCCGGGTTCGAATCCCGGTACCGCCTCCCATTTTCATTCAACATAACATAATTAAATAATAATAGTGAAATTGTTGAAGTGTTACTTCTAACTTAGTTTTGCGATTTCCTTTCTTATCTTGTTCCTGAAGAGTTCACATTTGTTCACTACACCAAAAGAGCTCAACATTTCTAGAACATTGACCAAAAATATTGAACATAATGTATTACATTAAAATTACCGGTATATTGATTTTCTCTTATATAAAGTAAAAAGGGTTTTTTAAATGAAGATCATAAATTCCGATAAAATCTAATTATAATGACAGAAATTATAATAAGTTCTGTCAAAGAACGAGATTAATGAAGCATAACTGGATGAAAATTGTGCAACGAGATTTTAGAATTTTAAAAGATAATCATGTCATTTGTCCAAAACTAATTGATTCAAAGTGCACTTAACTCAATAAACCGAGAATAACTACTATTTGTAATTAACGTGACAAAATACCGTGAAACTCAAATTGTCAATTTTGAAAAGAAGAAATAGACTTCATAATCGCGATAACAGTGGCAAATCCAATGCGAGACGAAACAGGAAAGAGCTCGCAGAAAACATTTTCAATCGATCGGGAAACAAGGTTAAACGGCAGAACTCGTGGAATTCTCGCCATTCAGTGAACTGTGACCCGCGTGCATCTGGAGCACGCCCCTAACTTAACGCAGCGTGTGAATAGATTACGTCACTCAAAGCGAGAGAGAAGGCCATCCACGGAGGAGCAAATGTGATCTAAGCATGGTCAGCACGAAGCGTCGGGTGGCATGCCGTGGCAGACGACATATGGGACGCTGAGGGAAGCTGTGGGATCTCCTGGAGGCTCTGAGGGCAAGCGGAGAAGATGAAGCAGAGAGAGAGAGAGGTGAGACGACTCGATAGCAGAAAGGGGATGACCCGGTGGCAGCGATTGTGTAACATACAAACCAAGGTAGAGTGATACAAGAACAAAAGTATGCAATAAAGAAGTGTATATAGTACATAAATGAATACAAGACATTCTGCAGATATATTAAGTCATTTACATTTACGGATGGTGGATAAAGGATACATAACGAGGAAACATATGCGCTGAGAAATGTTGGGTACAAAGAAAAAGAGAAATGATTTCATATGGATACAGAAGATTAATGAGAGAGAGAAGATGAGAATTGAATTCACGAATCAATGTTTTCATTTAAAACATAATGTGGAAATTCATATGAATATTTCGTTTTCCTGAAAGAAACCTGGCTGTGATAAAGTGTATGCTGTAGCGAGTACTTACCCGGGTCTGTAGTGAACGTCACCGCATAGCGTAGGATGGGGCTGTTGCCGTCAGCGGGCTCCGTCCACGCCAGCTTCAGCTCACGGGAACCGACGTCCTCGACCCGCACGTCTCCGGGGGCGTCGGGCACGTCTGCAACGCGACGCGCGCGTCGGTGCTGCTGGAGGCGGAAGGAAGGACGCGGGGACGAAGAACATGCTTGCAGAGCGGGGATGGGTCGGAGCAATGGCGAGAATTACGACAGGGGAACACACCCACTCCGGGACAATGGAGAGGGGGGATTGAGATACGGCCGGAGCGTTGGAACGGGGTGGGTCGCAAAGGTGGGGAACAGGGTGGAAATTTTGGGGGATGGCGCGTGCCGGGACAGAGCTTCAGTGACACGGGGCGAGGGAAGGACGGAAGGGCAGTACGGCGCATTGCAGCGCGTGGCAGCGTGCGCGTCATCTGGACGTCGCGCCGCCTGCTTGCCGCTGCAACGCGATGGGGCGGGTGATGCTCGCTTCGAATCTCCGAGGACACTGATAACGATCGACCGCGCAGCTCGGCGTGTGATGCATGACATGATCGCTCACTGGCACATGGATTGGGACGTCACGCGCTGGGGGATGAATTTTTGTGGTTTACGACTGGTCGAATGGGAGGTATTTCAAGGAAAATATACCTGCTGTTCGGTATTGGTTACAAGCACTCAAAAATCAATAAATACCATAATTATCCTGTTTTAGATGTTAATTCTGCCAGAAAACCATGGTATTTTTGTGAGGTCATTTAAAACACACCAATGCAGTAGCGCATCAGAACCAATACTGTTTAAGTTACATCAATATACAAGAATGAATCAATCCGAAAATTTGACGACCGAAATGTCTCATAGTATTCCCTTATTCTTATTTGTTTACCTCGTTTATCTTCAACTTATAGCTAGTTCAATACTTCCAAGTAAAAACATAATGTGAATGAAAAGTATTATAACATCTAAAGGTCATTCCTTTCATAATTGGCCAAAAATGGACTATCTCAGAAGCTTCAGCTCATTTCCATTAAAGAACTATTCTTACCATTCTTATTAGGTTCTTATTAAAAATTGTTCTTACTACTCTCATTAAATAACATTAAAAAATAACAAGTTTAATTAATATTATTTATGGTCATAGTGAAAATAAGGTTATTTACAAACTTAACAAAACTTGCAAGAAACATTTTCTTTGAAATAACTATCTTTGTCAATTATGAATGACTTGTTCTAAAAATATTAGCTAATACTTATTTCTAGTTATAGAAGCTTTTTAGCCAAAGATTTCGAAAATTTTTGGGAATTGAATTTTGAAAAACAGGTATCAATTTATTTTCTGACTTCGAAATGTCATTTGGTGAACAAAAGCAAGAAATTTTGTAGTTTGTCACAAAAGAATGGACCATTATCACTCAAAGTCTTGCGATTGCGGAAGTATACTGATTCATTGTAAAGTAGATATTTTATTATGTCACGTTGACTGCACACCCAGACTTAACCTTCATATAAAACGGAATCGGTGTAATTTAATGTGAAATAATGATAAAATTGTGGAATAAATTAGCTCTATCTTAGTTTTTGAAGGAAGCAAAATGAAACACAACTATTTAGCAAATTCTGTGGTGGTTCATGGCGTAATTTTACAAAATATTCAATTAGTGATAATGGTTTTATGGCTTATGAAGCTCGTTTTTCAGTAGACCCATTGAAAACATTTGGAGTTTTCAAAGTAAAATTTGACATGTTTTAGAGGAGATACATTATTTTATTTTTAAAAAATTATTCTAATATGATTCAAAATGAAATAAATCATATCAATTTTGATTTAATCCGTTGCTTAGCATTTTTGTCTTCAGAATTTTAACATCAATGATTCCTCGTTATGGCAAAATTTTCACTTACGTTGCAACGATTGCGTTAAGAAACAGAGACTTTTCATATGTACACTGCAATGATAAAATTGTATTACTCAATATTGCACTTGCTTACGGCTAAAATGAAAACTCAGTCTGTATCTTTATATCAGTCGCAAAATTAAAGAGTGTTATCCTTTATTGAATGAAAAAAGAAACATTGTTAAGAAATCATTTTCAGAGGTGAATTGTGAGCAAAACTTTAAATGAGATAAATAAACATCATCCTTAGCAACTTCCATTTCGTGAAGAACTGTCCAATAGTTGTTTAAGATACACTTAACTGACGCCTAGTTGCGCAATTTAAGGGTATATTACGGTACTTAAGAGTAATTACTTATAGAAAGACAAGTAGGAGTTTCGCAAACTGAATAAGCCTTCAATACTTCACGTGGCTGAACAAGTTTCAAACAATACCATGAGAGAGTAATATCTCATTAGACTTACAAACACGCTAGGTGTGGATTATGAATGAGATATAATTATAGTTTATCACAAAACTGCAAAATAGTTCGATCAGAGCAATATTCAAATATCTGAAGTTCATTTACACGGATTTTCTCTATGAATTTCCATTTAAAAAACAGTTCTAATATCTAATGTCGTCAATATTAAACGTTTATTAGAAGCAATTTTCCAAATCGCTCTTATAGTGTAAAATCGTGTTACATGACGATATGTTTAGCAATAATCGATACATTTAAGCTAACGGTATCGTTACGCCACACTAAGGGCTTTATGACTATTATTTTCATACAGTTTCTCGCAAAGCACCTAATTATTAGAGATAGTCTTCGCTGGCAACGTAATACTCGTAGAATTTTCTCTCGGCAATGTAATATCTTTTTCATCGCTATTTGCATCTGAACTCCATCAGCCGCCTGGACTGCATTTTCCTAATTTCCAGGTTCTACTACTTTTTCTCATATTATTGACTACCAGTTTCGTTCCAGAATACTGCGATGTTTTCTAATTGGAAAAGATTCCAATCTACTTCGGATTGGTTACTCTGCCGTGTTGGAGTTTCATCAAGCACCCTAATTTCTGATTCATAGAGAACAAAAATTTTCATTCACGTTCTCCGAATTATACGTTCTTTTTATGTACATTCATTTTCTTTTCCAAAAGCAGGAACTTCTCGAATTTCATCAAGATGTTATAAAATATATTCATTTTCTATAAATTTAAAAACTACTCTGATACGATATATTACGATTATTTTTTAAAATTCTTATTCATCAATTCTTAGAAACCACTGAAGTCCTCTGAACAGTCACCAGACTCCGCTTGACTTTCTTATTTTGACTCCTGCACGGAGCGATATGTCGAAAAATTATGCGTCCTTTCCAGAAGAAAAATCCCTGTAAACCATTTATGAGGAATTTCTTTGTTCTCCTTGTTCTAAACAATTTATAATACGTTTTATAGGGAACCCCTCAACACGGAAGCTAAAAGTGTCCCCTACCCAAATCACTCTATCTTTGCATATATATGTTTTCATTCACATTATAAACATTTATCTACTTCCCTCACCATCAAAGTGTGTTTACGTGCCCGGTTTTTTATGTCTTCTTTGTCTGTTTTATTAACTATATTCATTACAAAAACATGTTAAATAAAAGAAATTGCGCTTGACAAAACAAAATATTCTTTAACATTTTGTAATATTTTAGAAATTGTTTGGACCCTTCCAAAAATTTGTGACTTGTTTTTTAAAAAAAACTGTTTTATCTAGATCTATACACACAAAAATACATATCTTGCTCTTCTTATAGACTCATTCACTAACAAGGCTTCTCAACCTCGATACAATTTGATCCACATAACTCTGTTCACGGTCTTACATTTGTATGGAAGTTTTTTTTATTTTGTGCTCACAATCCACAAATGTATGCTGCCAGGTGTTAAAATATTGACAATTTTGGTGACGATTGAAAGCTTTCATGATAATCTTGCATCGTATCCATAAGTCTACATCACAACCGATTGATCAGGATCAATCTTCCATTGATCTATGTATAAAACAAGTCCTGGAATTTAGCTTATTTAGCATGAATTAGCTTATCATGTCATTGGGTAATTTCATCTTTTAATCGAAGACCTATATTTGTAAATATGTAACTTATATTTTGTCTGCAATTTTAAATTTTGGGTGGTTTGTCCACATTTGATGATCAATCGTGCAAGTAACTGTCATGTTTTATTTTACAAAATTTCTGAATAATTTAGCATGTTCTTCGCTCCATAAATATAAAGAGTTACACAACATAAATTTCAAAATTTTTTAATATTCCAGTAATTTAGTATAGAGATTAAATAGGCAATAAATCGAAACATCTGATTTGCAAAAGACCACCGTCGAAAACAAAAATTTTCAGATTAAAGGGTTACGTTCATTCAATGCGCAAAGGTTCTTTTTGGAACTCTCATTTTTCTTTTGTCTTTCCAGACAAAACTTTTAAAACCTTTCATACCCGTTTATAGAATTTCGCATAACTCTATTTCATGAATTAGTATCATTATTGTTGGTGATACATGGCAAAGTGATTTTATAAAAGTAGAGAGATGGTAAATGCATTGCACATAAGGAATCGACGAAATAAAATTCCAATTCTGAATGCATCAGTTATAATACAATGAAACAGGAATTGTGATTAATTCTGTGCAATTGGAGGATAATTTACAGCACGACATGTTAAATAAATTTGTTCAATAATTTCTCTGCGAGAGGAATCAAAAGTGCGCGATAGAAGTCAATGTATGAATGTATGTATGACAATGTATAGGATGAATCTCCATTATTATTTTCAAATAGGAAAAGTACAGGATGCGTTTACTCATTTCATTTGAAATTTCCAAATTTACTCAATAATTGACACTAAAGTGTGGGTTTAAAAATGACAGCTAACCAAGAACAAATGTGAAAATTAAATTTCTCTTCATCATCAATTGATTCGAACGTAACAATATTAATATTTAATAGCAGATGTCTCGTTGAATTCTGTTCAATAGATATCTGGGGTAAGTACTTACTCTGTAAAACTTGATTGATTTATTGATTCATAGGGAACAAATGTGAATACAACTCACATATTTCAAACGAATAAGTTTGGAAATTATATTTTGTTATTAGTCAGGAGTAATTTATTTCGATCACATAAAACCTGTATTATATATTAGTTTAGAAGTTAGTCATGTGGAATAATATATGAATGGAAACTTGGCGGATGTTAATATAGGTTCATCAGAAAACGTACATACAGTGCATATCCCATATGATATCACTAATGAGCCCTTGCTGAAGTGAATGTGAGAGGCATCGACCTTTATTTCAGGGTATATTAACCGCTCGACGAGGGGGATGTGCAACTATACCAACCGGTCATAATGTCCTACGATATCAAAAGCATAATACTTGATGAATATTGAGAAAACCTATTTTTTAACTTCTGAAAAATGGCAATGTTTGAAATGGGAATATGTGCTTACAACTGGTTGGTGGCAGTAAAAATAAAATATAGGAAGAAATGTGGAGAGTAGTGAGGGTTATTACGTGTTAAAGATGTTAGATTAAGTACTTAAGTACAACAACTGAAGAAGTCAATAAATTTGTTCGAAAAGTTGTGAATTCATTGAAGAAAATTTGACCTCTCAAAAACCTCCTTTATATAGTGTATATCAAGGATCAAGAACGAAAATGATATTAAACCGATTTCATATAGGGGGAATTACATTTTGAAAATTATACTAAATCGCTTGTATAATCACCATTTTATTAAAGATTAATTGGATATAAATTTTATTTCAGACAATTAGTGTGAGTGTTGAAAGTGTTAGTGAAAGTGAAAATAAATAACAGTCTTTATCCTCTTCCCTAGAGTGTCAGACGTGCACGATGGGACGGCCTCCTAATGAGGCTGGGGAATGACAAGGGTGCCGGATACCTTCCTACGCACCTCCCCGAGGAGGCTAATTTATGAATGAAGTGAATGGTAAATGATGAAATGTGAACGTTGTGGTGGAATGAATGGCAGGGGAACACCCGCCTCGAGCGCGCTTCGTCCATCACTGCAAATTCTACTTGGGTTGAACCAGCGTCACCAGAGGAAGAAGGCGCCATGTGTCACCCGAAATAAATAACATAACATAAAGTTCAAAATATTTGTCTAGAATTACAATTACAAAACAATTATAGATCTAGAGCAAATTTATGCACATTTTAAGAAATAACAGTTTTTATGATAATAGTGTTTTAATTAAATATTTCGTGAACAAAATCGCTCATTAAGATGACACATTATACTTGCCCCTTTTACAATATTTCATAAGGTAAAAAACTAGTTTTATTGTATCTTTGAAAAAAAAAAAAAATAACGTCCTTGATGCCAGGGATTAAACCATAACATTTAAAGAAAATCGACCTACAGTGAATTAAATAATCCAATTAAAATAACAGTTTGGTTTCCCTTCAAAGCAAGTAAGACACTTAAAGAAGTTTCGGTTTCAATATTAGGTAGGCATACATAGTAACCTTTAATATGGGGGTGATTAAAATATTTCTCTTATATTTGGAGGCGTTTACATTAATGTTTACTGTAACTATTTACGCCCTCATAGCAAAATTTCATATTAAACTTATTTTCAACTAAAGATGACACCATGGTCGTAGCCATGGGGGCTGCAGAGGAGCACTTCCCATTGAATATTAAAAAAAATTCAAGTGTTAAATAAATAGAGAATAGACAAATTTCAGAAAATTTTGAATGGGATTCATCATACATCTGGACAATATTTGAAAACAAAATTTTCACTTCGAATTCAACGCTACTCCAGTAATTAATTAAACAATCGTAGAGCCCCACAAACGTTGAGAAATATAAAACTCTGGTCTCCACGAGCTCTAGAAACTTTGGTAGGGATTTGTGTCACTTTTCTGCATACTTTTTACAGATATGAAACCACATGATTTTACCATTTATGGGTCAAACTGTTGCCCTCTCTCCTGCTAAAAAATGTGGCTACACCCTTGGATGACACTTTATAAGACTCATAAAATAATACATAATACATTCAACATCAAGTGAGACAGGTTTGTAGGGACTGAACTGAAGGACTTGTTCAAATTAATTTTATTGAATTCTTTTTCTATATTAAATTATTTCTATTGTTGTAAAACTGAATACTACTTTTCAGAAGTGTAGCACGTAGGAATAAAAAAGAAAACATCTACATTTTAGAATCTACAAAAATAAGGTGGATTAACGAAACTTCAATATTTGTTGAACACCGTTGGGACGAAGGCATTTCATAATGATAACCATGAAACATTTACGTACAAGGCGAAGAAAATATTTAAGATATGTTCGCAAGGACATAAGGGTTCCAAACATTTGAATTACGAATTGAATACTGGGTACAATAACTCACCTTGCACAAGGAGCTGGACAACTGTCTCGTCCTTGCCAAACGGGTTGGTTGCCACACACACATACTTGCCGGAGTCAGAAGAAGTTGCATTGCGCACAGTGAGTTGCGACAATGCCGAGGAGTCTAGAGTAGTCGTCTTCACTTGGTACCTAGAGTAAGACCAGAATGATAGCACCATTACCCCAAAAATTCTTTTATTAAATTTTTATTTACAAAAAAATATTATTTATGTACAAATGTGTGGCGAGGTTTTTTTTGCCTGTACGCCTTTAAAATGCCCCTTAAGTAGAGCCGTGGGCTGTGCATACAATGCCCTGGTATTCACTTTCATTGAATGGATAGTTGCAGTTTTAATTTTGGAAATCTTTGTTTTTAACTTAAAATGATTGTAATTTTATTTACTTGTGATTTGTATCGTAATAGTATGTTTTAGCATCCTTTAGTGCTTCTTTAATATTGTTTTATTTAGTTGTAAAATATCTTTTAAGCATACTGCAACTATCGATTAAATGAGCACTGTTGGGAACCACGGGAAACCAACGGTCAGGACACGAATATATACAGTTAATATAAGCATATTTACAAAAGATACTGAAATAAGAGAAATAAATTATAATGTAAAATATACTAGTTTTGCCATAGAAATAATGATTAAAATAAAATTCAATTATTTACAATACTTAATAAAAACATAATTGACGTAATGCTTTGGAATGTCTTCTGAACATGTCTCCGCCTGAAACAAAAGAAAAAGACGAAGCGGCAGATTCACGGTTCATTTGAATCAGAGGTTTCAGCGCATATTACTCTTTCTTTCATTTCCCTCACATAGCTTAGAAACTGACCCAGGGACTGCACTACAGATACTCTATTCACACTCATTATCGCAATGGCTAAATCTACGTTAATGTGATAATTTTGGAATGCACGAACTTGGATAAAAGTTGGTTTTTTATCTGTTTTCGGGCATGTTAGTAAAATGTGAATCCAATCTTCATTTTGTTCGCCGCAAAGTGGGCAAATAGAGACTCGATCCCCCCCCTCAGTTTTCTTAATTTCCATCCTCCTACGCGAAACCATCCGTAACCCGATCGTTCTTTTGATTTGAGACGTCAATGTATGGTTTTCTGCCTCATTGTCCAGCTACTGAGGTTTGCACGATAAGTGACCTCCTTTCCAGTCTGTTAGTTTCTATTTCACGACAGTATATGTCTTGGAGTTATCTCTTAATATATTTTAGATCGTTAAACGATGGACTATTCTGACTCACACAAGTGATAGCATATATATAAATTACCTCATCAGGGATGTCACACCTAAACATCTAAGGTTACCGTCAAAGCATAACATCACATCAGGAAACTTTTCCTCATATACATCACTGGCAAAAACAGACGAGGAACAGAAGTATAATACAAAAGTATGATTTGTTGAATGATATTATTTTGCGTCATCATTTGGTAAATATTTATAAAACGATAACATGAAACAATTTGCGAGAATTATACCACTAAATGCTACACAGCAATAAAGTCCTCGGACGTATTCAGGAAAATACGATGCGGTCGCACAGATCGAATCGATATCGAGTTGCAAAAATATCTGGTTAATCGCAAAAAACTGGACTGTGTCCCACTTAATTTACCAATTAAAATTCATAACAAAAACTCATGCACTAAACACCCTACATAATACAAAAAATGTAAGAAAACGAATAAACACTTCAAAAAAGAAATAATAATAATAATAATAATAATAATATATTATAATTATTAAACAAAATGACATACTTCTAAAACCAATCGGTTGCAAAATATTTATCATCATAGTACATGGGATCAAAAATTCATAATAACATATTCAAGTATAGATTGCATTAATTATCTTCCACATTAAACTCTTCCGACCAGCCTTATTGGCAGATTAAAAAAAATCGCCTCCAAGATTATTTTTCGACCGATTACAATACTTTCCTAACGCAATCAGTGTATTTGGAAAGTTATAACTCTTTTTACATAATACATTTTCGCTGTATCTTGAAAACGGTGCGACGTACAGGAATGCGGTTTAGCAATTTGTACGCAGAATTAACTGACCAATCAAAATACCTCTATGCATATTTTCAAAATTTTGAATATTAAGAAACCGGAATGTGAAAATGAAGTCGAAATGAGCTCTCCAGAAATTGGCTTCTATTCCCAACGCATTCAAAGTCAAATCTCAATTTTGGTTTCGATACATCAATTTGTTCGTGATTTATCGGGGAACAAAATTTTTAACATACATACATACATACATACATACATACATACATACATACATACATACATACATACATACATACATACATACACCCTCCCCGTGGGACACCACCTTGACGGAGCACTGACCGTGCGGGTGGCGAGGGCTTGCGTACTCTAATGATGCCGGGGGCTATGGCGGAAGCAGTTGCATCATTGAACTGGGCGTGTGTAGGCGCGTTAAGTGATGGTGTAACTGCTGGCAGGGTCACCCATGCCGCACAGGACCCAGCTGAGGAGCCAGACAAAACGTGTCCTTCAACTACCTGTCTGTCCTCGTACACCTCCTGATTCCTTACCTATTTCCCTCAGGGGTTCCCAACTGGGGAGTTCGTGGGTGGCAACCACGGGGCCCTGAGCTGTGTCAAGCATTTCTTCCACTTACTTGTGCTTGATTCTCTCTTCTTTTAATCTTCTACTGCGCCTCCCTTGGTCAACTCTTGTTCTCTTCGACCCCGACGCTATTAGGTTTCGAGGGCTAGGGCGTGTCTTTTCTATTTCCTGTCTCTTTTCTCTACAACCCCAAGGTAAGGCATAATGCGACCCGTGCCGAGGCCTGAATGATGCAGGGGGTTTTCTGCATCGCAAACGGAGCCTCTGGGATACCTGGTGACTTCCCAGAGTAATAAACCTTACCTGGACATGCGGGGCTCTGTTCAGGCGTACATCTATTCCCTAGCTTCTCGTGGGAACATTATGGATGAATACATTCAACTTACTAAATCAAGTGGGAAGGAAGGAAGTACGGAGGACGAAATTATTGTGTCCAAGAGAGCGTTGGTGTCTCTAGGAAAAATGATAGACGAGCTGGTGGAGTATGTTACACCTCGCAACAACGTACACAAGGAAATTAAAGAACTTGTGCGCGTCATTATATCTAGCATTGGCGCGGTGGAACAGGGAAGTACCTCAGTTATTACTACTGAGAGTAGAGTGGTGAGCACTCAAACAGACGTCTTGGCCGAACAAAACCTAGTGTCCTCTGATTTGGAGTCTCACACGGATGTGGGCCCTTCAGATGAAGTAAACCCCCCTAACCTTCCGCAGGTACATGATGTGGAGAGTGAATGGCAGAAGGTGAAATCAAAGAAGCGGCAACGGCGAAAACAAAAGACTGATAGGCTGAACACCCCTCAAGACTCGCAATCCCAAGATATGACAGAAAGTGGGCGAGAGAGGAAGAGTTAATGGAGACGGAAACGTCCAAGGTTTAGACGACCGAATGCCCTCGTCGTTAAGGCAAGAGACCGCAAATCTTATGCCGATATACTTCGGTGCATGAAGGATGCTCCCGAATTGAAAGATTTGGGCGCGAATGTAATGAAGGTAAGGAAGAGAACCTCTCGGGACATGCTTCTTGAGTTGATGAAGTCACAAGGTGATTACGTGCGTCAGCTCCAAGCCACTGCAGCAGAAAAGCTTAAAGAAATGGCGGATGTTAGCTCCCTCATTCCTGAGATTAAGCTAGAGCTCAAGGATTTGGACGAGCTGACCACAGAAGCAGATATCTGTGAGGCCATTGAAAATCAATTTGAAGGTGTCAAAACTGGGCAAGGGACGGTCAAGTCCATTCGTAAGTCCTACGGGGGAACCCAGACAGCAGTGGTAAGCCTTCCAAGGGATCTTGCCAGGAAAGTCGTCGAAATGGGTAAAATCCGCATCGGTTGGGTTGTCTGCCGTATTCGGCATCAGATCTCCGTAACCAAGTGTTACAAATGCTGGGGTTTTGGACATTTAGCTCGGAACTGCCAGGGACCTGATAGAACCAAATTATGCTTAAGGTGCGGTGAAGAAGGACACGTTGCTAAGACGTGTGCCAAAACGCCGAAATGTCTCCTCTGCGAAGATAGAGAGAAAAGTAGCCACCCCACAGGCAGTGCCACATGCCCCAAGTTCAGGGAAGCTGTACAGAGGACTACCAAACGACCACTATGAGGATTATCCAACTGAACCTCAATCACTGTGAGGCCGCTCAGGACCTACAGACTCAGACAGTTCGAGACCTCAACTTAGACGTTGCTATACTCTGCGAACAATATAAGAACCTCGACAAACCAACATGGATATCGGATTCGACACACCCGTCTGCCATATGGGTGTGTGGCAAACGTTTTGTCCAGGATTTTATGAAAACTACGAAAACCGTTGTTTGGGTTAAAGTTGGGGATATTTACATCTACAGCGTGTATGCCCCACCTGGCCCTAACTCTTCGTTTGCAGAGTTTAAAGCCTTGATAGACGAGCTTGAAATTGACGCGAGACATAGGAGGCCTCTAATCATTGCAGGGGATTTTAACGCTTGGGCTGTCGAATGGGGAAGCAGGATAACTAACCGCCGAGGCGAAACACTTCTGGACGTCTTCGCTCCCTTGAACATCGCCGCAGCTAACAGGGGGACTACTCCTACTTTTTGTAGAAATGGGAAAAGTTCCATTGTAGATGTCACGTTTATGAGTGAGTGCCTTGACAGAAAACTCCACTCATGGCGGGTAACTGAACACTACACGCATAGTGACCATCAGGCCATTGTCTTTGAAATAGGTGAACACGCAAAGACAAATGCAAGGCGAGCTCCACACCGTAACGGTACGTGGAATGTTCGATCATTTGATCGTGATTCCTTTGCTGTTATGATGGAGGGCAACATTGAAATATCGGGCAATGCGGAACACATGGTTGAAGAAGCAATGACACTCATTGACAGTGCATGCACGGCCTCAATGACCAAAAACTGCCAGAGGAGTAGACAGTCACCGGTATACTGGTGGAGTGATGAAATCGCAGAACTTCGCAGAACCTGCAACCGTTTTAGAAGACTGGTGCAACGTGCAAGAGGGCGACCGGAATATAATCTCCGAAGTAGGCAGCACAAAGAAGCCCGTGCCGCGTTAAAGAAGGCCATTAAAGTCAGTAAACGGAAAATGGGAAGACCTTTGCAACGAAGTGGATAACAACCCATGGGGCTGGCCTTACAGGCGGTAATGGCCAAAGTAAAATCCCGGACTTCACTATCCCCCACCAATCCGCGGTTCCTGGAGGAGATAGTCTCAGTACTATTCCCTAAACAGGAAGATGCAGCATTCGTTCCACCTGCAGTGCAAGAACCTGTCCCAGTTATCACGGAAGAAGAGCTGGTGATGGCTAGTTCTAGAACCGGGGACATGAAGGCACCTGGTCCTGACCGAATACCCAATGTTGCCCTGAAAACCGCCATCAAGACCCGACCGGATATATTCCTAGACACCTACAACTCATGTCTCTGTCAGGGGATTTTCCCACGGCGCTGGAAACGGCAGCATTTAGCTCTTATCTCGAAAGGGAAGAAACCACCCGAAGATCCTTCCTCCTATAGACCGATCTGTCTCTTGGACACTGCGGGTAAGGTCCTGGAGCGCATCATTTGTAACAGGTTAGTTACTTTTGTAGAGGACTGCCAAGGTCTGTCAGATAGGCAGTATGGATTCAGGAGGGCAAGATCCACTGTAGATGCGATAGACACCATAGTTACCACCGCCCAAAATGCCATCAGAGGTAGACGGTGGAAAGGAGGAAGTAAGAAATATTGCGTTTTGGTCACCTTGGATGTAAAAAATGCATTCAACTCTGCCAGGTGGAGTTGCATCCTCCAAGCACTGCATACATTGGACGTCCCTGGGTATATCACGAAGATAATCGCAAATTATTTTGATGAGCGACAGTTAGTGTATACTACGGAGGAGGGCCCCAAGATGTATAAAATCACGGGAGGTGTTCCACAAGGATCAGTCCTAGGACCAACGCTTTGGAACATAATGTATGATGTAGTGCTGAGGCTTCCATTACTAGACGGAGCAATGAGTGTGGGATATGCGGTTGACGTCGCCATTGTTGTCACTGGCAGACATCTGTCAGAGGTGACTCAGATCTCAAACGACGCTATAGCTGCAACTCGCCGTTGGTTTTCCTCCGTGGGACTACAGTTAGCGGAGAGTAAAACTGAAGCTATCCTCATTACAAGCCGAAAAAAGAGGGAAACCTTCAACCTGGAAGTCGGTAACTGTACGATTGCATCCCAAACATCCCTCAGATACTCAGGAGTCCAGATAGATGCTAGGCTGCGCTTTGATGACCACCTTCGCTTGGTTAGTGATAAAGCGTCAAGAGTGACAACCGCTATGTCGCGAATAATGCCAAACACGAGAGTCCCTAGACAAGGAAGAAGGAAGCTCTTGATGAGCGTCATCACGTCTACCCTGCTGTATGCGGCCCTGATTTGGTCTCAAGCCACGGCGATCAAGACCTATTGCCGGCACATAACCACTGTGCATAGACGAGGTGCTCTTCGAGTGGCCTGCGCTTTTCGCACGGTCTCATATGATGCTGTATGTGTAGTGGCCGGTCTGCCACCGATCGACCTGGTGGCAGAGGAACGTACCAGGATCTACCGACGAGCGCAAGCAACTCCTGATGCTAACCTAAAGATAGTTAACGAGGAGGAGAAACTGGAGACAACGGAGAGATGGCAGCGCCGATGGGATGCGTCGACCTCAGGAAGATGGACCCACCGTATGATACCAAACATACGAATGTGGACCAAGAGACAACATGGGGAAGTAGATTTCTACGTCACACAGCTCTTAACAGGCCATGGCTGCTTCCGATCATACCAGGAGCGCTTTAAGCTAGACGAGGATGCATCATGCCCTTCTTGCACACCAGTCGGTGAGGACGCAGAGCATGTGTTTTTCTTCTGCCCTCGTTTTGATAACGAAAGGCAAGAAATACGGAGAATTCTACGACAAGAAATAAGACCAGAGGGCATAGTACATTTGATGCTTCTCTCTAAGGAGAACTGGTATGCAGTGGCCAACTACGCGTCCAGTGTTTTGAAGAAGCTCCGATATGAGGAAAGGATTCGACGTGGCATAGAATAAAATCTAGCCAATGTGCCCCTCGCGAAGTAATGCTTAACGGCGGTTCCGTGGGGTGGCATGAAGAGAAATGGGAGGTGGTTTTTTGTGGGTAAAAATCCCACACACTGTGGAGTCTACTCCACAGCGTCTTTTGAATATTTTCCCCTACCTTAAAAAAACATATATACATACATACATACACACATACATACACACAAATACATACGACGACATTGGACATCATTGCCTAAATTTGAAAATAGATTCTCCTGGAGCCAATTCGCAAAGACCCGAAGATATCTCAAAATTTATTTTTCGACTGATTAAAATAATTTCCTTACACACTCTGTAAATGGAAAGAAAAAACATCTTCACTGCAATTTTTAAGAACACATCTCATATATTCCGACCCTCTTACATCAACGTAAATTGCTTGAAGGATGATTATCGTTTTCTAAAATTTCGTCCAACATGGTGCGGGGTACGTGTTCATGGCTATTTTCAAGTACTTAAGTGATTTAAAACAGTCTTTTCCAAGAAATGGAATAGTATTTTAATTATTTCATCATTAATTTTACCCAATTCTAACATGCTTATTGCGTTGTTAATTCTATTAAAGTGAAAAGATATGAAATTGATGAGTTCTAAGCAGGAACCCGCTATTTCCAACTTTCAGTAACAAATTCATGCACTCTTTTCAACCCAACTCTAATATGACACATTTGTCACCGAAGTTGTCATTCGTGTTAAAAATGTACAGTTGCGATGGAAAACATTAGTTGTGCTATTAGGAATGGAGGAATAATGCGGCATAATTTCCATTGAGTACTGATTGATGTACTTCAAATCATGAGCTTAACGTAGGTTCGTAACTGTCATTCGTTCTCTGACATGGCCGCTCTCGTGATCTGGAGGTAATGCCGACAACGTAATGCTGTCATGATGATGAAAATTTTATGAAAATTGAGGTGCACTATACTGCACGACGACGGCTCCCTGTACATATTCATGTTTCCGTCGACTCGTACTAATGGACTGATCCTCAGCGATCTACGAAACAAAGTGTTTTAAGTATTCTATTTTCAAAGTAACTCTGATATTCCGAAATAGATTGATTTGAGGGCAAACCAAAATTTTCCCCGAATCAAAAATTTACAAACTGTAAAATGTACGAGAATAATGCGTTCATGAAGAAGAAATTTTGTTAAAGCGTTTAGGTCAGAAATATAGTTTTCACCGGGATAGTTAATTCTTAATTATCCACATCTGGTCCACAAGAGATGAAAACGATTTGGTTTTCTTATAGGTCTTCAACGTGAGGACCACAATGAGGTATCGTCGAGACGCAGTCTCCAATAAATTGAAACTTCTTCTAAGGACGCACGAGACCCAACACAAACTCTTCCATAACCATAGTTGTTTTCAATTTCTATAGTACTATGTTGTGATTATTGGCACAAATTTGTGCAGTATTTCCCATAAAAGTGATCATTTGTTTTGTTCCACAAAAATTTTTTTTTTAAAAATTGGATATAAAAGAACTCAACTAAAATAAGGTGATTTATTCCTTGGTTCAAAATTATTTTACATTTGCACTAAAAGTTAAAAACAAATAGACTAAGATCAAATTCACTTCTTGAAAATAAAAATGAAGGTAGAGAAACGAAATTAAATATTGCAGAGCATCTCGTAGTATGAAAATACGTCAGATTATTTTGTTGAAACAATACAATTGAATTTTTTGAACCCACATAATTGGAAAAGTCATGAGAAATGTCGTTTTATCTTCACAATAACACCCTGCAAAGATATGGTGAATATAATATCTATAATAATAATAAAAAAGTGCCTTTATTTTGGCGAGACTCAGACCGTAAGGTCTGCTCTTCCGTCTAACCACTTTAAAACATTTACACTTTAAATACAAGATGAAAATTGGGAGGATCGTATTTACATTTAAATCTGGGAAGCACTTACGATATTCAGTTCCTGTGATATGTGTCCTGATCAATGCATTTGTGACGTAGAGCACTCGAGTTCATGAAAAATTGTCAGAACCGCATGCAATTGAATGTAAAACTTTCATTAATATTAAATACGTATGCTACAATGTATGTTTGGTCGTAAAATAAGTCATGATTTCGTTTATTTCAACTTTGAAATTTTTCATGATGGTAAGGATACAGGAAAAACCAACCGAGTGAAATTGATTACGTTCTAGGAAGTGCAACATGAAAATTTATTTCTCTTATTTTGTGATGTTACGATTCAAAACATCCCCAGATTTGCGTCTGTTTCCGGATATTGATGGAACCTAAAAGCGACGAGATGAAGTAAATACAATCAACGCTTCTCAATTTAAAACATTTCCATTTGCTCTATAAGGGAATGTGATGTGAACAGCATAAAAATCTCACATCCAAAACCACCTCGGAACTTCTGCTTAAATTGTGAAAGATAATTTTTTTTAACGAATAGATTAGATAAACTAGAACACTCCGATCTCTCTACATGAATCATATTTTTTGCTTCGTAAAGCATGAGGACGCACCAATGAACAAATAATCTGAGAAAAAATAAATTCTCGTTCGAACTTATAATTGTGGATTTACGTCCTTTCATTCTTGTTACACAAATTTCGAATGGTTGCAAATTGTCTGATGAATGATAAAATATTATATTTTATACGGAACCTTAAGAAGGAAATAAAGTTTTCAAAAAATTTTTAAAATCCGTTATAAAAACCTTTTTTTTCGTGTTGAAATCCGTTCGGTCGAATTCCCATGTAAACGAAACAACTCTCAGAAATGAAGCATGCCAGGTGAAAATTATTTTCGCAAAAACATTACTGAATGGAGTTTTCGAGGGATTTAAAATTAGGGTGCGCTTGTTTGAAAACTGTTTCAATAACTTCCATGTTCTCTTATCGCATTGAGAAACGCGAGAGAAAATAAATATGTAAGTTCAAATTGAAAAGAATTATATTCGCCCATATAAAACCATCAGGGTTCTAGTGACCTTGACGTTGACAAGCCCCACAAAAAAAAACACATATAAAACGTGAAGTATAACTTAACTTGCTGTTTTAACGCGAAAAGCTTTCAGTCTCCTCACTTCCGAAACGTCAAGCAATATTTTTTGTGGAATGTGGCACTGAATAGTTTGACTTCTCATACGTTTCTCTCAAGTCTAATTTTTAGAAATTAATTAACCAAACTTATTACAAATTCAATATCCAAAGTTCTCTCAAACTCTCCTCGGTCTCCACTCAATAATTTTACCAAAAAAGCAAAATACGAAGAATGTAGTGGCACATGAGTGAAATAAAATGCAACACATTCTCTTCAAAGTGGTGAAGCTAATAACGTTCGCTTCCAGTTCCCATGAAGAAATTAATATGTTGTGAGACACAAAAGTTTGTAATTCTAATTCTATGAGGGATGAGAAGGTATTTTTGGCAATAAATTCACTGAAAATATTTTATTAAAATACTGATCTGATAAAAGCATTTCATAAGTAGTATTGTAAAAGATAACAAGTACGTACCACGTGTCAGAGTTACTTTACGTTTACAAGGTAAGGCACTAGTAAAGCTCTTTTTAAAATAATTTTAGAGGTAAAATAAAATAAAATCATGGGGTACGATACTGTTAATTACTTCACATATTTAACTATTCCAGATTCCATTATGATCATCCAATGGGAGTCGCTGACGTATTTCATTTGACTTAGAAGTATTCACTGTCACTTTCCATGCATATCTGGGAGTACAGAAAAATTGCTTTCAGGTTTTTATGTCTACCGTTAGGATTTTTGTGGCCATTTCGATTAAAAGAATGTGATATTTTTAACGTTTTTCAAGTGTGTTGGTAAATGAAATTAGTGTGTTGTTTATTAAGATACCTGAATGAATAAATCCCATCTTAATTTACATGATAATTTTAGAAACTGTTATGACAAAATATTTTTTTTGGATTATATGAAATAACCTTATAAGAGTAAAATTGTTTAGAAAATAATGTTTCAATCTGTAGAAATTGCGGGCTTTAGAATTTTGTTTCCATATACATGATTAAAACAACGATAATATTCCTTCTCAGCCAAGACGCCAATAGATTTCTAGACGCTTTTAAAATTTGAGACCATGAACATCAGCACTTTACTTTTTAAGAACCTTTAAATTTTGATATGACTAAAAGTTACTAATATTTAAACCTGATAAGCTCAAAAGGGACAAAACAAAAAGATCTAAAATTGTCACAAAACATTATTTCGATAACCAGTAATTGCTATATAAAACTTCATAATAGCGTTTAACTACATACTGTACTTAAAAATATTTATTTACATTTGAAGTGTTTTATTTAATGCAGCAAGTAAAAATATATATACACTTAGTATTCTACAAATTAATTTTTAGGCAGACAATATAATGTCGGAATTGGATGCATAAATATACCACTACCTAGAAAATAAATACGATAAACGCAATGGTTAAGTGTGATATACAATCATACAAGGAGTAAATGGTCATTTGAATCTGTTGCGAAAATTACAGGGTAGCCGCACAGAAAACGAAGCTTATATTTTTACTTTTATTGTTGTATAGATTGTATTCAATTATTATTATTATTATTAAATTTTAAACATATTTGAATATCATATTAATATCTTTTATTCTTTCTCTTTAGACTCGTGATAGAAAACTGTGAAACAAAAAAATTGTTTCGTACTTCCGTATTTATACAGAATTTGACAGTGTCTATTTAAAAATTAAATGAAATATTAGTCACGCCCGTTGGACGGTATTATGTGGATCGACGCCTCTTTTACGCAAGTGGGAAAACACAGATCCGGTCAGGTGATATGGGTGATATCCGCACACCGCACTCTGAACTCCCTGAACTACACACACCAGGAGTATACACGCAGTTTTGGGATGGAATTCGAGGGTTGCTACAACAATAAGGTTACATGGAAAGGGAAAAAATCAATAAAATTGTTTCACTCACCGCGTTGCAAATCTATTGAAGAAAAGGGGTTTTGTACGGAATATCATTATTATGTATTTTATATCTTCTGATAGAAAAGACTGCTGTGGTCTTCAGTAGTTGTAAGAATATTGATAGCTCAAGCTAGATCTGACAGATAACAGGAAATTACGACAGAATTTTTAGAATTCAAGTTGTTAGAATCGATTGAAGACTCGATACATCTTTAAATATCAATCATTTCTCAAATTTGTAACCTCACCATTTAGGTTGTAAAATTATTCTTTTTGCATCTTGTCATTTTAAAAGACAGAAGATAAATTATATTACAATGTTCTTTCTTCGTGAGTTAAAAACTATGTTTTGAGCAACGATAAACGATTTGGTTTTCGTATTAAACACATAACCAATTTTTTGAGTTCCGCATTTAGAATGATACCATTTATTTTCCATTGACCCAGATTCTCGAGCACAGTAATCTCATATTATCGTGATACGAGTATGATGCAGTAAAAGTAAGAAAATTAGAAAGCATAAAAACCATACTATACGATACCTATACGATATATCACAGAAACAATAATATCCTATTAAAGAACTTGAGGTCGTTTGCAAAAAAATCCAGACTCAAACATATTTACAACATTATTTGTATTCGTTTTCCCTCACACACGCGCGCGTTTCTCTTCATTCTACACTGTACAGTATGCTGTTATGTTGGAATGAGATTTCGATATATTTGGACACAATAGTGGTTACAGCTTAGCCACCATAAAATAGAAACCACCATCAAATATAACCCAAGCAAGCAACAGGACTGAGACCGTGCATACATAGCAAAATTACGGCCAAGATCATTCGTACTTTAAAGTATACAGTACTCGCGGAGAAAGAATAGAAATGAGGGAGGAAGTCCACGAAAAAAAGTGGAGCAAGCATTGCGAGATTACCAAATCTTCCTCTCGCTGTTGACAAGTGGACATTTTACTCTCGTCAGCAGAATCCAACATTGATAGCCAACGATGACAGAACTAACCTTTGATCACAAGGAAGCTGCTTTAAGCTAGCTTTTTCCACCGGATATAGCAGTCGTTGTATAGGTGCCACGGCATGCCGTCTGAAATTGGTGTAGCCATTCTCCGCAGCATATGATAACGTCGCGCATTCGCTCAACTGGTTACATCTCGTTAATATTATTTCGCCGCGAGGGCTATAGATTGATTTCGCTGCTCGGGCAGTTAGATGCGCAACCACGCCCGGAGGCAATATTAGCAATGCAATGCTGGGAGCCGCGATGCATGTTCTTGTCTCACATTCCAGATGCACGTGCGAATACCTCCAATACGACCGCTGCTATGCTACCGGACGTGCTGACGAGGAACACCTCCCGCTGGCCTCGCGTCAACAGTGTTAGCAAGGTTCGAATAGATGAGATTTTCCTCGCGGTCGAGTGGCCCATCATCTACTCCACAATTCAGTTTTTCGATTGCCTCGCGGAGAACAGTTCAGCCGATAGAGAAAAAAATGGTTCAACAACTAGGAAAAAGGAAGATACAATCGAAAACTTCTCCGAATATATTTTTTTCAAACAAAGCGTCGTAGCATTCTCAGCATGGAAAAGGTTTAGGCAAAATGTTTTTACGTATGAGGAAAATAATATGCTATATATCCATGTAAAATATTAACTTTTTCTGTTACTTCCGGCATCATCTGATTAGAACTTTTCATTTTCGGCATAAAATGTGAAGTTCTAGGCACATATTTGTTCCATATATTCTAGATATAAATTGGTGGTTTGTCTGTTACAATAATTTTAAGATTATTAGATCAAAGTTAATCAATACATGTCAATTGCTGTTAGCCAGATGGGAATGTTTGATATTTCACTATTAGCTGCACATATCGTACAGCCTCGGGCCACCTATACTGTTTGGTCGATGAGACGAATTTAAAGTGAGAAATTAAATCATTTAATTATTACAATATCTTGTTTATCGTATTTCTGTTACAAAATAACATGTACTTCGTCATCATGTACGGATGTTTACTTTTAATCGCTTTCAGAAGGCCTGATTTTTCATGATTTTTAAGTACGTATGTACAACTACTTCCGATGCTCATATTCTCATTATCCATATGAGCTAATAAGGAATTCAGGTTATCTTCTGAACCCGGAAATCATGTTGCCTTATCAGAACTTCAAAGCTCACACACCACGTTTCAGCTGAGAAATTGCTGAAGATCTATTTGAAACATTTCGTAATACCAGAGCTTTTAAAAATGTTGATCGTCAAATACGTTCAATCGATATCCATTATTTAGAGTATTTAGTTTGAAAATTTAGGATCTCCTACAGACAAGAACTAATGTAAGGAAAAACAAATTGCACAAAAGTGGAAAACGTTTCTGATACTCACGAGGGAAACGAAATGTTTATCATATTTTAGCAAAATATTCGAAGTAACGGAAGGAATAAGCGAGTTCTGTCTCTCACGTCATGTCAGATGTCAGGAGAGAAATCCTTCAGCAAACTGTCACCATACATGCAAATTTCTGTCAAATGTCGTAACGGGTAGCGAGGCGTGGAGGTCGGAACACGAGCCGTCAAACAAATGCCACTGCGGGGTATAGACCTCTGATGACTGGAATTCGCAAAGAAGGTGATTTTGAAAAGTAACGGTCATTTTGATTATTTCAAATGCACTTCTCATGCACGCGAAGAAAATTATTTCTCTGTACGAGATACTAATTTAAGTTTCACCGGTTTCGCTAACTGCAGATCCTCAGACAATAATATACATAAATTTAATAACAATAATAATAAATTTATGTGTATATTCTTAGAAGAACTTACTTAACTGACGATGCATATACTTTGAAGATCCTTTTTTCTCGAAAGGACTGCGCTTGATTCTGATATTGTTTTGATAAAATACCTATAATTTGCTTCAGTTAACCGCTTATATTGGAAATTGTGGATAACGTATATTCCAATTTATATCTTGTAAGTTAATTGTACATATTTTTGAAAGGAAATAAAGTTTTGAAAAAGAATTGATATCAGAAAAGCTGGCGTAACTACTTTTCTTAAATATAATAAATAACAAGTGTGCACAATAATTTTATTAGAATCAAACTACATGTAATATCTCATCAATCAATCAATAATATGATTTCATTATTAAAATACTTCTGAAAAGTAGACAAAACTTTAATAGTTGCTCAAATGTTGCAAAATGGCTATCTGAACTCCAAGAACATTAATTCTGGTCATCATAAAGACAGTATTCACGAGGTTTTTAAAACTATCGTGACTAAGTATATACTCCATTCTCTTTGTCACGGTTTTTTTTACTCTTTGCTACTAGCGACTCATACGCAGTGATATGCAATCTTGCGATCGTAGATTGAAGTACTGCTGTGAACACAGCCACAGCGCGTTTTCGCTACCAATTCATGATGTCCCTAGAGATAGCTTGCAATTTCTGATTTGTTCCCTGCATAATAGAAAGTAATACCAGTGTTATCTACATGAGATGTGGTTAATACTATGTGAGGTGTGGTTGCGAATGTTCAAGTTAGTTACTTGATTGTTGATATAAGTTGGTTCCCACTTGATTCGAGGAGTGTTATTTCATATTTTCTTCACCAAAGACACGATTTTATGATGTACTTCATTTTAATGAGAGATTTTCTTCAAAACAGGAAAAATGTTTAACAAACTTATTTCAGTACTTTTCTTCCCCTGTTATTGTGTAAATCATAAGATGTTAATAACAGTACAGATTAAGTATCCTGCCTTAATTGATTGACGATTTATTCAAAACCGTTAAATAATCAACCGTTTTGTAAGATTTTACTTTTATTTTTTTGAATGTGATATTTTCCAGCCATACTTACCTACCACAAAAAATACAAAAACTTCAATTATTTCATTTTAATTGATCCTAAAACATTAAAAAAATTAATTACAATTAAATCCTTTTTAAAGAAGAAGGTGAAATAGATATGCAAATGAATCACTCACAAAGGAATTTTCTGAATTTTCTAAACCTCCAAAACTTTAAGACGATTTTCGTCAATAAGGACAGTATGTCAAGTGTTACTTTCCCTAGTAAATTAAACACGGGGTCACTACACACTTAGGTATTTTTGGTCAAGTAAAGATTTAAACACGACACTATGTACACTACGCCTTTACAAACACATGCCTTGCACGAACCTTCAATTGGTCTGTTCTTCAGTAGTTCTTCCATCGACCGTTTCTAGAGCATCACGTCTGGTTTGTATCGCCAATAGAAGGAAATATGTGTCATTCGAGGACAGAAGGTTCCCTTACAACTCCGGAGGAGAATTGTAGCGGAGGATGTCTGGGGCTGCTTCTAATAGTTTTTCAATATTTTCAGTGGAGAACTGATACAGAAGTCATCTTTCAATAAAAATGATAAACCTCCCGATAGAAGTAAGTCATCGAATTCAGTTTAAGGTCAATACGAGATATTCTGCATATCAAGAAAATAAACAATAAATCAATCGTATCATTTGATAAGACATACGTTCTTTCATTAATAGTTCTCTTTATTTTAAAATTGTATTTTATTGACGACTAACAGTTTGGTACGGATGGAAGCTTATGCATTCATTAAAATCATGTTTTATTCATATGTCAGTTATGTTATGAATAACATTTCTGATATATTTTGAAATTTAAAACTAAATCGGAGACTTATTACAAACTGCACATTTTTTTACAAACATTATATTGCGTCTATCTCAACATATATGATTCAAATTTTTTTGGAATTGATATTTGCATTTGACAAAAACGGTATTCCGAGAAAGAATGATTTAAAGTATTTTAAATAATTATATCATTGTATTTCTTTTGGTAGTTGACCTCAAATTGTGGTTTTGGTGGGTGAGAAGGGGCACATCCAAACGAGTTTGACATTTTGATAAAATTTCCATCACATGAATAATATAGTTTATTTTGAAATCAATTACAGTTTCTTCGGTTTGTAACTGTATTTCATTTGATTTTTCTTTAAGTATTTAAACACGTTTACTCTTTCATTATACTCTCGCAATGTGTTCAAACAAGCTTACAGTTGCGGACAAAAATATCTTTCATAAAATTCAAATAATTCTTTTATCCATAAAATACAAAAATATAATACGTTACAAGACCACATAGATGAGTTTTAAAGTTTAATTTCTTCATTGAAGCTTATTGAATGGAAATTAGAGAATACCATTGGCAAGCTTTGGAAAGATCACTCTATGGACATTCTTTATTATAATTTTCATTCTGGGTTCTTACTTCACTGAATTTGTATGTTGTTGAGAAATGTAAAATTAGTATATTGTCCTCCAAGTTGCAATACACAGTTTGTAACTGCTTTTTGACAATAAATTTATTAAATGTGAATATTCAGCGAGAAATTTTTTATTGCTTACCTGCCCAACAATGTATTCGCCTCGAAACAATATTACTATCCAAGATGAGAATTCTGCGAATGCTAACTTAAATCAATCCTAACCTATATCAATCTAACCATAATCATTCCCTTGAAAATAAAGGTGGTTCATTAAAATACAATCTTCTTGTGAGTTTCTCAAAGCAAGAAACTACGATCTTAATCGAAATCAACAAAAGAGAAGTTAAAATTAATATAATGATATTTCTGAGACTGTGCATGTGGAAAAAGATTGTAAGACGTAGATGGAAAGGTGGAATTATTTTAACAATCCGCCGACCATTCCGACCTTACTGTAGCAGCTCCAACAAGAGCTTGTAACATCCAAGAACAGGTATTCGTATGTAAAGCATATTCTCATTTCATGTCAATCAGCTTCTGCAAATCTGCTCATTAGTTTCGATTTTCATCAGTTTAAATAATCATTTTCATGCGAAATAATCCGTTTGGAAGCTACTTAGTTACAGTGCACACAAACAATTATTTGTGAATCAATATTAGCACTCGGAAACTAATTTTCAAAATCATTTTTATTGTTCCACACGAGGTGCATCAAACGTGTCCGCTTTGTAAATACACCGCACCTCACGAAAACAAGCTATGGTTGAAATATCACTAGTATCGCATTCGAAGCATTAATTAACATTAATTTCAAACAAATAATTCGTTAAACACTACGTACTCAAAACTATTTTTAAAATATAATAAATTACCAAACATTCACATGAAATGGTATCCCTTACCTTGAAACACGATACAAACAATTGACATAATTATTACAATCTTTTTGGACATTATCCATCGTCTCTACCTGTTTACATCTACATAATAGGAGTACTTTCGTTTGGCTACGTTTCAAACGTTCTGTCAACGTCAGTCTTCAGGCGTCCGGCGGCACCGGTATTCGAACCACGGTACTATGGTGATACCAAGGGGATGACGATACCATTGGGCCACTGCTACCTGGTACTCTAGTACTAGAGTACCCATAGTACCCTGGTTAAAATACCGGTGCTGCCGGGCGCCTGAAGACGGAAGTTGACAGAACGTCCGAAACGTAGCCAAATGAAAGTACACCTGTTCTGCAGACATAAACAGGTAGAGACGATGTATAATGTCCAAAAATATTGTAACAAAAATGATAATATAACATCGTTAAGAATTTCATACAGAGAAGAACAAACAATTAGGTTTTGAAAATGCTGAATATTTGGATTGACTCTAGCGTTTTGTACGAGAAGCATTTTGTTCTCCCGATTTGTGCTTTTCAAAGGGAAACATTGAAAATAAATGAAAATTACATCATGCTAATTACAACTAGATTTGTAATAACATATGATATTCAATAAAAACCTTTCATATTTTATTAATCTGCAAATGAATATAGCTCCGAGGTATAGTATAAATATGGATAAAAATATCTATAAAAATAAGCGATCTTATAAAGACATGATATACGAACAACAAAACCATGACATGATAAATCGTTTCTTCACATCAATGCACTAAAAAATTGCATGAAACGATTAGAAAAATAATCTTTTCACGGTGGTTGCACTAGTCCCGTTGCAATGTAAATACGAAAAATCTTCATTATAGTACATTATAATTGTTTGAATTATTTGTAACAAAAAAAATATTTTTCTGTGTCATGGGAAATTGATTCGTGGGATTAACAAATTACATTAGCAAAGTAAACACAGGAAAATAATTAATTAAAATGGTTTATGCGAAATGAAAACCAAAATAATGAAATTATTTATAGCAGAAAAAGGTGTCAATAGTAAAGGTTTTGATGCATATCCTTTTTTCCACAGGACGGATCTAAAATGGGAAAAATTAGCAGATGCTCTTTTTTGGACGGCCTCTTCTTTTTAGTCTAAAACTTAACGCCCTTCGTATGAAAGGAAACTTATTTTACATTTTTTGTGTACAAAGAACAGACTTACATTGTAGGACGAGTTCTGCTACCATCAAACAGACTAACGTCACTAGACTAGTGAGGTAATGTCAAAGGCAAATACCTCAACAATAAAAGAATTTTATGACTTCGCCTGTTTTTTCATGACCAAAGCCTCCCCCCCTTTTCATCACTTCCGTGCGCGAGTGAGCAGTGTACTGCTTCCAGTGACCAAGCAGAACTAGGTAGAACGCCAGGAACTGCACTGAATATTAACTCTTCCTCTAGACGGAAAGAAAGATAACAGAATACAGTAATGAATTTTGGGAGTCTCATTTCTAAAATAAGTGGGGAGTTTTTTTATAAACCAAGACGCTTTTGAATAGTAGGTAGGAACAATGCCCTTCCTGGTTCCCTGTGCTTGATTTTGGCGGTATTCACTGCCCACATTTACATGTATCAAATCAAAACACTTATTCCTTAAAAAATTAGCAAAAATTTATTTCACATGAGTAAAGAAATGAAACTTCAAATATGTGAATATAATATATATTTTATTACGTTTGCAATACAAAAAATCGAACCCTGCGGCGCCCCCTGAAATGCGGAGCCTACAGTCAGAGTATAAGAACTTTTGCAGCCTCTTTCACCCCCATACTGAACAGCTGCATGGGATACAGATGTTAGAAGTGATAATTTGGAAAGGGTAATGCATTTAAACTAATATTGCATTTTCTTGTCCGAAGGTTTTTGTAATTTCGATTGAACACCTCCATTGGTTTATTTATATTATAGGTTATTAATGTGAATCATTAGAAACGTTTTTGAAAAATACAAAACTTTTAGTTTAAATTTATTTTACTCGTAGAAAATTTTTCATCTTTTTATGGTACAAAGTGTTTTTCTATAAAGGATAACGTCGCAATAACGGACAGAATTTGGAATATTTTATGTTCGATATTGGAATACGCCAGAGTTAAATTTAAAACTCCCATAATTATAAGAAAATTTATACTTGGTTCATGAAATTTCTTCAAAATTACTTGATAATTTTCAAGCCATTTGTTGAAAATTCAAGATTTGTTGAAATGTTTTAAAATTGATAATTCATACTTAATATATTCTAGTGGTGGATGTGTTGTCGAGTCCATTAAAATGATAAATATAAAATAATCCACAAATATAGCAATAGTTCCGTTTAATTTCATTTATTTTTTTAGGGAAATACTGGTAATCACATTTAGCAAAATGCATACAATATTACTCAAAAGATAATACTCCTTCGCATGAAATATATCATAATTTTACCTGCATTTATTTTCTTGTAAATTACATACCATTATAGATGACTGCGTCAATATATTAATCAATGAGTACAATATTTTTATTCATGACAGTAGTATTAGGGAGAATTTTGACAAATTTGTTTTCGTAACATGCCAGAAAGTTTTACTTCAAATTGTACCTTCAAATGAGATCTTGGAAGATAATATTGAAGAACATTGTATAAAAATATATAAATGAAAGTTTTGTATTAAAGATGTTAAAGGTTTTAACATTATTTGGAATAAATGACGTATCACGTGAGCCACGAGTTTAATATCTCTCCCCCAAGTATTACATGTAGTCTTCCACGTAATATTGCAGCTTTATTCAGTTCGTAATCACTATTTCCTTAAAATAATGGCACGAATCTCTTCTACCTATCATTCTAATAATACGCCATTATATAGCAACTCCATTATAAGTAGTAATATAATTCTTCAAACCTTCCTCTGAAAAAAGGGATTGGATGAAATTTTCTGGTACATATTAACTCTTACTAAAGCATATTGGATCATCAAAATGAAGGTTATTGCGAGAGAATGGATTTATCTCTTTATTAAAATTTTGGTATCACGTCCGTTGTTTCAAACTGCATTTATTCAAACCTCAAGAACTCCGAAAATTGTGAATTGGAATGGATGAGAATAATCCCTAAAGGGGACACTTGAAGATTAATTTCATCCCGATAGGCCATTAATAAAGAGTATTCTGCACATTAATTTTGTTTCACGAACAAAAGTGCATTGTCTACTCATTCGCTTACAGAACCGTGCAATGAGGCAATATGCACTTACATTTCTAAAGGTACAGGAAAAATGAATTCATTGCAAATATGTATGCTAATATTGCAAATTATATCGACGACAATATTGAGTATTGGTGAGTATATTCCAATACATCGCGTGTCTCATAATTTTAATAAAAACGAATTTAAAAATAAATCTTTTATTGAATTGTTAGTAGTTATTGACAATTACTTTGTTAGTGTTTTGTAAACTAAACTATTAGGAAGAATGAATCCTTATTTAAATAATAAAATAATAATATGTTCTTTTCTTTAGTACGCTAGAAAGAAATACAGGAGAAAATCTTTCATTGCTTTAATGAAACTAAAGCATGTTAGATTTGGCGTTGAAAACACTCCAAAGTTACCACTTGTTATGGTAATTTTGCTGGAAAATGTCCCGAGGGGCTGCTCGCCGAATCGCGAGAAGTGGGATGGGTCGCTTGCTGCTCGCCGACTGGCAACTTGCAGAGTTCACTTTTTCCCGTAACGTGTCTTTCTTTCGTGCCACATCAAAGGAATAGGACGTGCGTTGAATCTCCGCACTCACGTTTGTTCTTTTGCAAGCACTAATTATAAATCGTTCCGCAATCGAATTATTTGTTAATTTCATTGAGGAAGAAATTAATCAGTATATATTTATTCAAAATTGAAAGGAAGCTATCGTCAACAGAAAAAGCTACGCGTTAAGTAATCTTAATAATAATAATAATAATAGCAAAAAAAAATTGAAAATAAACAGGAGGAGTAGGTGGGAGTTAATAATATTCAGGGATATTTTATTACTAATTAGTTCCAGATATTTAAAAGTTATGCGAATGGTTGGCAGATACATTGCTGGTTAGGAAAAACTGATTAAAACGATAAAAATTAGTGAAGACTTCGCAATGCGAAATTTCTTTGTAAGTCGAGCGTCTTACCTTCTCTGCCCTGGAGGGATGTGTGTGGAATGAGAGGATCTGGTCGCCTCTGTGTATTCAGAACGTGGGACGGGACAATGATGTGTGTAAGGGTTTCTGCAGGAAGATGAACGTTAAATAAATTCTAGGAGTAGATGTTGCTATTGACGAGACAGAGAAATTTGTTTGTTCATTTAAAATGTGTGCGTGTTGGTATTTTTTTCCGAATGTGAATTGACTAGTAAAATTATCTTGTAATATTTATTTTCTATTCCTAGTATGTGTACAGTGTCCGGGTTGAATGAGTGATTTGCAACAGGTGTTTAGCAAAGTCATATCTGTCGGTCTTCTATTTTAGTGCTTGTACGCGTTATTTAAGGGGGGTACCAAAATTCTTCCCAGTTAGGCAATATATTTTCCACATTTTATATTCTAGAAGCCACATTTCACAATCTGAAACCAATTAGCATTATAACATCCCTGAACATTATTAACTCCAACATACTGCTCTCTTTTTTAATATATTTTTTGTATTTATTATTATTATTATTACTACTACTACAACATCATTTTACCCCTATATTCCTGTACTTTGAATATATGCCACTGAAGAAGACAACGTAAGATGTAAAAAACAGCTTTTGCAAAATAAATATTTTTCGGTTGACAATAACTTTCTTTCTATTTTAAGTTAAAACTGAATACACCACCATTACTCAATTATAATATATTTATTTAACATAGTGTTTCTTTAAATTTATATTAATTTATAATGCATATAGTTGTTGTATGCGGGGAAGTGAAGTAAGTTTGCTGAAGAGAAGGGATGTAAAGAGGCACTTTCATTATTTTCAGGGAGAAAAAAAAGAGTTATGTTAATTGTTCTCCCAAGGGTTTTTTATTCGTAAATATGTACGCGTTTTGATTTTATATACCTGCATCTTTATTCTTATTTTTGTTTTCCTTCTTCTGTACCATATTTGTTTTATTTTATAATGTATTTTATTTAAGGATATTTTTCAGGATAAGAATTACTTCTATATTCATCAGTATAATAGGGATCGGCTGTTTAACATCATATCTTTATAAGTTATGTTACGTACTTGTCATGTTTTATATGTATTAAAAGATGTAATGTTCATCGCAGCCACCTAGGTAAGCTCAATTGCTGTGTAATATCTATCTATANGTTTGCAATACAAAAAATCGAACCCTGCGGCGCCCCCTGAAATGCGGAGCCTACAGTCAGAGTATAAGAACTTTTGCAGCCTCTTTCACCCCCATACTGAACAGCTGCATGGGATACAGATGTTAGAAGTGATAATTTGGAAAGGGTAATGCATTTAAACTAATATTGCATTTTCTTGTCCGAAGGTTTTTGTAATTTCGATTGAACACCTCCATTGGTTTATTTATATTATAGGTTATTAATGTGAATCATTAGAAACGTTTTTGAAAAATACAAAACTTTTAGTTTAAATTTATTTTACTCGTAGAAAATTTTTCATCTTTTTATGGTACAAAGTGTTTTTCTATAAAGGATAACGTCGCAATAACGGACAGAATTTGGAATATTTTATGTTCGATATTGGAATACGCCAGAGTTAAATTTAAAACTCCCATAATTATAAGAAAATTTATACTTGGTTCATGAAATTTCTTCAAAATTACTTGATAATTTTCAAGCCATTTGTTGAAAATTCAAGATTTGTTGAAATGTTTTAAAATTGATAATTCATACTTAATATATTCTAGTGGTGGATGTGTTGTCGAGTCCATTAAAATGATAAATATAAAATAATCCACAAATATAGCAATAGTTCCGTTTAATTTCATTTATTTTTTTAGGGAAATACTGGTAATCACATTTAGCAAAATGCATACAATATTACTCAAAAGATAATACTCCTTCGCATGAAATATATCATAATTTTACCTGCATTTATTTTCTTGTAAATTACATACCATTATAGATGACTGCGTCAATATATTAATCAATGAGTACAATATTTTTATTCATGACAGTAGTATTAGGGAGAATTTTGACAAATTTGTTTTCGTAACATGCCAGAAAGTTTTACTTCAAATTGTACCTTCAAATGAGATCTTGGAAGATAATATTGAAGAACATTGTATAAAAATATATAAATGAAAGTTTTGTATTAAAGATGTTAAAGGTTTTAACATTATTTGGAATAAATGACGTATCACGTGAGCCACGAGTTTAATATCTCTCCCCCAAGTATTACATGTAGTCTTCCACGTAATATTGCAGCTTTATTCAGTTCGTGATCACTATTTCCTTAAAATAATGGCACGAATCTCTTCTACCTATCATTCTAATAATACGCCATTATATAGCAACTCCATTATAAGTAGTAATATAATTCTTCAAACCTTCCTCTGAAAAAAGGGATTGGATGAAATTTTCTGGTACATATTAACTCTTACTAAAGCATATTGGATCATCAAAATGAAGGTTATTGCGAGAGAATGGATTTATCTCTTTATTAAAATTTTGGTATCACGTCCGTTGTTTCAAACTGCATTTATTCAAACCTCAAGAACTCCGAAAATTGTGAATTGGAATGGATGAGAATAATCCCTAAAGGGGACACTTGAAGATTAATTTCATCCCGATAGGCCATTAATAAAGAGTATTCTGCACATTAATTTTGTTTCACGAACAAAAGTGCATTGTCTACTCATTCGCTTACAGAACCGTGCAATGAGGCAATATGCACTTACATTTCTAAAGGTACAGGAAAAATGAATTCATTGCAAATATGTATGCTAATATTGCAAATTATATCGACGACAATATTGAGTATTGGTGAGTATATTCCAATACATCGCGTGTCTCATAATTTTAATAAAAACGAATTTAAAAATAAATCTTTTATTGAATTGTTAGTAGTTATTGACAATTACTTTGTTAGTGTTTTGTAAACTAAACTATTAGGAAGAATGAATCCTTATTTAAATAATAAAATAATAATATGTTCTTTTCTTTAGTACGCTAGAAAGAAATACAGGAGAAAATCTTTCATTGCTTTAATGAAACTAAAGCATGTTAGATTTGGCGTTGAAAACACTCCAAAGTTACCACTTGTTATGGTAATTTTGCTGGAAAATGTCCCGAGGGGCTGCTCGCCGAATCGCGAGAAGTGGGATGGGTCGCTTGCTGCTCGCCGACTGGCAACTTGCAGAGTTCACTTTTTCCCGTAACGTGTCTTTCTTTCGTGCCACATCAAAGGAATAGGACGTGCGTTGAATCTCCGCACTCACGTTTGTTCTTTTGCAAGCACTAATTATAAATCGTTCCGCAATCGAATTATTTGTTAATTTCATTGAGGAAGAAATTAATCAGTATATATTTATTCAAAATTGAAAGGAAGCTATCGTCAACAGAAAAAGCTACGCGTTAAGTAATCTTAATAATAATAATAATAATAGCAAAAAAAAATTGAAAATAAACAGGAGGAGTAGGTGGGAGTTAATAATATTCAGGGATATTTTATTACTAATTAGTTCCAGATATTTAAAAGTTATGCGAATGGTTGGCAGATACATTGCTGGTTAGGAAAAACTGATTAAAACGATAAAAATTAGTGAAGACTTCGCAATGCGAAATTTCTTTGTAAGTCGAGCGTCTTACCTTCTCTGCCCTGGAGGGATGTGTGTGGAATGAGAGGATCTGGTCGCCTCTGTGTATTCAGAACGTGGGACGGGACAATGATGTGTGTAAGGGTTTCTGCAGGAAGATGAACGTTAAATAAATTCTAGGAGTAGATGTTGCTATTGACGAGACAGAGAAATTTGTTTGTTCATTTAAAATGTGTGCGTGTTGGTATTTTTTTCCGAATGTGAATTGACTAGTAAAATTATCTTGTAATATTTATTTTCTATTCCTAGTATGTGTACAGTGTCCGGGTTGAATGAGTGATTTGCAACAGGTGTTTAGCAAAGTCATATCTGTCGGTCTTCTATTTTAGTGCTTGTACGCGTTATTTAAGGGGGGTACCAAAATTCTTCCCAGTTAGGCAATATATTTTCCACATTTTATATTCTAGAAGCCACATTTCACAATCTGAAACCAATTAGCATTATAACATCCCTGAACATTATTAACTCCAACATACTGCTCTCTTTTTTAATATATTTTTTGTATTTATTATTATTATTATTACTACTACTACAACATCATTTTACCCCTATATTCCTGTACTTTGAATATATGCCACTGAAGAAGACAACGTAAGATGTAAAAAACAGCTTTTGCAAAATAAATATTTTTCGGTTGACAATAACTTTCTTTCTATTTTAAGTTAAAACTGAATACACCACCATTACTCAATTATAATATATTTATTTAACATAGTGTTTCTTTAAATTTATATTAATTTATAATGCATATAGTTGTTGTATGCGGGGAAGTGAAGTAAGTTTGCTGAAGAGAAGGGATGTAAAGAGGCACTTTCATTATTTTCAGGGAGAAAAAAAAGAGTTATGTTAATTGTTCTCCCAAGGGTTTTTTATTCGTAAATATGTACGCGTTTTGATTTTATATACCTGCATCTTTATTCTTATTTTTGTTTTCCTTCTTCTGTACCATATTTGTTTTATTTTATAATGTATTTTATTTAAGGATATTTTTCAGGATAAGAATTACTTCTATATTCATCAGTATAATAGGGATCGGCTGTTTAACATCATATCTTTATAAGTTATGTTACTTACTTGTCATGTTTTATATGTATTAAAAGATGTAATGTTCATCGCAGCCACCTAGGTAAGCTCAATTGCTGTGTAATATCTATCTATATCTATCGATCTATCTATATCTATCTATATCTATCTATATCTATCTATATCTATCTATATCTATCTATATCTATCTATATCTATCTATACAGATAGATATAAAGTATTATAATTCGGTTTGTAACAGTATTGACTTTCGAAATGATCAGTACTCCTCTACTTCTCTCCTAAGGTTATATTGTCACCGTTACTCATATTTGTCAATAACATCAGAAAAATCTACGAAAGAAAAATTTAAGAAATAAGACATTTGTGTCAAGAAATACGTCATCGTGTGACACAAAATTCTAGAAGACTGAAATTAATGCGATGCGTGATCGCTTAAAGAAACTCAGGAGATGCGCACGAATGTGTCTCGGTGAAGTTAGCGGGAATGGACTATTTATTCTCAACCGATTCGAACGATTTTGGGCTTAAATGAATGGTTTGACTTTGCTCAATTTTGCACTGGAAATTTTATACGTTGCTCACCACTAGTTTTTTAGCGGTTAATCAGTGAAAATATTTTCTAAATTTTCGACATTTCGGTTAAGCCTAAATACTGTTCATAAGATCACAGAATTATAAAACTATTTTTTATCAATGTACTTTGACCTCCCCGACTTTGCTCATCCACTACCTTTGCGTGCAATAGCTTGTTTTGCAATAAAAATTTAAAGAAAGAAACATTGTTTATTACGCATGAACGTCGGCATTTGTTACATATCCGGCGCGTAATTTGAATGGTGCCTCGGTACCAACAACATAAACAAGTTCAAATACTCCGTCAATACAACAGGTGCTATTCTCGAGAAGTAACGTCGACAGCTATTATTGTCATAGCGGTAAACTTTCAAAACCGAGTAACTTTGATATTTTTAATATTTTTTCTCAAATACCTTTATTTTCTACTCTTTCGTCGCCTTCTCTTACGTTATAATTAGAGAAAATTTTATATTATGAATTGTTAATAATAAAATTACTTTATAAATAATAAGAACTGTAAGAAATTGATTCCGAAATTTCGATATTTATTTTTTACTACTGATTGTTAACTGCCAAAGCGAATTAATTTTCATGTACTTTTAATGGTGATATTATGTATATCAGCTTTCTTACAAGAGCTTTATTAGCCTGTATTCGATTTACTTTGTAAATTACCTCGTTAAAAAGTAATTGCAGTAATTACAATCTGTATGTACATACATATTGTGCATTGCCTTGTATACTGATGTACAGTTTTATTCTCATTCGGTTAATATTATGTACACCGCACTTTCAATGCAAGAGTAAGATTACAGTTCTCGGAATATTTTAAAATATTGCCCCCACATATTTTCCACTCCATAATAGTCTTTTAGTGCTCTCTGATACAGTTATGCATATTTCTCGTTCAAAATACGAGGAAAATTACTATGAGTCTATTTCCGCCTTGTACCTATACTTTTTCACTAGGAAAAGTATTGTAAGCATAAAATGCTGTGAAGTCCCAAATTTGCCCTCTTACCTAGCATCCCTAGTGGAGGTGTGTAGAAGAGTTGATTCGTATAAATTGCCTTGTTTGTGATGCCTATGATGTCATCAACAATTTACCTCTCGAGAATATCGCCTATGTAAGTAAAAGTATTGAATTTGAGTAACTTTTTATTTTGAAAAGGACAAACTAATGTGAACACACGGTCAAGTGGACAGCAACGAATGCGAGTAGTGGATCCATCAAGATTTGAAACATTTTATTGATTACTAATGATTAACATTTTTTAATATTTCAATAGTGTATTCAAGGGGATCAAACTGATTAATTTGCGAACAGGTTGTAGGATCACGATATTTCTTCCCTGTGAAAACTTGGGTGACAATATTTTCTTAACAGCAATGAACTTTATTTTCTTTATTTTTATGTTGTATTGCTTGCTTTAACGTGAGAATTTACCAGTAATAAGAAACTTTCGTATTTTGAACCTGACCACTAGGTAATAATTTGCGGGCACGTGGGAGTTATCGAAACATCCCACGGATGCACCACACAAGTGGGCGAATGCTATTAAAAGTATTCACAAGTATCTAATAAAATTACGTCACTTTCGTGGAGAGTGACTGGTGAAGCAGTCCTCAACAGTTCTATGAGCAGACGGCGGACACGATCACAACATCTCTTCTTCCAGCATTCTTCTCCCATAACATGTAGTTATGAGGGAGAGTCTGAATCTCGTCACGTCGCGAAAAGAAAAGAAATAAAATATTCATTATCGACCACTCGAACCAAAGCACGACGTAAAAAGAAATTTTCCTTCGTTGACCTCACAACATTTATTCATTGTTCTCATAATAATTCAATAAACCAATTTAACGTTTTGTTCGAGATTTTTATTCACTAATGCAAAAATAGGGCTAAAACTCACAGATTTGATCTTTTCCTAGTATTCAAATTTTGGAACTGTTTTTACATCATTGTGTGGAATCAGCAAAGAGTTGGTAAGATTAAAGAAGTGGGGTTGACAAGGAAGAAAATTTTCCAACTCAGTATAATGTTGGACGATAAACATAATTGGTCACCTTAATCATCTAGATCGTTTCAGCAAATAATGAAAATATGAACCATGCGATTGTTATTCCATCCTAACTATATTGAAAAAATTAAACGGGGAGAGGAGAGAACGCAGGGAAAACGTGGTCCAATCCACTCCCCTTTAAGTATAGAAGCAAGCTTTCATTAAAAAGTATCCGATCAATCATTCATAGATCAGATTAGATTATAGTGTGGGCCCAGCTAGAGGAGCCCCGCACGTAGGCCTAAAAGGCCCTTTGAACCCCTTAATACAGTTAGGTTTATTCCAAACCCAGGGCCTCGCTAAAGGACACCAAAGTTTGGATTTTAGCCTTCCTGATATCCTCTGAGTTTGGGAAATATAAACCTAGGTAACTGTATCTGGTTTGGGCAAGAGCTTCGCACAAACAGAGTACATGCGCGTAGGTCTCCTCCTCTATGCCGCATCTCCTACACATTGGATCCTCAATCATTCATTTCAGTGTTATAGATACAATCTATCTTGTCCGATCTTTCGACATGTCTCGATATACCATTTATGGATACAGTATCTCTGGAAATGATACGCTGGTACATAAATGTAATTTGCTTAAATTATCTGAAAAACATGATATTATGATGTTCTGAACGGTGTACTGGACAGCAAAAAATGTACTTGTAATTATATTAAGAGAAATCTACGTGACATCATATGTTGCGCCAGTGAAAGGAAATCTGAAACCTCATCGATGGAATCAGTGGTGGATCTATGGGGGAGGGCTAAAGAGGTCATAGACACCCCCCGCCTCATTGAACCTGAAAACTCAACAGATACAGGCATACTTTGCCACTTTATACAATTAAGAAATTTGATTATTATTTGGTGAGTTGATGTCTTTTATTTAAAAGATTATATTTATAAAATTTATGTCGTAAAACCATGATTTTCAAACATAATTGCTCCCCTGATCCCTCCCCGGAAAGCCCCCCTCCCTTGACTTCGGTCTAGATCTGGAATGGAATAAAATGAAAACGAAATGGGAAATATCAACGGAAAATTTAAGTTCGAATAGTAAATCAGGAGAGCCGATAATGAAAGATTTTCGGAGTAAATTTATCCCATGATAATTCTCGATAAAATGACACTTCATTGGTCAAACCTGAGGGGAGTTTCAGAATTTTGAACTTATTATTATTGACAGGACAATCGTACTGGAATTATCTAGAAATATTCTAGTTATGGAAAATGGGTTTCGTTCATGAATTTATGAAATGTTCATCATTGAACTGGATTACACATGATAAATATAGTATGTTAATGTCCTGAATGATACCAACTTTTGTCACTTCCATTCTGGTGTTTTTTTTTCAATTTTTGAAAGAATTCAGATAATACGAAGGTTAAAGTCTAAACATCACATAAAGCGTATTTAATACTTTACTTTCTTATTTATATAGTTTGTATTTATATTCTTATTTATATATTCTTGTTATATTTTAGTCATATTACTAGATGGTAATACTTAGGTAGATTGAACGCTGTAGACCGAACACAGTAACACAAACATTTGTTGAACGAAAGAAAGTTAGGTATAAATTTTAAATTAAGCAAGTAGTGCTAAAAAATAAGTCATTAAAATAAAGCATCGAAAACTGCAGTACACTATGTTTTTTATACAAATAAAACAATTTCATTCCAAAAATGATCTCCAGTATGACTTGCAAGCCACAGTAATGTTCGATTTCGGCTACGTTCGACTCTCGCTTCCCCCACCAACCCTACGCTCAGCTGCTGTCACGAGCTCTCAGCTGTGATCACTCTGGCTGTTCTCGTAACTCTGGAGTTTATTTGAAATTGTAAACAAGAGTAGACGAGCAAACAAATAGTTTTTTATAACGAGTTTTAATCGCGAAACCAAAGGATGGTTCATGAAAAAAGGTGTTTTATGTTACATTAAAACTATTGTTGAAATATATTTGGTGGTTGTATAGTTGAAAGTAATTGTTGCGACATCTTTTGATGACTATTTGCGATCTGACGCTATGAATTTCTTCCTTTATGAACTTTGCATTCACATGTTTAAATCCACTGTACAATTCATTCTTAACTAATTTATCATAACTTGTTCGGTTAGGTATCATTTCTATTTACATTTTATAACTCTCAGAACGTTATATAAAAATCTAGTTTCACTGCAAAGGCAGAACCAAAATTTGCCATCATTGAGTCGTTTGCAGGGATTGGTTTCAGCAACAATGTTGAAAAGAATGGCAAAACATGGTGTATCGATTAATAAATGCATATAAGCAGCTCGGAGAAAAGGGNAGTAGAAGGGAAGTCCAGGGTTACTGTAAGAAAATATTTTGTAGAAAAGGTAGTTCATTTCGTAAAAAAACTAGTTTCAGAAATTGATTGACATAATGTCGAGGATTATACTGAAATATAGTTTTAATTTTTTGAGACATTCTATAGAGTTACACAAAAGTGACAAAATGAAATGTACATTAGTAAATAAAATACACCCCAAAATAAAGTAATATACTGAATTATTCATTTCAACATCCCACATTTATTATTAACTTTATTTATTCAAGAATATAATTTGATAACAATTGTTATTCCATTTATTTATTTTATCATGAACATAATTTTTATATATAAAAAATTGATTCATAACAAGTAACGTTTGTTATAAATTAGTATTACATGAATTCACGAAAAAAATATTTTTGCGAAATTTAAGAGAATAAAAAAATAAAAAATGACATACGACATTTATTATTATTATTTAGAACCATTAAACAATAAAATTGTTTTGAAGAAATGGTATATTAATTGACTTAATACAACATTATTTATTAACGAAAAATCCCACTTTATGTATTAATTACTTAATTCTATTTATATAACAGCTTATCAATTATTTACAATGTATTCAATTGCTTGACGAGTCTTCTCTACATGGTGTGAGAAATTCAAATTTTGCGCACTTCCGAGTGGAACCGACCAGAATGTGCCTTATGCTGCATACGGCGTAATGGAGGCAACATTCTGATTTTACAGTGTTTTTCTGCAGTTTTCGATGAATAACTTTATTCCATCGGCTAATTTTGTTGATTTTGGAGTTTGAATACAGTTCGTTGGAGACAGTTTTGAGAGTTGTCTCGAGAAGAACCTATGAAACTTTATTTGCAATTTATTCGAAAATATTTCGGTAAATACAAAAAAATGTATTAGACTTTATTATAGTTATAACTATTTTCTTTCGATAGGGTCAGTTAACTGGTATCGCCTTGACGTTCAATCTACCTTAAGGCCCACACTAGTGAAAAATGTATGGTTAGATTGTCTTAATGGGCGTGTTATAGTAGAAACAAATTTACAATGAAAAAGCAAAATTTTTCCCGAACAAATTGAGTTACCTTGAAAATTCTGATGCACTTTCAAATTATACACAAAACAAAAAGAAGAAAAATTAGTCATTCAGGATTTGTATTTGAGAAGCAGAAAAACATTGACTTACTTGAATATAAATTTCGGAAGAATTTTCCATAACTTATCGGAATTTAATTTTTTTGTTACGGAATGTTTTAAATGTCAGCAACAATTCCTGACATTTCGCCATTTCACTTTGACAAATAATGTCGAAATTATTCCATAGATATTCTAAAAATCTAAGTACTGTTATGGTTCTTACTTATCAAATCTTAGGGGACCGTAAAAATTCCTGGATGAAGTAATTTGGAATAAAACAGGCTGAGTACTGAAACTGGGACAGAAAAAGGTAATTTTTTTAATAACACTATACCATTGAAGTAATTTATAATTCCTAGGATTGAAAGTGCGTGAGTTCATTCCCAGAAAGGTTTAGTATCAAATTGAATGATACCATCCGCAACGGAACTACAAAAAGGCTGGTAAAAGAGCGAATTGCTCTTCAGGGAACAGGCTCTCGACCAGCTTCAAATGTTGGGGTTCGTTCAAATAAAACTTTATGGCAACGCATGAATGTTTCGAATATATATATATATATATATATATATATATATATATAGAGAGAGAGACATTCCAGATCAAGGCTACATTTGAAAAAATACATAAATCTATCCAGGTACTTATGAATTGACCCACCGTATGAAAGGTGAATCACGCAGATACCTTGTGAGGCTCATTAGTCGTAGTGGTCAAAGCTTCCAACTAGTGAGATAGTGACGCTGTGAAGTGATCCGGTGGAGAATGATGGCCTTCTTAAAGTGATAAATAGTAGCGTTAGTTACGTAAGCCAGATTTAATGGCTTCTGTCGGATATTAATGTGCCCACGAGTTCACCGGGCTTTAGGAAATAATCTATAAACTGAAGAATTAATATATTATTTTTCTTGATTGGTGCAGTGGTTTATGATGGTAAATTTTTATTTAAAAAATATTTAATTTTATTCATTCTGACTACAGGATAAACAGTTCTTGTATTTCAATATTTTTGAGAAAATGTAAAATTGTGAAGTGTTTGCATTACATATGACGTCACACATTGCGAGGGTTAATAACGGAACAAGACTAGTTATTTACAACCGTTCACCTACCATGAAGTTATTCGTCAAAATAGTAATACATTACTGATTTCATTTATGCTAATCATCCTTCTTATTCTGGTCCTTTTTACTTTTTAGTGAGTGCTAAAGTTAATTGGTCACCAGATGAGACCTCAGATTGGCCATGGTCTCTAATTTTGTGAAACGTATTATTTTTTCTAAAGATGAGAGCTGTGACATTTTCAATTTTTGTACATGTGATGTACAGAATGAAATGACTGGTTCAAAGGTAGATAATTTGTATGCCAGGATAAGTAGGATTGTTTCTAAATGTTAATTCAGTTTTGATCTCATTCATTATGCCATTTCCACCCTCATCAGTAACCTCTACGTGACCGCTCGCATGGCGTGGCCCTTAAATGGAGAACCAACAACCATTAGCTGCGAAACAACGACCATCATACCATCTTGACGCAAATCAAAGGTTGCGGTGCATAATAGGAACAAATGTGTACTCCAGTGTAGGGCATAAATAATTTTCAATAAATTGAACTCTCAACTAAATACGTAAAGCAACTGTAGACTGGTTTCGTATGTAATATTTTTATCAAAAAAGTACGTCACCTTTTTTATAGTTATTTACTTAAAAAATTCAAGTTGGATTATTATTGTCTGTGCATCGATAAAAACAAGATCCACTGATCAATATATTTAACACCACACAAAAATACATTAAATTTTGAATATATACGACTGAAAAGAAATATTGTTGTAAAATGTTTGTTACTCGAAAATTAATACTAATATTTAAATTTATCCCATGACTTGGTAATTGTGAAAACCAATAATTATGACAGTAAATAATAGATGCACCTTGAACACAATTAATTACAGAGACGATAATAGATATTAATCGTAAATGTAGATGGGGACACTCGTAATTAATTAACTTAAAGTATTAATTCCGATTGAAAGGTCAGTTTTTATCTTCCACGGTGCTACATTTTAAGATGCAGAGCGACATATTCCAAAGAGAGCATTATTGCATGCAGAAGTATCACTCAAGCGTAAAAGTGTTCCGTATTTAGCAATTGAGGGAGTGCATCAAATTCTATTGTGAAGGAAGCGCAAAGTAAACTCTTCGCTTCTCGCGATCGGAATACGGCAAAAAATCAACACGCTGCTGCCAGGCGAATGAGAGCGCTGGGGCTGATCCGTGAGGTGCACTGGGGGATTGGGAACGTCAATGGAGCGAGAGACGGACATTACGCAACTGAGGCAATTATGCAGATTGCGTCATGTCTGTGGCGAGCCGTTTAGCAAATGCCGGAACACCATACAGGAGAGTAACCACGCAAGTGGAATTCCGGTATGATAATTATGGTTCAGAGAAAGAACTAGCAGAGAAAGACTAGAGGATAGACAGGAAAAACATGCTAGCAATCCATATCCTAACAACACATATCGTGGATTGATAATGATGTAATTGAATGGAATTGGTTTGGTTTAGTAGATTACTTTACTTTGCATGGATGTGGCAACTCATATAATTCCATTCGTGGTCGTGGGTTGCGTGGGCAGAGCCACTAAGTAGGTTACGGTTAGAAATTACTGTCCACTCTCATATAACGAGCTGTAGTAAACACCATAGGTCGATAGTCTGGTGACTGTCGAGATATCGAAATCTGACGGTGCACTGCGATTCAGCAACTGTAGAGCTTTGCACGTTTCAGCATGGCCTCCGTCGATTGGTATTCTCCACTTCTGGTTAAGGGGAAGCCATTTGTTTAGCATTGGTAAATGGTAACAGTACTTTTCCTCAGAAAATACCTGTTCAATATATTGCCTCCCGACTAATTCCACATAAAAAATAGGCCTTTCTTTTCACGGCTATCCAAATACTGAGGTCTACGGAAAATTTGGTGTCTAAAACTTCGCCTCCAAGCGAAAGCTGTCATATGAAAACCTGCAGTTAGCACTTCGTCGAGCAAATAGAAGGCAAGGCCACAAATTACACTATCTTTACAGATACTATGCCACACTATTTGTTTCCTTTCATGTAACTTTTGATATTGCATTTCTTTGCCAATTTTAAAAATATAAGAATGCAAATAATCACAATGATTTTTACTTAACCATTGGTTTCCATGTTTTTCACAATCCTATTGATGAAGTGGGTTATTTTCCTCACAAAGAATACAATTTCGCATATCACTGACAATGAAATACATTTATATTAATCATTAAGAAGGTCAAATAAATATTCTGCGTAAATGATTACTTTTTCAAAATGTTACAATCATCTAGCTTTCTTCTTTACACAATAAAGTCAGGGAGAAACTTCAGAAAACCACATATTCAGAAAATATTTTGATAACAGAATAGAAGCCATGAAATTTTTTTATTAAGAATCGTAGGACGAAACATTCGAGTACACTCTACATAAGCNGTGTGTATTTTCTTGTAATAAATGGGCCGAACCCGCCATTCTAAATTAATTGAGTTAGCCAGCCAGAGCAAAATGCTGACTCCTGAGTGGGCCAGGTAGACTGATTACCCACTACTGTATTACCCATATTTTTCCGTTACTATATATATTTATTCACATAACACAACAAACACACGGTTCATGGGCTCTAATGACCTCGATGTTGACGAGCCCTAAAGCCCCAACAAAAAAAAACACACACACACACGGTTCTGTTCATTAACAGTAACACCTTGCAGTTCATGTGTTAGCCTGCTGAAGTAGCGGTTTAATAACCATTTCTAATACAAGTCCACTGCTGTATGAAGACATTTCCCAAATGACTCATTTATTTTGATTACGTGAATATACAACACATTTAGTATAACATTTGAGCCTGAATCTGGGCATTATATTGACTGACCTATAATTAACCTATTTTGTCTCAAAACTGTGCCTGGGCAGGATTGCTAGTGAGTACTGAAAAGACTCTCTAATTTTCAAACCACCACTTTATTAAATGATGAGGCCATCTGGTGTTTCACCAAAATAGGTCCCTTCATTCGAAATCATTAGGACAGATGGTTAAACTTTGATTGTACCACTGACTGATAGTCTCCTGATACTTATAAAACTTTTAAAAAATGTATCTTTATGTGTGGTTGGAGCTGCACATTGGGATTTCTTTTGTGTTTCCGTATTAACTTCTATGCATTTCAAACATTTAATTCAACATAAATTTTTCCATTTTTCTTAACTTCCGTTTGCTCCTCACAATGAATACCATCGCACCATAGGATTCAGAGTCAAATCCCTGGATATGAATTAACCTCATATTTTTAAATTCTTGAAAATTATTATTTCGAAAAGTATTAGAGGATACGGATGAAACCACTGTCATTGCACTCAAATCATTCTGCTCTTCCCAGCGCCTGTCTGAAATTGTAACAAAGAATTACTTACGTGAATAGTTTGATAACAGTCAAGATGACAAAAGCACCTTTCAGATAAAATTAAAACCTGACCGAAGAAGCAACAGGTATAGTAAAGGCGTCTTCAAAATGCCCCGATTTTTTAGTTAAAACAAAGCCTTATAAGATTGAAGGCAATAATTATTTGAGAAAAACGTACCTTTTTTCAGTTCCTCCTTGTCCCTCTTCAACATGATTAAGTTGTTATTCGTATATTATGCCAATGTGCGACAAGAAAATTTTTTCGATCTTCATCTTCTCGAGTTCAGCATTATAAATTTCGCGTGACATTACACTCGCATGACATCGCTCAGAGCTACACTCGATTCAAGTAAATAGTTTTGCTCGCGAAGTTTAACATACTGCTGGAGGAGTGCTGTGGTTTCATTCGTTCCTTTTAACTTGTAAAGTTCATTGATAATATTTGCCCTCAATAAAATGTCGATGATGCGACTTTGAAGTCTTCGATTATGAAACCTAATATTCCTCGGAGATTTATAAACATGTGGATACAGTCGATGTCTGTATCTATGCAGATTTTGTTGTGTAGGACGAATCAATAACGTCACAATAACAAAGTGTCGACATACCGGACATGTAGACCGATTTTGTAACCAATGGTAGATAAATGTTTGAGAGGAGCAGTGTCCACAGTATGTCGTTACCTGTTTGCTTTCTTGCACATGCTCGCGAAGACATGGAACACTCAACCATTTTTTTCTGAAAAGAAAAAAAAAGTTGACTTAAACCTACAATACCGTTTGTGGAGACATGAAGAAAAGATTGCAACATCCCCATTCTTCAGTACTTTCAATTCTTTCTTTTGTTCTAGATATAAGTTTTACACAATAAAATGTTGAGGACAAAGATGCGTGAATGTGTTCTATTAATTCCATAACCATATCGATTAATTCAATGAGATCCAATGGCATATAACTTATTCTCTTAAAATATTCAAATTCAACAGTATCGAAGGTAGTTTCTTGACAATCCTTTTATAATATCAATTATTTCTTCATCATAGATGAGATTGAGACCGGTCAAACATGTCAAAAAGAAATTATTAAGAAAATTGCTTATATCAACTAACTCAGGTGATATAAAGTTCATTTGTTGTAATAAATCCTCTTCATCCTCAATTGTGAAATTTAATACTTTGATTGAACTGAATATGTCAGATTTATCTTCTAAACAAATAGGACAGAATAACATGATAGTATGAAGAGAATGACGACTGTACAGTTAATAATACACTCTTGGATGATGTCCACCCACTTCCACATAGAATATGCACCTGATGAAGTCGAGATTGTTCACGGTAGAACGATTAACGAACACGATGCGATATACTGTGTTTCATTCTCGTTCGTCAAAAATGCTGCGACTCTTTTCACTTGATCATTGTCATGCGATGAGTACATCCGTCGCCTCCAGTGATAAGATGTGACAGGAAAGGGGAGGGGCTCCCGCCTACCAGTGTCGGCAGAGGAGGCAAGCACACGGTCTTATCAACTGTTGAACGACCACACCCACCACGCAGATCAAAATGGCGTCCGACAAATGGTGAGTTGATCGACTTACAAATGTCGCTAGCAGACTAGAAAATTTTCGTGTGCTGAAGGCAAGTAACAATAAATAACTTTATATAAAGAATTCGTGTGAAATATTAAATAATATTTGATTTGGGGCACCAAGACCATAAAATATGAATTAGATGTACAATATCATCGTATTTTGCTTTACTTCAATAAAACACATTTCAAAAAATTAATCTATATTTTATTTCTCAAAAAATATTACAATTGAATATATATTTCTATTTCTCAAACATATGTTTTTCAATTCTCTCAATTCTCTCCATCCTCTTCAAAAGTAATTTCTATTACCTGTCCTTCTAATACTCGTATCACTGGCTTCATTATAATAAAATCATCGAGATCATTTTGCATCTTAAATAGTTCTACAAATTGAAAATTAAAATAAAGGTTAACAAAATAATGAAAGTTTTTAAAATTAGAAGAAGGGTTTTATGAAAACTTACTTGGATGGCAGAAAAAATTTCGCTGTCGAGGCCTCCAGCAAGAGAGCTTTCGTCCCATATCTTGTTTAAACAAGTTTGCCGTTTATTGCGTGAAATGTTGCTCCAGGTTCCAAATCTCGTAGTTTGAGCAGCGGGAGCTCGTTCATCATCACGATTGTCGCTTTTCTGCAAAAAGAAAGAAATCTTCGTTTAAAGAAATCGTTTTAAAAAACTATTTTTTCACGCGCTTTTATTATTATAAATTATTTTTTTGTGCCTGTAATTGTACTTCCGGTCTATATAAGAAACCTATTTCCGGTATTGATAACACAAAAATATTAAAAACTTACAAATGTTAAATCATCATCATGTCAAAAAAAACAACTTTATTCCAATACGAAATAATAGCTTCCGTATTAATATCATCTTCTTCATCACATCTATAATAATTTTTTAAATTTAATCACTTCTAGCTTAAAATTATAAAAAACTGATTGTAATAATAATACTTACTGTTTCTTGTTGCGCGTTCAACGTTTGTTTTTTTCTTGATGGGTTGTTGTGTGTCAGCAAGAGCAGAAGATTTTTCTTAAAGGAAAAGAGAAGAAAGTTATTTTTCCACACACAGTAAATCGCTTTCAAAAATAAAATATTTTTTATTTACAATTACTTTGAGTCCACATTCGCAGTATCTTCTTTTGGCTTTCTCTTTTTCCGAAGTTGAACAGCAGCTGTTTTTAAAATAGAGTTCATTGCTTTAACCTCCTCCTCCACAACACTATGAATCCATACTCAATATTCTTCTTCATCATGTCCCTATAACAAAATACATTCATTTAATATAAACGTGCACACCGTGAACCGGATTTTCGGTTTGAAAAACACGTCCGTGTGTGTATGAACAGCAAGCATCTGATAGAATATATAAGAAAAAGAGACTTCAAAAAATATTACTTACACGTAAGCTTGCACCATGATGATAATAATCACTAGCACAAAAAAGCTTCAAGAGTTGAATCTTCAAACGATTTACACATTGCAAACGCAAGAAATAAACTGATGTGTTCGTGAAGTGAAGAACAGTAATATAAACTAAATATTACGTGCGTCAATGGAAATTTTATTGATGTAAATGCGGTTTATTTATCGCTGTGCAAGGAAACGGAGCTGCGACAAATTGAAGAAATTTAATAATATAATTTTAATGATGTAATTTTAATAATGTTGTTTTAATGACGTGGTAAAATTTAACGACGCAGCTTGTAGAATCCGGTATTCGCTCACTAAAATTTCTATTGCATCTTGTGTGCAACGCAGGTATGGCTTGCGGTATCTGATCTACATTAGAAGCGTACAAGTCTTCCCTATCTTCATTTGCTTCGGCAACCCGCACGGCATATTGTAAACAAAGTCATGGCAAATAGAGAAGAAGAAAATTTTTACGGTACGTATTCATCTTAGTTTTGATACATAAGAAAATAAAACCGAACATTAAAAAAAAATTAACATATTTCTTTTAGATGAGGCTCCTGTATACCTGGTAAATGAAGGAGGTGAATGGAGAATTCAAGGTTAGTTTTTTTTCTATTTAAGCCTATTCATTACATAACAGTTTTTCTTTAATATGTTGTTTACATATTGTTTACTAAAGAGATTGAAGGACTACCGCTGGCTCCACCGCTGCGACATGTGACCGCACTACGCAATATACCACGTATGTTCTTTATTCAGATGCATACAATCATTTTTTTTATTTTTTCGATTCTGTAACATTTATGTTGCAGAGGCGGCGGTTATTCCTACGGGGAATGTTAGAATCCAATTTTAAGGTACGTTTAATTTTTTCTGTTCTACTCTTATATGTAGGTTGGTTAAAAAAATTGTTACATTTTTCTTTTCTCTTTTTTCTTTTTAGAATAATTGCGTTCATTAGAAAATCCGAGAGCACTCCGACAAACATTGAGAGTTATGGAACAAAAAATTATTTTTTTATATATTTTCATAATAAACCGTATTGAATAATATATTTTTCCTTTTCAGAAATAGACTCTTTAATCTATTACAATATTATCCTCCGAAGGTTTTTTCACTGACCGAGGAAGAGAGGCTGTTGGAGGTAGCTGCACAATTAGAAGGTATTCGCTTGGATCGTACGTAAAAAAAATTTAACAAAAAATTAATTTCATTTCCTAAATTATCATGATTCATTTGTTGCATTTTTCCTTTCGGAAGCTACCTTCAACGTTCACACCGGAAATAACGGGGTGAGTAGTATGCATGCAGATATAGTGCAGCTTCAGTGGACAGGCAGGCAATCATTCTTTAATAATCGCATCATGCGTGGGAGAATAAAACATAGTTGTCATATTCGATATCCTTTAGAATTTTTAAAGAAATGTGAAACACCATTTCTGTCCGCGTTGAACAGTTTAAAAAATAATACCTATACACGTACGGAAAGTTTAGAATGTGAGCATATGATAGAGAAACCGCATGTAGTACAATTTTCGAGAATTTACCTTTCCTCTCCGGCGAGCATGTTTTTAATACGAGGTCGTGAACGGTACTATCAGCAAAATATCGTTGAGCCAATAACTACACGTTTTGAAGATTTTAGTGTGAGGGATACCAATAAGGCGTTAAAGAAGATTTTAACCCTTCACATCGATTTGATTATAATCATGTCGGATCGGAATATGTACCCTTGCCTTTACCCTTTTAAAATCCGAAAAAGAGAATCGTGAATCTGCGGAATGACGATGAAAAATGTTTTATTTGGTCGATAGCGGCAATGCTGTGTCATTGCTCGCGTCCACTTATCAAAAATTAATTTCGTCCGTCACACTATCGCAACATGTTTCAAAGACTCACGACACATTGGATTTGAAAGTGCTTCATTTCCAGGTGAAATATTGTGATTTACAAACATTTGAATAAAAATACGGAATATTCATGTCATGTGCAACATTCGATATGGTCGGCATTGCAAAAGAAGTGGATAGTACAAGCCATTCATTACGCTCGAACGGTGAGACCATTTTATACTAATCTATTATTACATAATCGACACTATTGATGGATTAAGGATAAGAGTCGATTTCTAAGTTCTCAACTATCGAAAGATGGACAATAAGTATTTAACTGTAATTCATGTTCGCGTGCATTCAGACGTGAAGAAAAATTTAAAACTCACATGTGTCAACCGGATGGAGAGACGCGTGTTATTTTACCAAAAGAAGAAGATGCAATCTTGGGATTTATAAACAACAGCCGACAACAAAGCACACCGCTCGTCATCTATTGCGATTTCGAAGCTTTTACAGAACCTATTGACACCTGTCAACCACCTGTTGAGTCACTCTATTCAGACGCTTATCAGCATCATCGTACTTTTGCTGTCGAATTCAATGTTGTGTGTGCTTTCAATACGACACGCATTTACTATACTCCTTTTCATAGAAATCATGTAGCGAATCAATTGTTAACTACATTAATAAATATTGCGAGACTATGCGTCTTGTGTTGACAATCCACTGCCACTTGTCACGCAAAGTGAGGATGATATTCATTTCAAGAATGCGACGCCGTGTCACATCTGCGGAAAGAAATTATCGAAAACGGATTGTGTTCGAGATCACGACCATCTGACTGGAATGTATAGAGGAACTGCGCATAATAAGTTTCACTTTATATTCCTATACTCATGCATAATTCAGCATCATACGATTCTCATTTTCTTCTTCGCGCTCTAGGACATGATCCAAAATTTAAAAAATATTATAGCACACAATAATGAACGCTTCATTTGTATTTCCATGCGAGTGGGAAAAGTGGATCTTCGTGTTCTAGACACTTTAAAATTTATGTTTAGCTCACTCGATGCTTTGGCGCGTACACTTCATCCGACAGAGTTGTTACATGTTCGATCGCATTTTCCCCATGCTATCCACTGTGCATTAGCATGCAGCTAGTGTGTATTGCCGTATGACCATGTTAACACGGAAACTGTAACCGCAAAAACTGTAATGCCAGCAAAGGATTCGTTTCTTAGTCGTCTCCCGGGTGAACACATTAGTGATGACGATTATGAGCAAGCACATCAGGTATGTATATTCGGTATTCGCACACTCTCCGACTACGTTGATTTGTTCTTGAAAATAAATGTGCTCCTGGTCACCGACATTTTTGAATCGTTTCGCAACTTGTGTATGCTTGTGTGCATGCTCGATCCCACGCATTATCTCACTACACCGTCTCTGTCATGGGATGCTATGTTAAAAGTGACGAGGGTGATGTTGGACCTGCTTAACAACAAGGACATGCTCCTGTTCTCTGAAAGAGGGATTCGCGGAATCCTCGTACAAGTCATTGCGAGACATGCGAAAGCAAACAATCGCTTTATGAATGACCTGAATAATCCGCATGAACCTGATTGTTATCTACAGTATATCGACTGTGATAATTTGAACGGACAAGCTATGTCGCAAGCTTTACCTCTTGGTGACTTTCAATGGGTTACAGACATTGCATACTTTCAAGTATCGCAGGCGGTGATGGAAAATGAGCATCGCGGTTGGAGCTGAATCTCAATATCCCTAAACATCGACATGTCGCACTCAGCGACCAACCGCTTTGCCCTGGGACGGAGATACCTCCTCATCCTGTGAGTCGACAGCCGAAACTCATGGCTACACTTCTTCCTAAACGACGCTACGTCATTTACTTTCCCAGTTTACAATAGGCGCTATGCATGAGCTACAAGCTTGTTGGCATTCATAAAATTCTCTTTTCGTCAATAGCGTTGGCTTCTTCCCTAACGCAACACCGCGTTGCGAAAGAATTCCTCATCGACTTTTGAAACGAATTTTTATAAAGTGATGGTGAATAGTCTTTATGGAAAATCTTGTCATTATGTACGCCAACATCGACGCATCTATCTCGTCATCACGTGGGAGGGACGGTGCGGTGTGCGGTGTTTCTTTACACAAGACCGATCGAAGGTGATCTCATGACGATCGAGTTACGTAAAACAAAAGTAAAGATGAAGAAACCTATTTACTTGGGATTTTCGATTTTACAACTCTCACATAACACGTTTGATTTCATCAAATACGTTTCTCTAACCGCGCATGTCCGACATGAAACTCTTATCTTTAGACACAGATTCCTATATCTTGTCAACGTCACGCAATGTATTTGACGTCATGAATCTTTATCCTTCCTACTACGACACGTCAACGTTTGAATCTTTGAATTCATTTAACATCCTCCCATGTAATAAAAAAGTGTTCGGTTTCTTTAAGGAGGAATGTGGAGGTGTTATGTTAATAGAATTTGTAGGACTCCGTCTTAAAATGTATGCTATTCCGACGCCCTCCCAGCTTACCTCATACGGAGCAAAAGGTATCAAGCGGTTAGTTGTCATACACTATAGTCTTGAGCACTGTAGAGACTGTTCACGATAAAACGAGAATATCATTATATGTTCAACATTATGTGCTTTTGATCGAACACACTCTTTATTCTTTGGAGCAATAGAAGCGCTCTCTTATATGTTTCGATGATAAAAGACATTGGATGGATAACATTAATAGTTTACTATGGGGACACTAAAGCATTGCAGAGAGTGAGTTGTTCTTTTGAGCAGACATGGAGTATCAGCATGCAGATTGATTATATGTTAGACATCATTTCATATTTGCTCAACAATAACAACTCCATCACTGTCATTGCAATTCACGAACATGTATGTCTCTTGGCATTATTATAGACAGATTCTACACTAGCTGAACGTGTTACCGTCATACGTCAAGCACTCTGGACGCTCAACAAGTTTTCTTCTTCTGCTTTACGCGCAAGCGAACGCGAGAGGAAAACCTTTTCTTCTTCTGTTTGAGTGCTCAGTAAGCCAAGAGCAGTTCCGACACCCACTTCTCACCCCCTGAAAATATATCTTCTGTAGGGAGTGTTATAAACGTAGGTCTTGGAGGCATGAAGAACTTCCTGTTCGTTATGCCGTCAACCGTTGACGAACTACAGACTAATATTTTGGCATATGATGTGTCAAAGACGGAATTTTGCAAACATTATTGACCATTTGTAAAAGAATTCCGTCTTTGGCACATCACATGTCAAAAAATATATATATGTAAAAATTAAACGATTTAATTATGTATATAAATTATTTTTAAATAAAAATTTAATGAAAAAAAATAAAATTATCCTTAATTCCACATCCAGTTAGGGCACTTTCCCCTCCCTTACTTTGATGTCCCGGGGAATGGCATCAGAGGTGGTGACGTGGTGGAGACACGCTTTCCCTCTCCCCCACTTCGATCTTTGTGGTGGGGAGGAATGACGTCATAGATAGTGACGTCAATGTTCGGTGTGGGTACGCTTTCCCTCTCCCCCACTTCGATCTGTGTGGTGGTGGTGGGGGAATGATATCAAAGGTGGTTACATGGTGGGGATACTATTTCTTAGTATCACTGCCGCCATGGTGATGGTCCAGTCTCTCTTCAGCGACCGTCGAGGATGGTTCGTCGTCGTCGTCTCTCATCGCCGTAAAATCGCTGAGATGAGAGAGCGTTAGACTGAAGATCTAAAGGTCCACGGTTCAATCTCGGGTTCCGGTATTTTGGGTGTATCTTCCTGTGTTGGTTCGAGAAAAGATAGGAGATGATAAGATATTAGCATTGGGAGTTGCGTCATACCCCCTTTTTGAAAGGGACGATCCGTGCAATGTTGCATCATGTTACACAATGTTGTGGCAGGTTGCATCTTACACCTTCTTTCAAAAACACTTTTTGGACTTCCCCCAAAAACGTGAATTTCCCCTTTCAAAATTTGGGAAATCCTCACCACCCCATTGCCACCAATTTCCGGTGCAGCACTCCCATTGCCACCACTTCCTGGCATCGAACTGGTACTTTTCTGACATTAAAACAACCGGAAGTGAAACCTCATCTTCCGGCGTTAAGCTCTTATCAGGGCTTGATCTGGTACAAGTATACTACTCAAGATGTCATTAATATTTCAACAAAATCGCCAAAACGTTTGAGGCATTTACCATTGTGACACAAGCTTCTCGACTCGTTCTTCTAAAGTGTCTTATTCGAAGCAGTTAGTCGCCAGTGAGGAGAGATACGTGTTGACGGCATCCTGAAGTTTGCCATTGTTGTCCACCCAACTATGCCTTCAATTGTTGTCCCCTTATCCATTAAATCCACCAAATAGTTGATGCACACAGATTCTCCAAAGAAGAGAAAAAAAATAGACGCTGAGCAATTGGAAAACAATAGCTACAATTTTTGGGATCAACTAGGAGTGTTGATGGTGGAAATTACGCTGCAGGGGACAACTATTGAAGTCAGGATTGGGCGGCCACACTTCGTCGCCAATGAGAAACTTCAGGGTGCCGACAAGTCGTATCTCACCTCACTGGCGGGGAACGTCTTTGAAGAAGGCATCGAGAAGCTTGTGTCCCAATGTGGCAAATGCATCATCCGTTATATCGATTATGTTAAAAAATATGTAAGACCCTACTGTTCTTTTCCTAATAAAATTATTACGTGCCGTAAATGTCTTTTTTAAGCCCATCGGAGGTTAAAAAAATAGCCCTATTATGCTGCGATTAGTATTCCCTGTTCGAGTGATCAAACGGTAGAATATCTATCTACGGAATGCGCAAGAGTTATATTGCAGTTCATCCAATGGTAATGGGAATGCATCCATATGAGTGACCATTCAAATGCATATCATTCATGCAAGGTGCGAATGCTTCTAACAAGGAGGTAGTGTCGACCGCTACTAATCATACAGACGCAACAACTGAAAAATAAAGAACATCACAGGGTGCATCGTACTATTCTGCTTGGAAAAAAAGACTTCTATAGCAAAGGATTATTTTTAAAGACTTACCTACAGTAATAAATTATATCTAGAAAATTTAACATTAAATGTATGTCATATACTTAATTTGGTATTCAGGACTCTTCAAAATTCACATACACCGTATGATGAGGAATGTTAATGATAATAAAGGGTTTTTCTCATATTTGGCCAAGTGTGGCTTATCCGTTATATTTGATGCTGCATGCCCAGTACTCCACAGATCCTGTACATGCAAAATCCGAGTCAAGTATCTACTACACGATACACTCAAATGTATATGAAATAATGCGACGATGTGTGAAACTATGAATATAAGAATAGTTAATCGATAGCATTATCACATAAAAGAAGAAAATTAATGGTTTACTTCATTAATTTTTCACACTGAAATAAAAAAATTATGTGTATCACACTTATTATGTTAATATTTGATTTACAACTGATTTGGCCTTTAATAGGTTAGAATTAAAATCGAAAACATTTCCTTGTTCCATTCAAATGCATTCGAAAACACTTTAAAGAAAGTAAAATGTGTGCGAAACCAAGGCCATTAAGTCGAGAGAGCGGTGCATTATGCAATTATTAGAATAATTCATGTGCAATCTCTTTCTTTTTAGTTAGATACTTTGCAAATTTATTTTCTGTATGTTATTTCAATTTGTTATATAATACGACATTCATTTATGTAAGTGAGAACGTGACAGTACGTTTCATTGTAATTAATTAAAAAACATTTGAAAACTGCTAATGACTAAGTGGAGTACTATAAGCTACTATACTCTCTGGAGGAAAGGAAGGAAGAAAGCGAGAAAGGAAGGAAGGAAGGAAGAATGCAAAGAAGCAGAAATTCTACTACAAATAACGTTCATTATATAATCCAATTAAATAAATAATATATTGAGAAAGATAAGAGCGGCCACATGAATATTAACAACGTAGTATACACAATTAAATGCAAAGACTGTAATGCTAGTTACGTAGGTTAAACAAAGGGAGTGTTAAAATATAAAATAAAGGGAAAAAACGAAATTTAAGATAAGTTGAACAAAGTGCATTAATAATGATCGTGATGGATTGGGAAAATACATTAATTTTGGACTTAGAAGTTAATTTTTCAAACGTTGTATATCAGAACTGATATTTATGAAAATACACACGGGAGTTTGAATCCTCCACGCACAGACACTGAATAGCAACACATGTTTGTCTACATTGTGCTATTTTGTAAAGATATGTGTGTCGTCTTCAGGTGACCAAATAATAACAAAGTATAACAAAGAAACATAACAACTTAACAATTTAACATGATACTAAACGCAAATATCTTTACAAAATATCATAATAAATATCAGATATATATATATATATATATATATATATATATATATATATATATATATATATATATATATATATANAACAAAAACCACAACAACAGAACAATTTATCATGATATTAAACGTAAATATATAACGCTTAAAACGTATATATATAGTATTCGTGCATAAAAGGTCGTACGTCTTGCATTATTTATTTAATAACCCAGGAAAAACATGGGTTGTGTTCAGACTACACAGGTAATGTGCTAAAGTTGAGTACAAATAAGGAATATTTAAATTATAAATAATAATAAACATACACTCAAGTATTTTTGAATTCTAATGAATTATTATGAAAAGTAAAGCAGTAATAGAATAATAGGATAAACATTGGATTTAGAAATTGGCGTATCACCCTCATTCCAATATTTAATAGAATATAAAAATATTTAATGGTATCATTAAACAGGACATAAATTTAAACTTCTTTTACTTAAGTCAGTATATTACATCATATTACGGGAACAATCAGGTAGAAGAAAGCTTTTGACTGAGAATTTGAAGAGGTTCAAGCGTATGATAAATACTCAAAAGAATTTCTTAATGATATGGTAAAGCTGGTTTAAACGCAAGGGAGATTAATATTATTCTATCTCATGGGATTTTTTGCACATTATCTCTGTATCAGAACATTATCTTTGTACTTCATCCATGACTGAGAAATTCAATACTTCTTTATGTGAACGAACAAGATATAATACAACCCTAAAATTGAATAAAGAGTCTAAAAGTTTGAAGATGTACCACAATATTTTTAAATCCTTCATTACGGAAATGAAATTACTTGTTTCCGCTTACTAGCTAATAGTGGAATTATCAACAAATTCACTGCGATTTAAACGAATGAATTCCTTCTACTATTCTTCGGAGATTTAGAGTCAATCACTGACAAGCGTTTCGCCATCCTCGCGCTATTTGCGCTTTTCGATAATCCTTGCACTGGAAATTAACATTAATCCTCATGTTCCCTAGGAAATCATCCGATTGAAGTAACGCATCGGTGCCGCCACTAGGAGTCCCTGTCAGCGTAACAGTGTGAAATCCTGAATGCTGGTTTGGCCTTTACCAACTCAGACTCATGCACTTCAACCAGGGTTTTGCTTTGAGAATTCCACGACACATGAGCTGTTCTCATAGTGCCTGAGAGAAATCGACCGGTGTGCTCGAACGTCGGACTCTGTGGGAACTGTTTCTCTTGAGGGTTTCACTGACGTTTCATGCTGTAAACCCCTTTGCAAAACATGTGTGGAATTTTTATATCATGTTGAAAATTTGCCATCCCTTCTCCTATAGTTTTGAAAGCTATGTTTTTCGGTGATTATTACTCGAAGATTAACGTTCTTAGGTAGAAAGACTACACCACTTAGATTTGGTACTCTCCCATTTACATCAAATTCGGAAAACTGTAACACTATTTGTCGCTAAGTAAATGAATACATAATTTTCAGAAAAATCTATTGTTTGCGGCATGGGGTTAAACAAATTGGTTTTTGGAATTTCGTCGATGTATTTGTCTATGAATATAGGGAATAAAATATTTCAGAAAAAATAAAAAAGATGCCGTTTATAAATATTTGAACCGTATTTCACGAATTGTTTACATTGATGTACCTTCCCCTTTTGTGTCACTGATTTTACGGGGTAGTTCAATGATAGTGAAGGACCTTTTACTAGAAGTCATCTCAATTCGGTTCACCGCTGCCATCCTTTACATGTACGTCGAAACATTTCTACGTGAATGAATCAGGTTGCGGTACAATAGTAGACATGTGCACGCTTTTAATTTAATACTGCAACATGAAACCTAATCCAGTATGAAATCATAATTGCTTCATCTTGCGAAGTACCTCTGCATTCCATCTCCCTCGACCCCTGATATCAGCATTGCCTTCAGCGGACAGGTGGCACTACTGGAATTATTGAGTGCCAAGTGTGTCTCGCGGGTAGAGGAAGGGATGCTCGTCCCATGCAACGAAAATATATTGGACAGCGCAAATCGATTTTTGGTAAAACAATCTAATTGCGTAGTTTTTATCTCTCTGATCCAACCCCTCGCAGCATTTCAGCGTTCAAAACAGAACGACAAAAAAATCTGTCAAATAATAGGTCTACTCTTATTCATGACGAAATATATGATTTAAAATTTCAAAAATAGGTCGTAAAATGGCCGAAAAATTCAAAAAAAATGTTTCGTCTCTATTTTGAGGACAAAATTTCTGGTACATACATTTCTCTGAAATTGCGGTAATTTTCTCAAATTTTTGGGAAAATGTTCTTGCTGTTGCGGGGGTCTAAAAATAGTAAGCTTAGTTTTCTGTTACGACAAATCGATTTGATAGGTTCAATTTTTTATCTCGGGAGTCGTATCAAAACCTTCGCTCCCTGATGAGTTTTGATCCCACACGCGACCGAATTGTGCGAAGTTTCCAGCTGGGGTTTCCGTCACGTTTTCCGGGCCAATTTCATTTCTGTTCTTTACATTCCCCAACAATTCCTAATATTCTCCAACCCATTTCCTTCACCCAATCATCTGGTTCAGTGGAAAAGCAGTCACCATGGTCTGAAAATCTTGTTACACCATAAAATTGGACTTGAAATAAATATATTTTTTGCGTGGGACTATCCCCCCTCCTTTTATCTGAAGGCACATACTCACCAGAAATGGAAAAAAGATTAAAACGATAATGGAGATAATACAAAGCGGAAAGGTAAATAGTCCATTCAATTTAAGCAAAAAGGTAATTAAGTTACTTCTCACCTAAGAAGTCACGCAATACGTTTATATAGACAATTGTGTTTTGCCTACACAAGAAATAATGAAAAAAGAATAATATGATATGAGTGAAGGATAAGGCAAGAAATGAATAGTGATTAATAACAAGAACAGATGGTTTAATAAAATGCCATGAAAAATAATGATAAATAATGATAAGATACTGTTTCCAAGGAGATGTGCTGCTTAAGATGAGATGTGTGAAAGCATTCCTGGGAACAGTTGAGTTGCTTGTCGAGTAGATTCGGTGAAAAGGCATCTTGTTACCAATTTCCATCCTTCATTATGACCAATTAGTGGGATAGCCATAAAATCCCTTGTTGCATTGTAGCGAGATGAAGCGATGAAAACTTTCTTGAGGCAAGCGAAGTGATGTCTTGATGTAGACGAAGGAATGTCCAATGAATTAACAAAGTACTGTTCGTAAATAGCGTAGTAACGACTGTATCTTATAATGTCTAGTACATGTCTCCTAGACAATGAACAGTGAAAGAATGTGTCCTAGACAAGGAACACTAAGAGAATGTCTTAGACAATAAACAGTAAGAGAATGTCTAGCAAGCAAGGGCCATGTGTTCCTTTATAGCTGAATTTAGCGCGTAGTTGCCAATTGTATTGATGATGTCACTTGATATTCGATCAGGTATCGAATTGGGAATGACATACAGAGATATAGACAATAGAATTTCTAGGCCCCATTTGAGTGAAGCAATTTGTGAGCTAAATACAGTCATCAAGGAACTTGTAATTATTATAATAGATTATATGATGAAACACAATTTCCTCGTTTTTTTTAACTAAATGGCAAACGATTTGAATCAACTTATTGCATCAAGGAAAAATTTCCTTAGCTCGTCAATGATCAAGATAAAACGCTCAACTTGATCAAAGAGAGTTTATACTGGAGATGATTCACTTCATCTGACGAAATAAACGTCAAAAATACAAACAAATGACTGAATTATTGCGACTCACTCATTCACAAACAACATGTCGAAAAAAATGCCTGAACAACGTTGTAGACAAACTCATTCCTTCCGTTGCACAAAGGTTGAAAATTGCATATTCAAAATGTTTGTCTTTGTGATAAAAAATTATAATGTGAAAGTTAAAACAAATTACTTCATTTAAACAAAATTTATTTGGGGTGTTTTAAAGTTCCAGTTTTCGTCCCGTGTGCTAGAAGGTTAACGCAGAGTAATTATTCGATTCATTTTCAAAATGACCTGGTAGGAATGGTAAAAGAAAAGAGTATAACACAAGTAAAAAAAAGCAACTTGGTTTGAGTTTGATAGATTTGATCCCATGTTATAAATGGAGGTAAAACCAGACAAAATGTGAGGATATAATAAGAAACATAGATCAAAAGTGCGCATTAACTTGTAAATTCCTGTTAAACGATGTGTGAATTTCAAGCCAAATTTTGTCTTTATTTGATAATATACTTTACTTCTTGGTTGAGTGAGAAAATTCAAATCAAATAAATAATCTGGATTAAATGCAGGAGAAGTACAATTAATAAATGAAGCAACAATATGAACCATCAAAATTCTTATATTTTAATGTATAACGTAGTGGACGTAAGTGAACTCTAATTTTTTCATAAGGAATATCACGAATCCACAATTAAGGAATCCACGAACGACATTGCGCGATTACTATATTTTATTATCAATTATGTTATGAATACTGTTTTGAATTACGGGATGACCCCTTTCTTGTTTCCAGAGAGTAACCTATTTTATTATCCCTCACGTGGTTATACGCACTTTGCAACTGCTCTTTAGTCAATAAATTTAATGTACTTTTTTATAATTGAATGTTGGAAAAGAGAGGAAAATTTTCTTTTGTCGACTAACCATAAATAATTTTCACAAAATCGCAGTATTTATGCATTTACTTATTTTTCTGAACCTTATTTCAGAACTGATATTGATGAATTTTATGGGTTTAACTACAACCTAAAGAGTATATATTTCAGTATAACTCTGCTGTTCCGAAAGCACACATTTTTATTTCGTAATCTACAAGCAGAGGAACATATAGTTACTTACATTTGGTGCTCAATGATAAATATACCATACAATAAGACAAGTTAAAATATTTTATTTTTCACCCTAACGGTTTTTGTCGATTTTCAACCACTGCGAAATTGGTGGTTCGCCCGGTAATTTTCTGGAAGTTCCGGGGTGTCACCACACACTTGAGTATCGGAAGACCTAAGATGATATTCAAGGGGTGTCGCAGAGGTGATAACCGAAAGAACGAGTCATCCATCCAATAAGAAATTAGATCACTACCCTTCGTTCAAACAAAGTTGAAAGCTAGGTCAGCTTCAACGACGACCCTGCTACCTTAATCAGACATTAATCAAACCACTGTGTTTAATCAATCAAATGACAATCAAGCAAAAAAATCAGAGTTGTACATTTCGATAGACGTCACATTCGAATTGTACGCCCTAGCACACATTTTAATATAGCTTTGTTTTTATAATGGGACAACTTACGATTAATCACTTTGTACCATGTCTCAATTAATATTACATTTAAATCAACAAAACAGTTCAGATACCAAATGCATTTTAATGAACCCATATTCATATTTGTTTGAAAATGTTATTGGCTTTGCTATCACTTGATTATTGTGTATTATACATACCCTGAACTTCAAAATTTATAATATATTCGCAATGCAAAGTATGTCCTAGGAAGAAAATGCCAAATCTCATTCACATTTTCAAATTATGCCCCATGCATTTTAATGACATTTAAATGTTTATTATAGCGTATTTAAATGAATGAATTTGTATTTTAATGATACAAAAACATGAAATGAGTTATGCATTATGATAGCCCAATTCAATGATAAGTATTATACAGTCAAACAGTGAAATAACTATCGAGTAAATATAAATTTCAAAATAGTTGTTTTGTTAAACGTAAAGTATTTTCATTTCCAAAATAAAGCCAAAAATTTTTTCTCTAGAAGAGATGAAAAAAAGAAATTTTATCACTGCGTAATGAAAAACGGACCTTTGTGTTAACGTTTTTGTGTTTCTCCGCATAGTCACCGACAGCATTCACCGAGCATGTGACAGGTCTTCTTCCTTTATAATGATACTCTATTGTCACAATTTCAAGATTTTGAATGATACATACGTTTTCACGAGAAAGAGCAAGAATGTATGTTGGGTATCAATAAAGCAGATAGGATGTGATCTGCCGCTATGAATATCGAATTTTGTATAGATGCGATCTACACTTTCTCGGAAATATTCATTTTCAATGGTGCAATCAATTCCAATCCAGGATTTGATCTTTGTAACGCGCCATCAAAACAATTTAATGGATTAAATTGCCGCTGCCGAGTTATTGCATCAATTAATATTATGCGAAGTATGTTAATAATTTCAATGCCGAATACTGTGAAATATTTTTCTTCAATTTTATCAGATTATTTTTAGTAAGGGATTTCTGAAAATGTCCGTTTTCACGCTGTTTATAATTTGAATACATCAGATATAATTACACTGGTTACATTTCTGGTCAATACGGACAGTTGGAATCGGAATCTTCCATGCCGCAATATGAATAGGCAGTTCACGTTATCTCATGTCTGCGCAGTGCGTGCCGAATGAAAATGTGACAAATTAGGTATGAATGGAGAACTGAACTAAAATACAATCTATTCTAAATTGTATAATCGAAAGTTGTTCGTTCTATGGTATATTGTTAATTGGCCGTGTGCACTTGTTTTATACTGATATCATGATTACTCACTTTTATCAAAATATTACTATAATTTAAGCAATATTTTATATACAGATAAATGTACATTTTCAAAATTCAAATTGCACTCTTCAGAAGACAGCATTAATAATGAGTATTCGTGCAAATACGATCATAAGAATTATGGGGTCAGGCTAGTAAATATGAAATGGTGGGTGAAATTATTAGGGACAATTTCCGCCATAGGCGGATAGCGAGACGACATTGGAAGTGTTGCAATGAGTAACGTGCAACGTTTCCCGCCCTAGGGGGATTGTGAATGCAATCGGACTAAACTCTGCTTCCTCAGCAAGCTAAGCCTCACTCGTGGCTCAGGTGGTAGTGTCGTCGCTTCTCACCAAGACATCCCGGGTTCGATTCCCGACGGGGCCAGAACATTTGTAGCTTTTCACATTAATGTCCCAGTTCATATAGCTGTGACTACTGAAAAGTCAACCTTCCTGCCTCTATCCAGTTCCTCCTCAATAACTACTAACCACTTCTACTAACCCCTCCACGTGGGCAAAGTTTTTGGTAAACCCAGCTAAGCGGCCCACCTACTAACAATAGCCTTCCACTCAACTCTACCTCCTATCGCTCCATGTAGATAAGCTTCAATAGCACGCTACATTTCCCATTTGCAAATACAACAATATAAAAACAGCAAGCTCACCTTACCTCATTACACTATGAGTACTTCAGCTATTTAGTGGCAACACACATGGAAAGCAACAATATGTAGACATCATTTTCCAGTGAGTAATCAACAAATAGGAGTAAAGAGCGATTACGGCTCATTCCAAGTATTTTCACAGTACAGACAATTATCATTTTGGGCAGTGTGTACCACATTGACTTGTGCAAAGTGGAGGGGGTGGGAGAAAGGTGCACTTACTTCAGTGGAGACACAACATGCGTAGAGCAGCACATACTCGTTTTTCGAAGAAATACCCTCCCAGATCACGATACTCAAGTCTATGTGGAGTGATCTGAAAAGATCTGCTGAGGAGAAAAACACCAAGACAAACTCGAGCAACTTTATATAGAACCGGAAGTGTGCGAATACGAATAGTGGCACTCAGTCAGTTCTGAGTCATCTTTGTTCAAGCTATGATGAAACATGGTAAAAAGGTGGGTTCGAGAAAATAAGCTAAACCTGTACTTCGCCAAACATGAGCCACCATTTCACGACTTCAGTGTGAATTGTGGATAATGCGGTTAAGCTGAGTAAACAAATAATCACTGACCTTATAAATGCAGTCAGCGAAGAAACTTTTCGCACAACATATTTTATAACTTCTATTATTTCCTGTGTTTATAATTGGATACTTATCAGACGAAAGCTGCAAAGTGACAAATTTGTGAAAAAGTTATTATAAGAAAACTATCTACAGTACACATTTTTATTTCTTTGTTCTTCAAATTTTAAAGATACGAATAAATAACTCTTTGTCATATAAAATGAAAGTTTCATGATACCTATAACATTAAAGTCAAAAATAAAATAAAACCGTATTTGTTAAAGTTTCTAAGACCATTCTCAATTTCATCGTGATATGTGCCACTTCTACCTGTACTTCTCTCTGTGCTCTTTCTTAGGGAAATAAGGATTCATAGTCTGTACGTCTTTCTTCTTTTCTGAAGTAATTGACTTAACTAATGAGATAACTTGGAACCTTGTGGACTGTATGTCATTCACACACATCCCTTTCTTCAGAACCGGGATTTTATGACCAGACAAAAGTTCACTATATGATTCTTTCACTTCTATACTTCCCAAGCTTTCCGAATTATAAGTTACTTTACTCCTTTTACTTTAAATCTATAGAATGCAAAACAAATGATTGCACCTCGTACATTGAGGTTTTTTGCATCTTTCTGGGGAAATATCTTAATTTCTCAGATTTTGGCACGTTTCACCTTTCTACTGGTATGTATCCAATTATTGTCATTTGTTTCGATGCACTTCATTCGGTCAGAGGAAAAGCATTCTAATTACCCACTGTCTAATACTAACAATTTGTAATGGCAATAAGAAATCGTGCAGCGAGAAATACTCACCGTGGATCGGAGTCGGGGGCGAGCCGCACGCCGTTGCGCAGCCAAGCGATGGCCATGGGGGCGTCTCCAGCCGCTTGACACAAGAAGGTGGCTGGGGAACTGCGGCGCACCGTCTCGCGGGTCAGCGGCGCCAGAAAGCGAGGCAAAGCTGCACATACGATGAAATGTCCGCCGTAGTTGCAATGCAAGAACATCTATTAGAGGGTTTTCAAGAAATGTTCAAAAATCTCTTGTGGAACGCATGCGACAAAATAGTATTTTCTCTAATATGAAATGAATTAGATTGCTACATTGGGAAAGAAAATCATATTCCAAGAATATTCTGTGAGTTACGATATTTGTTACGTCCTTACGGAAGTCATTTGCGGCATAAGAAAGCAACACATATGTATAAACTTGTTCTTTATTACAATCAGTGATTCGACCGCTATGGCGACTACATTGAAAAATAGTTGAAGTTTCTGTAACATTGTAAATTAATTTTTGTAAAGATATCTTTAGTTGTTTATTGTATTTACCCAAACGTAATTTCCTTTCTTGATGACCCTCGTGATTTTGAAAAAGAATTTTGGGCTATAATTTATGAATAACAATTATCAATATTAAAGACAATGGAATGCTATGGAGGAGTAAAGAACTAAATAAAATATAAGTGATAAAGATGCACGGAAACATAAAAGTTAAGAAAAGGATTTAAATATAAACAATTCAGAGACATAAAAAAGTTACGAAAAGGATTAAAATATAAACAATTTTTTTGAAACGAATGATTTTAAAACTATTAGAGAAACACGAATTTTTTAGAAAGAATCTTCGCAAGACGTTTCATGAGTAGTCCCTACAAGTTGGCAAACAGTAATTTATAAAAGACATTACTTCGGAATACTGTTCAAGGGAGATGCCTCATCATCTGATTGGAATAAAATAGTGAATTTATTAATAAATTATTGCCAAAAATGAATAAAGTGATTGTATAAGTTGCATTATTTAAGGTAAATACGAGGATCGTATGTGGATGGTTAGGAATAGACAAATATTTTGATAAAATTAAGAAAAAATAAAAGGTCAGGATTTGAAAAGATCACATTGAAATTGTCAAAATGTTAAGAAGAGTTGTAAATATTTCCTATTACAAATATACAACAAGTTTATAGAGGTAGAATAGAAAGATGAACAAAGAGAAAGATCAAAGATCACTACTTTAAACCAATAACTCTATTACAAACATTCGGGAATATTTTTGATAAAGGGATATCGGAGAAAAGTAACTTTTTTAGAGGGATTTTATAACTTTAACAACTGACAATACGGTTTTAGTTCCGGAAGTAGTACAGATAATGCATTGTATAAATAAAAAGAGATATTGACAAATCGGAATAGACAATATATGCTTCGTGTTTGCGAAGATAACTGGAGCATTTGAAAACGCTTAATAAGAGTTAATACTTAGAAATTTGGTAGAAATCGGAATGAAGAGACATTTGTTAAAAAGGTACGCTTATTGAAATCTTGAAGCAGAAATAATAATTAAGGAGTATAAAGTGGGCTGTAAATAAGAGTGTAAATAGTAATCGATTGATAGGAATTCTTTACATTGGAATGTACGCATTAAAACATTTTCAGAGGAAATGGAGAGAAAGAAATGACAGAATACTACAGATGCGGACTATGTGGTGTAATGGTGGAAGGAATCAGTCGGAAAGAAATTCAGAAGAAAGAAAATAGGGTATCAAGTCGGTTTGAAGTTTTATGAAAATTCGAAGTTTTATAGAAAATTCTTAATATCCATAACGAAAACTAGTGCATTATGGTTTGCTAGCAATATTTGGAGTGCCAATGTAAAGGTCCGTTTACACACGTGTACATGTATGAGCGACTTGTATGAGATACATGTCAGTTTGTATATGCTACTGCCATGTAGTTACTCTTTGACATGTTGAGCCACAGATTCTCAGACAAATCCCGATACATCTTGTATGAGCTTTATCCAGGATTATGGATATATAGGAAGGAGACGAATCTGCCACCTACTTCCCGGTGAAAAGTGGACCCTAAATCATCACTGCCAACTGATAGCATTGGTGTTACATTTGCATCAGGATAAGCGTGTGTGGAATGCGCGTATAAAAGCAATTTTTAATCGTTTGAAAGCTTTAAAAGAAATTTACTTGTCAAAATTCCTTCCTGTTTTGCACCAGTATCCATCCAAAGGACATAAAAAGAAATAAGTTGTTGGGACAGAATAATTCTAATCTATTTTCAGCACCTAAGGTTTGCTTTGTTCATTCAACTCAAACCTTTGTGAAAAATACGAAAACAATATAATGAACTTCTTTCCATGATAATTTCTGCAATAATTTACTTTATTAATATAGAATTTAACTGAAGAAATATGATTCATTATGTGCATATATTTCAAATAGTATATCACTAGGTATTTTTCACAATATTGAGTGTGTTGTTTGCTTCCTTCATTTTTCTAGTTTAATAAGCTATAAATGTAGTGGTATAACATTGTTGTGTGCTATCATAATTAAAATCATTATGTAAGTGTGTAAATAAAAATAATTCACTATTTTTTATAGGACAGTGAACGTCTTGACCAACAGAGGAGGGCAATTCCTCCTAGGGATAGAGTTTTTAGTGTAAACAATTTGTTGTGTGACTTACATTTTCTAAGAGGAATGTATCCAAAGACATAAAGAAACGAATCTTCCTGATGGAACGGTTTCAATGATTGAACGGGGGGAGGCTTTTAAAGCCGTGGTCAATCCCAACTGTTTCCTAACCTTCCAAATATTTGTCTAGGGTGACAAGAAAGAGAAAACTGTCGGCAGTTCACACCTCTATGGCCAAAATGCCCCGAAAATATGTTCATTTTGTAACACTTCTAGTGATATTTATGAACACATCAATTATCAGAGGAATTTATTGAACAGTTAACATGCGTTGTGAAGTCCGATATTTGGTGGACAATTTCACATACACCGGATTATGTGATTAGTGTGAAATGTGTTAGTGGAAGCTCCTGTGAACGACGAGGAGTTGTTTATAATATTCCTTATCTATAAACATTTTCATGACAGAAACTGTAAGTATACACATTTCTTTTTTAAGATAACAGCTAACTCGCAAATTCTCCGAAGTGACAAGTTTCAAGCACAGCCAGCAAGGCCAACAAGGAGTATCGATATAACACGATTGCAATCACGTGATTTAAAAATGGGACAACATGGACGCTCTAAGTATAGCTATTCGACATTTCGTTCACCCCAAGGAACGAATCGTTCTTCGTTCATTCCCTCATTGTTAATTGACTAAGAGCATCAACATGGCTGCCTTTGTCACAACCTTATGTATCCATGACCTTGAGGCTTATGCGCTCGCAGTGCAATCTGTTGAAACGGCCGAAAATGGTCCAATTTAAAAACGCCGATTCGTCTCCTCCCTATATAAAGTGAAAACTACCTTAAGTGGAGGTAAGGTTCCATATATAAAGTGAAAACTACCTTAAGTGGAGGTAAGGTTCCATATATAAGAAAAACGTCGTCAGTTAGGAAGTACAAACCCGTCATCAGCGCTGTCAGACGGTGGCATTGGAACAATTTTAACAGGTTGAATAACATGACGCACCGGTTGAATAACACGACGTACTGAAGTCCGACGCATATATTCTCCTTGGTTAGACTCATAAGTTGGAGTTATGGTGTTAATAGTATGGTCCTGTTCTATACGTATAGTGAAATTACATACTCCAAAACCATAACTATGAATTTTTTACATGGAATATATTAATAAAGGTACTTACCTTGGTAGTTTAAACACTTTCTGTTTCCTGATTGCATGTGCATTATCATTCGAAAAATTGTCCACACTACATACGCTGGCATTTTTTAATTTATACAAAACTTTAAAAAATAGCCAAACGTATAACTCTTTAATCGTGAAGTGGTTAAATTTTACTGTAAGGTAAATGTAAACCATTACGATCAAGGAGGTTATATAGTCTCCTTGAGTACAATACATGAGTAGGATTCAAGGAATCTAATCTCTTAAACCAGTTGAATAGGTTCCAAAATCACCGTTTGACGACACTGATGACGGGTTTGCAGTTCCCAGATGACGACGTTTGTCGTTCATGCCCCCACTTCATAAGTTTCTATTTCTGTGCACAGTCTCCTTGGTTAAGGATATACATGTCTCATACAAGTCGCAATCGCGTATGCGCATGCGTAGAACCATGGTGTTGAGACATTTTTGAAATATCTGACCATTAGACATGTGAATAATATGTTGAACTCTATATTCTTTGTGCATATTGAGTGACATATCTCGATTTGGGCTTCTACGAACTTTATTCCCGCCAGAACAGCGTCAAATAGCCTGTCATGACGAGTAAGATAATCTTACGCTCGATCTGTGACGTCACGCTATCGATCGATCTAGTGAACCAGAGCTAGCGTGCAAACCCTTCACCACTAGGAGGTAGCCTCCGACGAGTAATCATCCTCTTTAACAGCAATTCACATGACCAGTCATCATCACTTCTCAGCTGGCGCCAGCGCGCGAACAGTGCACTTCTCCGAAGCGAGCCCCGACATGGGGACACACGCTCACTTGCAACAAGTCATCTACAGGTAAGCCATCTAAAGGTGAACGAGCGTCCTCACTTGCAACAACTTCACAGACAATCCGCTCCACACACCGCAGCTTAGTTTGGCCGTGAACTGCACTCCAGCCGTTCAACTCAAAATCATCAACTCAACGTCATCCAAGCTGAATCTCAGAAGAAGCGGATCGTCTCATCTCATCCCAGTATCTCACTGGAATTTCAGCTTTGTATTCTTTCATTACTTTCAACTTTCATGTTTCATGTCATTAAACTGTTTTGATATCATGTCCATGATTTAAACACACCTCATCTACCTTCCTCATGTTCTGTAATTTGCCTGTACATTTATGGTCCTTCGAACCCCGACCTTATCTTACATGTACAAGGAATTTCACCAAAAATTTCTGGGCACATGGCTTCCTACAATTACCAGGCTGGATTATGCATTATGTGGCAACGGTGTACCGTTGGTTGGCTTGTTTAAATGCGTTAACTTTATTTCAGCGAAGGAATTGCTTACCCATTCATATTCTTCGTATCAAATGAATCTGAACTTAATGTAATTATTTATTTATTGTGGTCATGTTATATTTTGTAGCTTCTGTGATATTGAGGACTAAATATATGAACAAATTAGCTAAGATACTTCTCCTTGGCCGGCCTACAAGACCGGTGTTGTCAAGCGTTAGACTCCGGCCAGGTAATTGTAGGAAACCATGGTAGAATCCATGGCCAGTACGCGCTGCATGTTTGTTTACAATTTAGCTGGGTTATTTGTAGGATATGTCATTGTTGCCATGCGTTTTTTCTCGCAGCCTATTGCCTCCTGTAATCTTAAGTGTGGAGTTGTGCATATTATATTAATTAGTTAATTTTAGGTTGTGTTCATTTCTTCAGTAGAATAATATATGTGTTCTTCCCTCGCGTTCTATCAAGAATTCCATGATACAAATTACGAAGTGTAAACGTTGCCGTATGTATGAGGTAGAAGTGTAAACAAGTATGAGGTAGAAGTGTCTGAACTCATACAAATCGTAAACATTCCAAACGTTGCGATTCATGTATCTCAGACAACTGCTTCGCTTCCTGAATCTTTCACTTAAATAAGACTTATATCCTGCTTCGAACATTGAAAACATATTATTCATATTTCTGTTGTTATTGTAAATTTTAGAAAGTAGGATGTGAGAACTAATGTGAACAAAGATATTTGGAGAAACCTTTGAAATTTGTATAAATACTCCAAGTCTTTGTAACAGACGACACTTCAAGTCCTGACTGTACATAAGTGGAATAAATTTGTATTCAAGTAATCTTCGAATGTTTTCATAGCCTTTGGCGAGTAGCAGAACTTAACTGATGTATACACGTGTCTTCAACCCAGCCTCTTCCCACTTCATGTGGGGTCGGCGAATGGGGATGGATATATGATGCTTTATTTGGTTTTGGCTGGGGAATACTAGGGTGCCGGATGCCCTTCCTGCCGTACCTCCCCTGAAGCGGTGATTATGAATGACATGGGGTGAATGATTATGAGTGAATGTTGTGGTGGAATGATAGGGAGGGGAAACGGGAGAACCCCGAGAAAACCTGCCGCGAACAGCAACTCGGATTCTAGTTGGATTGGACCGGGTTTGAATGTAGAAGGCGAGTGCTTTAGGCACTACGCCACGGGTCGCCCTCATGTATACACGTGTACACGTACCATAAAGTGAGTCTACCCAAACATTGGAACGAAATGCAATAAATGTACAAAGGATAATCACATATTTGGGAGTAATAATAGGAGATAAATTATCATGTAATGACCGTGTAAATGTTAACACAGACAAAACTAAAAAATCGCATCTTAGTTTAATGCGATTAGAATTTACAATATATATTACAATATAACTTGAATTTACAATATAAATTAAAAGAAATTGCTGTATAAAGGAGCAATACTTCCAATATTCAGCTGTGCTAAATGTATGGTGTACGGGGTCATAGCACGTTAAGTATTATAAAATTGAAAAATGAATAACAACATAGAAATAAATATATCAAACAGAAATGCAAGGAGGTAAAAACGATTTTAAGTTACAGAACATGAAGAAATGAGTGAAATTATCTTGTATAAACAAAGATTTGTTTTCTAAAAAGGATAAGAGGAAAGAAGAGAGGATATCAAAACCATCACAAATAATAATTAATGCACAAACAATTCCTCTTAATAGTAATTATCATAGCTGGGCAGAAAAGCGTTAATCCGTTAATCGTTAATAACGAAGTCAACATTTTGTATAGCTTATAATGAAAGGTTGGAAAGTTTAAAAATTGTTTTGTTTATTGGACTAAGCCCTTAAGAATATTGATATATTACATAAGTGTTAACAAGAATCCTGAATAATATATGAAGCAAATACATGGGAAAGCTAATGTGGAGTTTTTAAAAAGTCCACAGAAGCAAGAAACAAAATGTTTGAAACGCATAACAATAAGACAAGGAATGAAGAATTGTTTATTCATTACCTCTTGGTCTTTAAATTGTATTACATACAACTATTAAGATGATACCGCAAATTTTTAAGAACTGGCAATGTCCAATAAGAATAGAAGAACTGCTTTCTCTGGAACCAGTGTTTAAATACTCTTACATATAATTAAAATTAATATCCCAAATATCAATAGGAGTATCACATATTATAAGAAATAATGACATTTTAATGCTATTGGTATAAGTACTAAGGATAAGTGTAAGATTTATATCAAACAAGAGCAGATTTCTTGTTCGAGATAAATCATGGTAATTTTGTACTTATACATGTTATGCGCTAACTTCAAAGTCCATAATAGTTGAGTGAAATAAGATTGAACATCGGATTTTGTATCATACAAATAATATACATATTTGGTTTACAATAAATAATGGAAAATGGTATACTAGATAATTTGATAATTTATACTTGATAATTAATGATATGCTAGATAATTTGATAATGATCTATGACTGTAGTTATGGATCACCTGTCACCCTATCTACCTAACAATCTGTATCTATAAAAATAAAAGATTTACCGAACTCACCAAATTATAAAATGAAATCTCAAAAATTAATACACCCACTATTAATACGTCTCACTATTAATAACCGTTAAGAAAATTCATGAACTATCCACAATTACCTGGGGATAATTTTTCAATATGAAGTTTAAAAACTTGAGTCATAGTATGTTAATATAAAATAGTACGACTGAAATATCAAAATGTATTACTTGAAAATGTATTTAGATGGATATTTACATGACTTTAATCTTAAAAAACTGCTTGATACTGTCACTTTACTTCACTAACAGTTGTTGGACAAGTTACAGTACCTCCAAATCGAAAGCAATCATGGAAAAAAACTTTAGAATTTCCCGACACGTGTAGTCCTTTAAATCTCTCACGTCTACACCCGGGCTCTGTTTTGTCAAGTCAGGTTCATTGCCTTCTAAAACTTTTCGAAACTGGCTTGTGAATGAAACTGGTAGGTCATTCAGTAATAGCACCAGCTCTTTTCTTTCTTCCAGGGAAAATTTCTTGCCTTCAGTGAGACATTGAGAAGGTGAATCCATATAAAGTTCCAAAAATTCAATTTTTTCCTGTCGTTCTATAATCTCTACCTCTCTAAAAGAGAGTCGTGATCTTCTTAGATAATTAACGTAATCTATGGGTCTACAAATTTTCGGCCATATACGATACTCATGGGGTATCTTATTATCTACGTTATTATTCCCTCCTTTCTGGACGTTCCTTCCGCATTCTGCTTCTTCCTCAATTCTATCGCGTGGTTCCTCTTCAGGCTTCATTCTGACTTCTGGTATAACCTACCCTTTAAACAATTAACGTTGATTAAAACTACAATATTTAACTACCAAAACATAGTGATTATTGATGCATTTCTAACTTAATACTAACAACAACACGTTCTCACCTTTCCAACAATTAATTTTAAAAAGCTTCTTTTCCAATTCCATCAATAATTCCAAGGTACTATTCTGTCTCTTTAGGTACCTTGATCGACACAGGTTCTTCCTTAATTTTGTGAATAACGTCTGTTGAAAATCAGACACATAGTTGGAAGTAAAGTACTGTTACCACTATAATTTTTCAGAGCAATATTTCAGTCTAATATTGTTGAAATTATAAGTAATTTTCCCGCATTTACTCACTTGTAACGTCTACAACTTGAAATTGCTCCTGGCTTTGTCATGGCCATCTCTGATCTACTCTGCGAAGTAGGTCGTGGTTCTATTGTTATTGTTCATCTTTTGTTTCCAATCAATCGCATAATTATCCTACTAGGATTTATATAAAAATGGTAAGTTATTGGCAACCCCAACAAACACAACATTGATTGGCAAAGCATGGACTTTTTTTATCACTTGCTGGATTTAAAATGGTACCCATGAATTATTCATGATGTACACAGCGTTACCGTCACACCAATTGGAAATCTTTGCAGTGCACCAATCACACAGTCACGGTATTCCCGACGGAATTTGCATTACGTTTCCGGCAATTTCGAAGAAATTTTAACTTTAATTTTAACAAACTTTCTTCCTCGTGCTCGGTGACATCTTAGCAAAATACAGGTATTACTATTTCAATTCCATTACATCTTCAGGTTATCTTGCTCTACGTTAACAAAACACCAGCTGATCACTAAAACGCAGAGCGGCTTCCTAGTTGGTAGTATGAGGTTTATTTCGTTGAAGTTGGCGTAATGCTTTTTGCATGCCCGGGCAGACATGTAGAATTTTGTGTGTGGAGACTCATGTAGATCACTAAACTGCCATGTGCATCGGTTTCAAAATCAATTATCTCTTCAAACGATATCTCTTCTGACTCCAAAGAAGCGTTATCAATTCGTTCAATATTTTTGCAACAATTCCCGAACATATAAGAAAACAGACTCCTCTTGATCATGTCAATGTAAGTAGCTGAATGATGTGAAAATTCGGGTGAAAATTCTTTCCTTACGACCTCCTCAGTACAGAATTTTCAATTATATGGAATACTTTAAAATATCATAATTTACATGAATTAACGAATCTAAAATGTATAATTTAATACTTAATACTACCCAACAATGATTTACTAGAATAAAATAAGGTTTTAATTATTAGTGAAAGCAGGAACGAAAGTCAAGGATATTTCTTCGGAGAGCCACAACTAAGTGCAAGGTTAGGTCCAGGTGATTTGGCAGTGATCTTAGGAGGCGCAAATGATGTATGAAAGAATTAAAACTAATAGCTACGATGACCTATGAAGAAGAATTTGCAGGAACTTCTCCACACCAATGTTACAACTTCCCTGTAGCTCTTCGGTATGACGCATTTCGTTGGTGTAAATGTAGAAGACCAGCAAATAAGGAAATCCAAAAATACGTAAGCACTTTAAGAACAGAAGCTTGTTTCATTTAAGTGATCTGGGCAGGAGATTTCATGGGAAGCGTGGTTGAAACCTAAATGCTTTGGTGGAGAAGTTCACACCTTGTTCGTATGGCTGGGTATAATTCCTGTGACTGATATAATTTAAATATGTTCTGATACGTTTGAAATGTTGTTAAGTATATTTTAATTCTATAATAAGACCTATTATAGTGTAAATTTCAATTATAAAGATACGGTACCAACTGAATTTTGTAGACTCGTTGATTGTTTTGGATATAGTGTTATGCTAAAAGATGTTATAACAAGACCTTGAAAAAAAAAAAAAAGAAAGATTGGTAAATATTTTTAAATACTGTTCGAAACCTTAATTCATCAAGATTCTTTGCTAGTATCTTAAATGCTGAATTTTATGTTCTTGCAAATTACACTTCTTTAGATATACTTAGCAATGATAAAATTATCCACAAAACAATTCGAAATGCTTATTGATCAAATTGAGTTGCTTACATAAGTTGTTCAAACGAAACTAGTTGTCTACATGTTTATTGTGAAAATGGTGCTGAAATACTATAAAATATATCTTTGACCAGAATGCGGGGATTGTAAATTTGAATTTTCCCTTGAAGAAATTAGTAAGAAAGTAAGTAATTGCGTATCCAAAAACATACCCAATGTAATTATTCTTCAGGGCAACATCTTTCTAACATAAGCCAGAGTTCTTACGCAGTTTTTAGCTTTAAAGTGTCTCTGATTTGGACTTTCTTCGATTGTTATTTTATTAAGGTATATCTTATCTTCTGACTGTGTCAGAATTTGTTTCGTATCATGAACACAGAGAGATTTACGAGTCGAATATTTGAGCGACAGAACCGCGCACAACAACAGAAGCGTGTTTTTCTGTCCGACAGATTGCGGTAGTGTTGTCCTCGTCTACTGGACAGTATAGTACACTGCGGCTTTAATTGCATTTTCAAGGTGAGATTTTCAATTAGAGTTTCCCTTGCCTGAGGGCCAATGTAAATGCCGGACATTCCTGGCAAACCAACATATTATCTTCCTAATTCCTGTCATGAAAATATATGAAAACTGAAACAAGCCGCACACAAGAAGGGATATCATAAAGAGAAAATAGGAAATAGGAAATACTAGATAAATTCACTTTAACTTCCATTTTGAGAAAAGCTTTTAGAAACAAGTATACAGATGTTACGAAATTCATCTATTGCTTGTTGTGATATCGAAAATTAGATTTTAAAATTTTAATTTCTCCAAGAATTGCCATTTGTCCTTCCTTCTCCGGAATTGGAAGGGATTCCCAAATGTCTTCAGGAATTGTTTTTACAGGTATTTTGAAGAAAATAAATCACGGTATTGACTTTAATGATAAATATCTTACATTTATTACAGAAAGAACTTAACCTGGAATTTAACTTTAGGGTATTTCCTTTATTTACCAAGTATTATATATTTAAATTTGTGAACATATTAGGTATTTTTGTCAAAATATTCTTCCATCAAAGAGTAGCGGTTGGGTGTAATAATAATGTAAGTTAAACAGGAAAAGAAAGAAAATCTACGGAAAGGCACGTTGTTATTCAATATGAACATTTTCTGTTCCTAAGCGGTATTTTAATTTGTTTGTCTGAAACATTTCGGAAGTTAAAGCCTTATTTAAGTGAGAACACTTTCTTTTTCCGTGATCGCCTACCTTCAATTAACACACTTTTTTGTGCCTAAATTAACTCAAAATATTCGACATAATTCGATTTTATTAAAAAATTAAATGTTCATAACTTGTTCAATAAAACCGAATGATCAATTAACATACTTTTTCGTGCCTAAATTAACTCAAAATATTCGACATAATTCGATTTTATTCAAAAAATTAAATGTTTATAACCTGTTCAATAAAACCGAGTGATCAAATATTAAAATCAAAATACAGCAGCTCTGTTGGGAATGTCTGGTACGGTATACAATAACGAAATTCATCTCCGCACACGATAGTTAACTGGGGTTGTCAGATTTTTTTTCAATTTCAAGATCCAAGAATCAACTCCGTGGACAGGGAGTGTGCATAATGCACATTACCTGTATACTCGACCAGATGTAGGGAGAGAAGCTGGAAGTCAAATACCGAGTGAAAGGCAGAGGCGAGAGAGATTAAAAAGAGAAGACGAAAAGGTTGCATTGTGGTCAAGAGGATTAGGAGGCAAGAGAGGACTGGGAGCTAGATCCAGGCTTAGAACGATGAGGAAGACGATCCTTTGAAAAGCCGCAGCAGCGTGGGAGATAAAAAACGTGAGGAAAGTGAAGAGTCGGGTAGACGGAAAGGATGAACTGGGCAGTGCGGGATGGGGATTAAATCAGTTATTGAGAGTATGTTAGGGTCATCGTAAAAAGGAGAATGGATCCAGTGGGGACGAGGGCAAAGGTACATTATAAAGACCGATAGAGTATAAAGAAAGGGGTACAGATAATTTAGTCGAACAAAGGGAGGAGATTGAGGAGAGAGACACATAGCTTGGAGAAGGGGATACAATGAGAAAGGGTGGAATGTCGGCCAGTGAGTGGCAAAGCAACACGGCGCTGCACAGAACGCGCCGTGCATGTCGTCACAGCTCGCACGCTGATTATCACTGAGCCATGTCGAGAGTTGGATTTTTAAAGAGACTGAGGAAAGCACCACGGTGCGCCTGGCGACAACCAGATAACCGCGCCAACGGAGCTACACATACGCCGGTGGCAGCTGTGTGCTGCTCGTTCCCTGTGGGACGAGGATTGTGTGCCGCACACGAGATTCCAGAATAAACAACCAACAGTAAAATTTACCGAGCATAATTGTGCAACAAACATTTGATTTGGCACTCACAAAAGTAGGTCAGCTGAAATTACAGGATCTCACCAATCATGAGATCGTCATTAACTTCTTGCGGAGATAAATAATAATTAACTTTTAAATAGGGGATGAAATAACACCTTGAGTTAAGGTTCGTATACAAGAGCAATCTTGCCGGTTTAGGCATTTTGCTTATGTATGTCTTTTATAAAATCATAATATAGGCAAAATATCAAATTTTCAATGCTATGCAGTAATTAATACTTCAATATAATTAAATAATAAATGGTATTGCCTAATCTGTCGATATTTTATTAGCGAAAAGCGTTTTCGCTCGCTCAGCGAGCATCATCAGTGCTAAAACAAATATAGTAACAGAATCAAAATTTCAAAATACATTCAAATAAATGAAAAGATTAAAGGACTAAAAAGGAGGGGGGAAATTAAGGTATAGTACATGATAGTATTTGTGAAAGAGGGGGAAATTAAATAATGGATTCTCTGAAGGTGGTAAAAGATACGAAGTAAAGCACAGATCAGTAAACTGAACCAACCTTTAAACCACACGATTTCGACATAAGCTCTTCGAAGGGTGGAAGAACACAGCTTAAAACAGTTAAGAGTTCTGAACGATTTCAAAACATCGACAGAGTAGACATATCAATATAAAATATATCGATATAAAATATCGACAGAGGAGACAATAGCAGTAGACATTTATTATGTAATTATATTTTTAACATCCTCTATCAACACCTCACCTACAATAATTCTATAATATTACAATACACCACAAATTAATTATTATGAAGTAAATTCAAAGAATACCCAAGAGAAATATTATTTATAACATAATTTTTTTAAATCTCTGCTTTACAGAAAGTATTAATATATATTGACAGATTTATTATGTGTAAACATATAAGCAATCTAGAACAAAACAAGTGAATAAATTTGTCATTCAAAAACACTTATGAAAATAATTAATGTTTATCCTATGATTTGTCTCCATTGCAGCGTTTTTCATTATTTTTCATTTCTCGACAGACCGTATCTATGTTTCTACGAAAAATATTTATTTTTACGTTTCTGAAAGATATAAACAGAAAAAATTTATAAATCGTATATTGAGTTCCACACTACAGATCAGCATGGTTAATTAAAGTTAACGTCTTAACTCTCATCCTCCTGTCGTGACACACAATTTGATAATGTTCCAATTCACTGTCATCAAGAATAGACCAACAATTCGCTACAAATCAAACACATGTACAAATGCTTAAGATGTGATTTTGAAAAAGAAAAAGAAAAAATACTAGGATATTTGAAAATGTACTGCATTGAAGTGAGAGAAACTTTCCTTATAAAACCGGTTCGCGCAGTATTTTGGTAATACAAATTTACCTCATAATTTAAGTATGTTGTGCGTAACAAAGAGACAAATAATCATAGTAATAGAGCTAGTGCATGAAAATAAGAACGATACCAATTCAACTACTAATTAATTGATTCCTTTCATATCGTGATATTGCAATATTTTAATACTTTGAGTTTATACTGCTGTAATGTGACACGTTCTCACCAACAGAAACATTACAATAACCAATTCAAGTAAATGGCTAAAAAACGTTGAAAGTAGAAATATGTCTCATTTGGCAATAGTTTGAGTCATAAACCATACCTAGGATTAAAATTGAACTTTTCGCACCAATCCGTGTGGGAACCTCTTGTTTGTTGAGTTTTGAATTAAGACATGTCATCGAAAGAGATTTATTTTGGGACACAACCGAGAAGTAATGGGCGACTTTTAATAAATCGGCTAATAAATCAGTCACAACATACGGCAAATCCGTTAATGTGAAGGGCCAGTGACTGCGTTCGTATAGCAGCGGTGGAGATATTTGGAAGTGGTTGACATTTCCACTCTTCCCCTGTGCTCTGCCCTGCCACTTCGATGCACTATATCACGTGGTAGATGTCACCATTCTCTCTCCGGTGAATGTAAACTGTATAACATGTAGAGACGGTTCCACAGATATGTTTCACTAGATTTCAGGAATGCGAGGCAACTCAATATTTACTGTGACACGCGTAGAAAATTGCATCAATATTTAATTTGCCAAACAATGCAATGAAGGATAGCATTGCACAGATATAATGGTTCTGTGTTTTCCGTTACTCCACTGCCAAATATCTCATTATTATTTCATTTTGTAGCTGCCTTTTTTTAGAATACCTTGGAATAAATTTCACGTACGGAAATGAGTCAGTGTTGTGAAAAGGTGAAAATAAAAAAGTATAATTTTCCTATATTTAGGAGAAATAACAGGCAGAGAAACTTGTATATATATATATATCAGTGGAACACTGTAAAGACATTTTATACGAAATCCAAATTCTATATTTATGTGAGGACCTATCCAATAGTATTCATTGAAGGAGAAGGATTGATGTTACAATGATAGGTATGTTAAGAATACAAATTTGTTATTTGTTGCTGGGGTTTCCGGTTGAGAATATTTAATTTTGTCATTTGTTTTGAAAACTGACTGAAGTTATTTTTTGTTTAAGAAACACATGAAGTTTAAAAATGCGCACTGAATAGATCAAACAAAGAAACCATAATTTCAAAGAATTTCTTCGGAAAGCAATTAGAATACATCGATCCCTGACAGCCACATACGACTATAAATTTCTCCTACTCTCACGAAAACATCTACACCGCTACAAAGAATGTAGTTTAACGTATGACGGAGTCTAGGAGAGAGTCTAGGAAGAGGGTGGTTTATGAGTGTCCAGATTTCCGCCATTTCTCCGTTAAGTTGGGGAAAATACAATTGAATTCATATGGATTTCCTAATATATTTCAATAAATTTGTGTTGAAGTATCCTTCGGTAAGTAAAGGATACTCATTAATTACGATTTGAATTAGCTGACACAGAGTCAATAGGAAAATAAGTTAAGTCAGTCATTCAGAGACCTTGTGTTATTAAAGATTGATAATACTGCGACAAAATCTTCCAAAAGCATTGCACCTTATCCCTCACAATAAGCGAGTCACTAATTTTATTGATCAAACACGATGGGCAGGCAACGCAGTGGATAAAGCAATGGATCAAGAAGCATTGCGTTATTTTAAAAATTTCTATAAATTTTGAGTCAGCGCGAAGGATTGTGCTGAAGCGCCATCTTTTCTAATCGTTGAGGACGATCTCTAAACAGTGCTCGAAATAACATTCTTTGCTCACGATTGTAACGCAATTACAGACGTATTTCACGAAGATAACACGGAAATTCTTCTGAGCGACACAAACAGTATTACGTCTTGATCAAAAAATAAAAATCTCATATTCAGTGACATGTAATTAGGTGCAATAGATCTAAGAAACTTGTACATAGCTAAAGGCGAAAATGTTTACGGTAAATAATGCAAAATATTTAGCAAATTTTATTTGAAACATTCGTAATTGGGGGATCGTATTCGTAAGAGACAGAGAACATGTGAAATAGCAAGGGAGTGTAAACACTTCATTTCGTAATGAGGGACTTAAAAGGAGTCTGCAGACAGCAGGAAAAATGCTTAAGAATTACTAACAAGACCTATGCTACAATGCTGCTAGGCCCGTATAGAACTACACAAATTCAACAAATAGAAATTATTCAAAGAAGGAAATATGGCGTACTTGGGGAAAGAACCACCGAAAGGTGGGAATATTGTAAAAATGTCGTCTCAATCAGTTCGAAATGAAGTATCTGATAGTTTTGAAGGATGCTGAAAACGAATCCGTCATCTCAAAATTGAATTTGCGAATAAAATAGAGGAAAATGGCAAAATTGCCACACAAAAGCCTCGACTGGTTTAATGAGTGAAATTATAAAATTGAAGGCCTAATACCTGACTTCTTAATTACTATAACTAGTGGCACGTACGTGTACATGCACAGCTACTCGTTTTCAACCACTGTTTCTGAATACACTCATCTACTAATTCCGTTAATTTCTAGACACAAATCAAGAAAATTTCCTATACGAGACCAGAAATTTATTTTGAAAGGGTCCAAAACAATATTGATGTCAACTTTCAAGTTGTTTGTTCTTCAAGTCCTTCAAATTCTTATTAAATAATTAAAATTAGTACATAAACAGTACTTCAAACAGATAAATACTTTCAGTACAACTTCAAAAATTCAGGAGGGGTCCGCGTAACCCAGCTCCAAGCCAGTGTGTATCATATTTACCACGTACTATCTTCATCTCATCACACGCTTCGATGACTCTAAAACATCCCAACAGTGTATGAATAATTATGTAACAAATCCATATAATTTTAAGTAAACCGAACGGACACCTCAAATATCTCCTAAACTGATGCAGATATACAAGTGCGATTTTCAGAAAGTTATCTCGTGACAAGAGATCAATATTTTCATGGATTCAAATGATTTTTATCTTTTTGCTGCAGAAATATTGACTACTGTATTTAAAAAAATGAAACTCAGCATTTTTTAAACGCTACTTCAAAGCCCCATAAAGACGACATATAACATTAATGAAAAAATAAACGACATGCAAAAATATAACGTTAATTGAATTTGTTGAATCACCCTGAAAAAAATATAGTATATTGTAAAAACATCTCATGTGCGCAGTGAAAATTTAAAAAATTGAATAGAGTTCTCGGATTATTAATATTAAGAAGTTCTAGATAATTACTTCCGTTACTTAAAGTACTAAGAATGGAAAAGACATATCTTACCTCGGACTATGACTGTAATTTCATACATAGAATGAGTCTCTTTTAATTTAAAATATTTCAATTTTGTTTCTAATGGAAAAGTTTCGACCCATTGCAGATTTTATTGGTAGTCTGTACTGGCCATATCGACATATTTAACAAACGACCGGTTACGAAGTGGTTAAAGCGCTCATGTTGAGCGAGATATATGGCCAGAGTTAAATTTTCTTGCAGGACTACTGGAATTAATTTTCATGTTTTCGCATGTTTGTCGAGAAATACTGATTTTTATTCACCAAAATGTATGAACAATCACCTTCTACTAATTTAATTCTCATCATGACGCAGAGTAAAGAAATACACGTGATATATACCACAATAATGCGTTTTCTGTAGTTTCTTCACTCTTTTTAGTGAAACCATCCTCTTTAAATGCTTCTAACTGAAAATACGTAAAATCAATCTTTGTCCTGCGCATGTTTCAAAGCTCAGAGAACGTTACGAGATTTAAAATACGATTAGTATTTTAAAGATATGAAAAGTATTTTCTCAAATTTTCCAAAATAGTTTGGTATATTTTGGTTAAAACCTTTCTTTTTTGTACTAAATAGAGTATGAATATTTTTGGAATTATATTACAAGCTCGTAAAGCTTTTCATTACATAACAAGCTCATAGTAGTACTTTTTAATTCTTTGGAGTATGCCGTTTCAACTACTTGTGGTAAAAACGTTTGTTTTGCTGCGGGAAGAGAAAAAAAATCAAGGCTACTTTTGAACTAGAAAACAAGGAATGAGCTGACTTTTCTTCTTTATTTAATCCTCTTCACATTCAAGTAAAATACAAATAATTCAAAGTAAATATACGCTCACATGGCATACAAAGAGTTTCAGGCGTCATCTTTTTAATTACATTTCTCGATGTTTCCTGAAACAGGTGGGACGCATTGAAAAATATTTCAAATCAAAGATAAATATTTTTCGAGGAAATTGAAAGTATTTGTCTTCCAGATTTTCAGAGAAACACTTCTTGTGCTCACATGGAGTGGCGATATGTGATTAGTAGATAACGAATAGAATTTACAAGTTTTATTCTTTGTATTTCTAGGTGTTCGTGTACAAGATCAAATATATTTTTGTTTCTGAATCAAATTGAATACGGTACGGAACGATTGTAGATGTGAGGTAAATGAAATGCACGGTATATTGTTAAGCAATTCTAAAATAAAATTATCAAAATTTAGAATAACAAAGACTACAAAACTGAGTTTGGTCGGAGCCAAACCCAAGAAATATTCTATTCTATTCTACAAAGACAGCAAATTAATTTTTGTATTTGCAAACTTACCATTCACGGTGAGCTGCACCACCTTGCTGAGCCCTGCCCCGATGCCATTGTGCGCCTCGCACAAGTAGTGACCTTCATCGACCTCGGATGCGCGTGACAACAGCAGACTTCCATTGGCCAGAGGGGCGTCGATGTCCTCGAAGTGCTGAGTTTGCTTCCCTGCGCGAGCAGAAGTCTCGATTAGGATACTTGCTCGATTCTCACAGTACCCAGTGTTTGTATGTGTATGAGGTCATGATTTAAAACAACAAGACTAAATCAGAGTTTTTAATATTTTAACATTGCTGATAGCAGATGTCACTGGCAACCGGGGGTCTGTACTTTTCGTGGTCGTTATTTTCCCCAAGATTCATCAGACACATCAATTTATCTACATATGGGTGACAGCGATACGAATCTTGTCTTGACCATTTCGCTACAGTGCAATAGTGGCATTCCTGTTCGATTTGGGGAAGGAGCAGAGGAAAAAGCCTGCGAACTATGGTTAGCGCCAACACCCATTTTAATGTTATTCTTCTTGAGTTTGCAGTCCGAAGACTGATTGAAATTATCACGAGATGTAACTGGGCAACCCCAGAGTCACCTGTGAGGCAGGTATACTAGGGAATAATGGGTCTGTTTGTAATGCATAGATGCAACTCGTTGTGGTTACCTCTTTTCCACGGGTATCACTCACGACGAATACACGTTACTCGGGGTTCGAACCCAAAACTTAAGACTTCAGAGGACACTATAACCTCAAATCACTGATTACAACATCTCGGCAGGTGCCACGCTGCCATAACATCTTGGAAATCTATAACAGCATGCTCATCCAAGGAAATTTTGATACCCGGACATACTACATATTATAAGACAATTACTGAAGTTCTTTATATCCCTCACCTCTATCCTTCAATATCCCGTGGTTTGTTTATGTAATGTGATAATGACTAATTTTAGTTCGTAGATATTATTACAATAGAAAGACTGAAACAATTGGTATGTATTTTGAAATCAGGAAAGAAGAAACAACTAAACCATACGAATTCACGATAAATGTCGGTCAGTCAACAAAGTCGTTTAACTTCGCAGATTAATCATAAAAAAACTCCAATTAGATAGAACTAAATTCTTTCTTCAGCACCGTGACTTATCTTTTATATTTATTTTAACTTTGAAAGTAGTTACATTGAATTTTTCACGTGGAAACGAAACGACAATAGAAGGTCAAATACAAGAAAACACTTAAAATAGCAAAATGTTAAAAATTATATTAAAGTGTTTAATTCCTTCACATCGCTTAATACCATTGAATATAAACGATCTTGTATTACCTATGCAATAAATTGATATTTCACGATCTCAACTATGAATATTCAATAACAGGAGTTCCGATGGGTTGACCTAGCCAGTTTCCGCGGTGTCTGGTTAACCAAGGCACTTCACACTATGTTGCGTCCATACAGTAGCTGTGCTGTAGACCCGAGATGGGCCTTGTTATTATCATGATATTGTAATAATGTCTCCAAACAGCGTCAATTCCCAAGTGATAATCAACGAGGAAATTATAACGCACGTACAATGCACCCACAGGTTTTCAAAACTAATAAACTTTTCTCTCAATGCCATTATTAACTGAATATTACAGCTGGATAACATGTATAGTGAACGATAAAAACTAGTAACATTTGTAAAATGAGTGTACTAAGCCAGTTTTTAAAAACACGTTTTTTACAATTCGTATGTATTAGGAAATTATTAAATATGCTCCCAAAAATATTAAATATTATTAAATATGCTCCCAAAAATATACCGCATGTGTGACAAGTGAACATCTAAATTATAATTTTTAACATGGCGAAAATCTAGTTCAAAACTCTTACACCTACAGAGGTTGTCACAAATGCTGTAAAAAGATTTATTTTCAGTTTCATCAATACTCCACGAAACACATTTTGACAAATATTTGTCACGGGGTGACATTTTACTATATTACGTATACCGTATTACTATAATTACTTATATGTAATTAAAATTTAATTTAATTAGTTTAACTGAAACTGCCATATTTGAGGACGATTTGTACCAAATAACGCTAGTTGGAATAATGGAATGATATCGCTAATTGGTCCACCAGAAAGGAAACCTCTTCATTCCAATAACGAAATGTGTAAATCTGCATTATGTTACGATAAAAATGCTAATAATGACATGTCTTGAATCATTCTATCGAATTAGAAAAAGTTAATCATTCGTATGGAATAGCATCCCTTCAAATAGATCGAAGTATTTCCAGCGTTACTAAAGAGCAAGTATATGACGCTGCTAATGTACATACAATAATACCTCGGTTTTCGTTGATTTTGGTTATCCCCTTTTTTTTCACCAAAATTTTGTCTTGGTTTTCGTCTGTTGCCTCGTATTACGTCAGCGTACCCGTAACCTCGCATAAATTTGGAGGAAACAAAAGGCAATCCACGCATCCTCCTGTTCAGTGTGCTGTCAGTGTGATTTTGTCTTAACCTTATGCCATACGTCCGGAAAGAAACCTAATAGAGGGGGAGGTGATTCCTCATATAATAGAGAGGGGATTGTTAACTAATGATTTATTCTTCAGATTAATTTTTATATTCAATGTATATTTTCTTATATTTTAGTACTTGACATTTCCCCATTAGTGTTTTTAGAATGTATTTTAAAATTTCTAGAACGATTTAGTTGAATTTTCATTGATTCATATGGAAATAATTGTCTTGTTTCAGGATTTTGCCTGTTGTTTTGGACTGCAATAACTACACGGAACGGAAATAATATTTGCATTAAACAGTGTCTATTACGTATACCGTATTACTATAATTACTTATATGTAATTAAAATTTAATTTAATTAGTTTAACTGAAACTGCCATATTTGAGGACGATTTGTACCAAATAACGCTAGTTGGAATAATGGAATGATATCGCTAATTGGTCCACCAGAAAGGAAACCTCTTCATTCCAATAACGAAATGTGTAAATCTGCATTATGTTACGATAAAAATGCTAATAATGACATGTCTTGAATCATTCTATCGAATTAGAAAAAGTTAATCATTCGTATGGAGTAGCATCCCTTCAAATAGATCGAAGTATTTCCAGCGTTACTAAAGAGCAAGTATATGACGCTGCTAATGTACATACAATAATACCTCGGTTTTCGTTGATTTTGGTTATCCCCTTTTTTTTCACCAAAATTTTGTCTTGGTTTTCGTCTGTTGCCTCGTATTACGTCAGCGTACCCGTAACCTCGCATAAATTTGGAGGAAACAAAAGGCAATCCACGCATCCTCCTGTTCAGTGTGCTGTCAGTGTGATTTTGTCTTAACCTTATGCCATACGTCCGGAAAGAAACCTAATAGAGGGGGAGGTGATTCCTCACATAATAGAGAGGGGATTGTTAACTAATGATTTATTCTTCAGATTAATTTTTATATTCAATGTATATTTTCTTATATTTTAGTACTTGACATTTCCCCATTAGTGTTTTTAGAATGTATTTTAAAATTTCTAGAACGATTTAGTTGAATTTTCATTGATTCATATGGAAATAATTGTCTTGTTTCAGGATTTTGCCTGTTGTTTTGGACTGCAATAACTACACGGAACGGAAATAATATTTGCATTAAACAGTGTTCTTTCACTGGGTCGCCTCTGACTTAATGTGGGGATGGGAACTAAAGTCAGGTGGAGAGGCAGCTTTACATTTTATCCTTTTTCTTTACATAGTAGTAAGATTTCCCATATCATAGAGATAATCACGATTTTCGATTGTCCAGATCACTGTTGGTCCAAGCAAGTCCAAGGTTCTACAGTGATTATACTGAAATTTTTTTGTTCGCTTATATTTCACAGTTGAAATAATAATTTCTAGAAAACATTTTCTCTTAGTTCAAATAATATCATTGAAATTTCAGAGGGGACCAATGAATTCGCTTTATCTCGTTTCAGGGGGCGTAATTGAAATGGGAGCAAATGTTTTCTCAAAATATTGTGGAACCTGTCCGGACAGGATCAACGTTGCGAAGCGCTTCAGGACCATTCGCGAATTGTTTACACGAAAATAGATGATTTATTGACTCTTTTATTATACGGATGAGGTATTTTTCTGAAAGGCCTATTACATCTATAAATACGGCAAATTCGTAATGGGATGATCATAAATATTCACGGAGAAGAATAGTGTTTTCGGAATAAATACCTTACTGGTTGGGTGGAAAAGGCACATCTTTCAAAGGAAACTAAGTAAATATTCAGATACGAAATAATTAGATTCATTACTAAACGTTCAATATATCTTGTTAAACAATCAACATTATTTTGCAATAAATTAGATGCGATAAATTCTGGATAAAAATTCAAATTCAATCTTCCGCAAACCGACGACAACTGCGTTCACAGAGCCAGTACATTAACCATAGCGCCACAGTTGTACAAATAAAAGGCATATCTTGTCTAGTATTTGAATTGAGTATTATTTTGTTTATATTTTGTTATCTAAACATGTTTCCTTTTATCCAGTATTTATCACATTATTCCGGAGAAAATAAACTTTGACCTCAAGTTTATCAGAACAATTAAAATAGTAACTCTTTTCAAAGTTAGTGTCCAATTTACACATTCATTTTTCACAGTCAACAAGATGGCAATAGTTTACTGAAGTGTTCGCGAATTTAATTTCTTTCAATTGAATTTATGCTGAGAGTTAATAGCACTGGAAAGACGAATCGGTGTAAAATCACACGAAGGGAACGCTCTAATTGAAAATTGAGAATTGAACCACGACCCTGTTCTCTGTGACCAGAGTTCGAGTGAAACTACCTCTCGTGTTTGGATCGGAGCGTTCCCTTCACACGATTTCGCGCCAATTCATTTCACATGAATACGCATCCAATGGACGTCCGAACTAAACCAATTAGTACTACCACGGTACTTCCTTACCTTACATTGATATTTAGCGCGTACTGTACTATTCTGTTCGCCTAAAAACGTTTGCGTCGTAACACTTCTCCCTCAACCCTGAAATACGATACTTCAAATTTTGTCAGTCTGAGGCCAAGTACCTAGCGATCAAGGTGAATTTTATCCACGACTGGTTGAATCTTCCGTGCGCTACTCGCAAGCTAACCCGGTCGGAAATCTCGTGTGTGACAATTTGTGCATGTTTTTGATTGTTTTAAAAGTGCAGCAATTTTATTCTTCGATATTTGTTAATATATTTACATTCTTGAAATGTTATCACCCATAATAATTACTGAGGATTAATATTTTTGCATTTAGGGCAACCAATAAATAACAAAATTATGTAATTTCGCTAACGTTTCGACCATTGGCGTGGTGCGACTAATTATTGTTTTCTTCTGCGCGACAATTAAAGGTTGAGGTTTTACAAGCAAAGGGTGTCTCTTCCAAGAGACAATCTACGCACACTTACCGTGTCCTTTTCGCCAGGAGATCCGTGGCTGCGGGAAGCCATCTGCTTGGCAGTGCAGTGCGGCGCTCTGCCCCGCGATGACGCTGGTGTCACGTGGCTCCACCACCCATTCGGGAGGCACTGCAACACGGCGCGCGTCATCGGCCGCGTCCCGCCTTGCGGCCCCGCATTGCACCGGAGATCGCGGGGGTTACTCATCAGCGACGTCGCGTGGAAACCCACGTTCAAGGTCAAGAATTCCTCAGAATCGAAAATGATAGCGATACAGTAAGCGCAAGTACCCCGAAGATCCCGAAACAGTAGCACAGACATATGGACACAACTGCCGTTTATTTCGTGATTCGCGCACGAAATCTCTAAACACACGTCCACCCGAACGAGCAAAGCTGTAATGTAATCCAGTCGAACAAGCATTAACTGGTTCGTCGGCGCATGGCTGGTTACAGCTTTGTCCCGAAAGCGTCCACGCAGCTCGTGAGAGTTCGTGCTCGTTCGGTTCGTTTACATTTTAACGTTGGCCACCTGTATCGTCGCTGCATACCTAGTGGGAGATATGGTGTTAACATTTTGTGGCAAAGGAACTAGGGAATACGTCTGAAAGCTCCCGACCCGGAATAAGAAAAAGTATATAAATTTGGAACATTGTATACAAATTTACTTTCCAATATTTTTAATTTATTCCAAATTTTATGTATTCTCACTAACAATATTTTCTTTGTCAGCTATCGGCATCTCCCTCCTACATGTGTATGTAACTCTTGGGTCTGCATGGGACTTTCTTTTCGAGGTGTACCAATTTACTAATAATTTACTTTATTACAATTAGAAACAAACCAACAAATCCAATACTACATGGGTGTAAAAATAATATTTTGTACCACTTGAGCCACAGTATGGTATAAATAGTGTGTTACTCTCCAATCTAGCAAACACTATTTCGTTAGGAAAAGCATGGAGTCTATCGTCACACTTAGTGGATTTATAATAGTATCCTGATATACTCACGTAAAGTACAATAACCAATGTACCTTGCATTGTGTAATCCAATATTTTGCTGAAATTTAAACAGAAATTTGCAATCACAAAGGAGTTGGAAGTGTAAACTGAATTCAGATTTTCTAAATGACAGAAGTGTCCATGTCACTGATTCTTAAGTCTTCACAGCATTTACGAGAGGATTGAAAAGAGACACGTAAGTTGGTTGAACTTTGACCTCGAAAGCAAAGTTTCCCGCTTCTCATTGTTTCCGATGCAATGCGTTGGAGTCGCGAGCTGGGAATCTGCCGGGACGAGCAAAAAGCGATTTGTAAACAATCGCACTGCGAATAACCATCTCACTTCGAGAGAGAAGAAAGGAAATCGATTGCGGAGTAAACATTTTTTACTGTGATGATGTGGACTTACGTTTTGTTAAGAGATTTTAGCTGTAGAAGAGAAGTCTTTTCAGTGCAAATACTGACTCGTGGAAACCATTTGAAATATGAATTTTGAACGTCTCCTGACGAAGTTTTGAAAGGACAGTAAATCTGGCTTCATTTTGAAAGGATTAAATGATCAATAATAAGATATTTTTCTCACTAAATTAGGTTAATTTCAAACGAATTGAATTGCTGTTTTTCAGAACTTGAAAACTTTTCTAAAGAAAATGAAGCTTTTCAAGAGCAAACCAGTTCATGTCGAATCATTTGTTCAGACCCGTTGGATTCCCAGCTTCCCAAGCCGTGAGAAAAAATTGGCTTGGAGTTCTGCAGAAACCCATACACGGTCGGGTTTGATGAGAAAGATGACCTCCTAGCTCCTAGCAACTAGATAAAACATTGACGTACATTGTATATAAAAAAGTTCAATTTAATACAAGCAGAGAACGTAGGAATTGTTAGTTAGTGATATTTTAACTTGACAAAATTTAAATTGTTTGCTTCAGATTATTACAGGGATATATGATTGTCACGAACATAAGAATTAAATTCCCAATGTAACCAATATGGAGAAGTATCGACGTCTCTGGTGGCATCTCTCTCATAGTAGCGGACCGTGCATGAGCCACTGGAAAGTGGAATGTGATCGTCCAAGGTGCAAGGTGCAGGTGCAGTGCGCACGGGACTACAGCAGGCAGTGGAGGTGGATGCTGTTTCGTGCAACTGGACCTACGTCAAGGCGGGTGCGGGCGTCAAAGAGCTGTAGGAGAGGATGAAGGCTGGGTTGTGCGGAGGAAGAGGGTGCTACGGGCTGTGCAGTGCTGGTGCGAGGCGGCGCGGCCGCGGGTTGGCGCCGGTCGGTGGAGACGTACGCAGCGCTGTCCAAATATCCATACTCCCGGATAGTCAGAGCAGCTACAATCATGTGAAATCAGAGATATTTTCCCTTTTTTCTATTGATTTTATTCATCGAACGGGAAATTATCTTCTCTTCATCAAAATACGGTACATACTTATAAGAGTAAAAATAAGTAAAAAATTTGTGGACTGTTAAAAGAGAAATATAGCGTAAACGTAACTATCCCACAAATCGAATGTCGAATATCACGGTACATATATTTTGAAAATGTAATCTCTTTTACGTAATTATAAACAAATAGTCATGAAAAGTGGTTGGACAACTCTACAATCAATAATATCTCCCGTTACAAATTATTCAGATTGTATTCCGTCGTTTTACTGGTCTTTTTAGTATGACAAAATGAAAATTTAATTATATTTTCGAAAATGTTAAACTGTATTTCCGATGAAAATCATTATCTCCAATTTTTATAGAAACAAATATTCGAGAGTACTGATAGATGAATGGCGTAGAAGAAGAGTCTCATCTCTGCCGGCCGGCTCCCGACTACTCCCACGGAGGCGCGGTGCGCTGTACCACGACCACCGATAAGGTCCTGGAAACAATAGTGCAATCTCAATCCAAATCAAGTGCGGTCGATTCTGTCCACGCAAGCCATGCGTTACAGAACGCTGCCACGTTTGCATGAATCCCACACACTTGATTTGTGGCGGAATGCCACTACAGTTCTGGTCTCCTGGGTGGCCGTGGCTGTGCTCGGCTACGTGAAGGAAACTGCCCGAGTGTCCGCGGCCGGTTGCTCCAAAGCACCTACTTGACTCACAGAGCGCGTCCGGGTTTCCTTCTCCGGATGCTTCAGTCGCTTAACAGAGGAAGCCCCCCGCTGGCGTTCTACTCGCCACGGAGCGTGCGTTTGTTTCTCGTAAAGCAGGCGACACCTTTCCACCTCGCGTCGCCCTGAATTTGGATGATAAGTGTGGCGAAACGCATCTGCGGTTTACATGCCCAAAATGCGGAAAGGGAAAATAATCACACCGGTACTGCGAGATACCATAGTACTAATTACGCCCAAATAATTAAATTCGTCTGGGGCGAAACGCTGAATTTTCTCGTCGCGGTATACTGTTTCCCGAGTAGGAGGAGGAGGATTAAAAAACAAAGGGTTGAAGAGAGGCTCAGACGTCAGAGAGAAAGGGAAAAGAAAGGTATCAGCGGACATCCACGCGAGGCAGAAAAAGCCACGGAAGGGAGAGGAAATGAGGTTGGAATGGGAGGACTTTCAGGACGGGGCAGGGCGGGCAGGTTGGGCTCCGGTGGTAGAGATAGGATGAAAGATGGCAGGGGTAGAGATCGCTGGTGCTCGAGCCAGTTACCGCTAATGGAGAGGTGTGCGGTGTACGTGGAGTCCCGGGCCGGGTTGCTAGCCACGCAAGTGTAGTTGCCACTGTCCTCGCGTCTCACGATACTCATCGTCAGAATGCTCGAGTAAGTGTTGAAGAGGGTGGCGTTGATGTGCGCGGGCAGCGGACCCCCGTTTTTCCGCCATGTGAAGCTGAGCGGAGGATCCCCGCCGTGCACGGAGCACGTGACCTGCGCCCGCGCGCCCTCCGCCAGCTCCGGGAACGCGAACGGCGTGATCTCGGGCGGCACTGCAAGGGCAAGAGTTTGCAGATGCGCGCGCGTTGCAGCCGTCATCGCGCACGGACACACACACACCAGTCCAACCAGAAACAGGCCGCTTTCTCCCACTTCACCATCCGATGCAAGGACTTGCAAACACATGCTCTCGGAACACTAGTACACTTACTTGCTTGGCAGTCCGGGACATCCTGCTATTGGTTGATGGCCGAAACGTTGGTAGTTCTTTCTTTGTGAAGCGGTGAGTCCCGAACAGCCAAGTAAACATTGGCTCCCACCTAAGGAGCCTACTTTTTCATTGTCCACCTTATCCTCCTCAAGAATCGCACGTTTTATTCCACAAATCTGATCTCCCCTTAACGAACAAGAGCAAAGGGTTCGGTTCCGAAACGTTAGGTCGTGTACGTGCTCAGTAACGTAGCGTTCCTCGATCATGCATTTGCTTCCTGGATCCTGCGGAGACCTAAAGGATCATGGAGGTGCAACCAAAACAATCGTACTAGAGCAAGGACACCTAGAATACCACAACGTACAGAAACCAAGCACAGAGTGCAATTCGGCCGCGGGCAGAAATATGGCGTGCCATTCCCAGGTGCAGTGCTGAGTGTTGCTGTGCAGTGGGGAGAGGCGCGCTGGGCCGCTCGGCGCCTCGCGCGTGCTTGCTGCAGCTCCGTCCGCCGGCCGCCGCCCAAGCGCTTCCTCGGCCTCCCTCATCCGCCCTCACTCACTCCGCGCGCGCGCGCCACCGCCACCGCCACCACTGTCGGGTCAAGTAGACGGCGCGGCGTGGAGCGGACGCGCGAGGCGAGAGTCGGGAAACCCACCGCCGCGCCGCCGCGAGGTAATTCAATCGCTCGAGGGGAGCTCAGCTGACGAAGCTCAGTTATCTGATCCGATTCGTGAAAGATAGCGGGGATGAATTCATTTTCACAAGTGTTGATTGGTTTTGAAGTTAAATTTGATTCAACTTTACGCATTCGGTATGTCCCTTTTTCCTGCAAATGATATTTCGGTGATTTCTATTGCACGAATAGATGACTGTTATTTCTAGCTTTGGGATTTTCCGCCATTTCATGACACGAGTAATTGTTTATTCAAGTTTGTTTATTCAAAACTGATTGGTGCATATGTTATAATAAAGAGTTCGTAAAACTCTCCATTTGAGTTACAGAAATTTTCGTTATATAATTGTTTATGAAGGTCAGAAAAATTCCGACAATAAACCAACTTATTACGCTTTCCATCGAAAAATGCGCCAATTTTGTGATGGGCACTTGTAATTGTTAGCACGATCATACTTGTAGGTAAATCAAATAGAGCATTAATTTATTACCAAAGCCTGAATAAAATGATAATTTGCTGAATATCTCATTACAAGATGGTATATGACTAAAAAATTATTATTTTTCAGCGTCAAATGTTGTAGAATATGGATACATTTTTGCATTGTTATGTAAACATTCTAACGCAACCGATGCATGAAACATATTCCGGAAGAATCAAAGTTACTGGACCAATCAGTTTATGTATTTGTAGATTAGAATAAGCAAGATGATTTATTACAATTAGTTAAATGCGATACTTGGTATAGAGACAAGAATATTCACATCGTTGTTGTTATCCTTTTCTTTATTGACACACGCTACCAAATCGATTGTAATCTGAATCTCATCCAATTTTTATTGCATTCGACCCTAAAGCATCCGAGTTCAGAATATCCCATAAAGCATAAATGCACTAAATGTCAGGCTTAAAACTATCCGCGTAAAAACATGGTCTAATGGGAACATAAACTAAAATGTTTTCAAACATGGATGAACCTCGACCATCTCTTCTCTCCAGGCGCAGGACATACCACCAGCTCCTCCCCCCGCCCTCCATCCCGCTCCCCCACCCCTGCCGTCGCTTCGATTGGATAGCAATGTGTCACGTAACGCCGTGTGCAAGCTTTTGGTCAGCTGTTCCTGCTGCCAGGGGAGGATTCGCGGCCGTCCTAATTCTAGAGACCAGGCAATAATTTTTTACTTGTGTCCAGAAAATGGTGGAGAATGCCTTTTTTACTGTTGGTCCTGGGTTGGGTAATTCCTTTCTTTTGTCGTTCTTTCACTTTCTTTTGTGCTACACAAGTCCCTTAATCTGATTTATAAATCACCACAAATGATAAAGGGACTTAAGATATCGAGATTTTTTATGCTCAGTTTTGTGGATGACTCTTCATATTAAATAGTATAATGCGCAGTACGGAATTTAACTCTACAAGGGTCCTTATTATTTCAATTGGTCTCATTCTTCAGAAGTAAGAATACAACATTAAGCATTGAAAAACGTGTAATTGAATACCCACTAGTGTTCGAACAATAGAGATTTCCTGGATCAATAATGAACAGCATGGCATATTTTTGTTCATCTAATTATTTATCGTTGCCATAATAATAAAATTAACACAACTTATAAGATTTTACCACTCAGAAAAAAAATTTCACTGAGAAACCACTGTAAACAAAACATTTGATATTGTAATTATTGTTTCACTGAAGCAAAAGAATTTCCTAGTCACGACTTTAAACGAAGTATCAGTGATCTTACCTTCACTTATTTTTATAGGAATCACCAAATACAATCCATGTTACTTGAGCCGAGTTTTTGAATTAATTAGGAACACAAATATGTAATTGTGATATTCATAATTAATATATTTAATGATTTTGTGTTTCTCCTGAGGTCGTACGATGAAGTTAGTTCAGTAAGGCTATTCAGCAGGGTCATAGTGTAGATCAGATTTATAAAGTCGTCCAAAACAATTCACTCACTGTCCTATTGAAGCTTGCCGTATTATTTGTTTGTAAATGCCGTTAATTTGAAAATTACCTTGAGACAATTGATCTAGAACACAACACCGTTCTCTACGCTTGTTAGGGGAAGTGCAAAGAAAATTCCTCGCTCGCTCTGGTAGAGTACGCATCATCCAACGAGACAATGTTTTCGCGGCTGTTTTGACCGTGAATTATGCATTTTGAGCACATGAGACAGTGGGTCGAATCCAACGAGGCAGGCGTAAGCAGAGGCGGCGCGGCTGAGGGGACGACGGCGCTTGACTGTGTCGCATGCAGCGGCCATACATACGCCGGCGGCTCTCGCCTGCCCGCCGCCCCCGAGCGACCCTGCCGCTGACAGACTCAAGAGACACTCATCACTCGGTGCAAACATCGTGCTAGCATTCGCACGCTCCCAAACACAGCAACAACAAAAATAACACATAAGAAAGAGAAAAAAAGTGTCGCCCCCACCGAGACGCTGGATGCCTGGTGCAGAATTTCGAAGCGGCTGGGGCTCAACTTACGCTACAAGGGGAACACTCTCCCTCGGTCCGGGGTGCGGGCGGGGGCGGGGGCAGGGTGCGACTACGGAACGGGCCGGGCGGAGGCGCGACCGGCGGAGCTGCATCTCGAGATTCTACGGTGGCGAGGTCTACTCGAGGACGATGGGGCCGGGCTCCGAGGGGGCCTAGCCCCGGCGCCCGGGCCCGGGGGCGGCGAGTACCGTTCACAGCCAGCTGCACGGAGTGCTCGGCGGCGGCGGCAGCATTGCGCGCGCGGCAGGTGTACCGCCCGTTGTGTTGGGTGGCCACTTGCTCGATGAGCAACGTGGAGCTGAACTCGCCCAGGTTCTGCACGGTGAGTGTTGGTAACGCCAGAGTCTCCACCTGCGCGTCGTCCTTGAGCCAAGTGATGGTGATGGGGGCATCTCCGCGCGTCACCAGACACTGCAGACCCACACGCTCTCCCAAATGCACGCTGCTCTCAATGGAAAACGGATAAATGCTCGGGGGCTCTGCAACGAAGGGAGGCATACAGTCTTGCTTCATCCACTGTTGTTGGCACCATCGCAGCCGCTGCTGAAGCCACCATCGCCTACACGCTCGACAGCTATTTGTCTCGGGCACCCAAATTTAGTGTCATTTATAGCCTTGTCGTACATACGCAACAAGTACATAAAGTTTTCCAGAACCGAAGATGACGTACACTGGCCAGCAAACTGTGTTAAAAGTTCGCTCTTGTAAACTCCTCTCTAGTCATTCAATAAATCGATTACATCACTCCACGACAGGATATGCGTTTCCTTTAAAATGGCCTTTACAATTTATTTTTGCAATTTAACATAGAGGAAAATTTAAACAGCTGAGACAGCCGAAAATTTAGTGGAATCTCAGAAAAAGTATTATTTGTGTGAAAATCATTCGTTTATTAGACTTTACGAAGATTCATTACGTTTTATGCAGTTACATAGAATTAGCAATACGTCTTGTAAATTTATTGTGAAAGCTACTAGTGTATTTTTGGGAAGCTTAGTTGAAAATAATTCAGCGCTGATTCAACTTTTGTTCTCGCCATCTCATCGATATAGCATATGGAGAGCGGCCATGTTTGGCGCTTGGTGATCCTCGTGCACATCCCTTTCTCTGCCGACACGATGGGCTTACATGACCGTTTCCATGTTTAAATGGCTTCACCGTCCCGCGAGACTACGTCGAACGCACTCACTCGTTAATTTTAATTCATGCTCACTTCGTTTTTGTTCCATTTAGCGACGTGGGGAAAACAATGAGCTTTGACGCCCGGACCAACCACCTTGCCACGTAACAAACGAGGCATGCAATTTTTACGAGATTTTAGAAGAGAATATGTACTGATGCGCAGAAAATGGGTTGTACTTCGGTTATGAAGTTTTCACGAGCTACGTGTTCAAATTATAAGGTTAATAAACTATTAACGTGGTCAACATTTTAAAGGAAAGAGAACATTTACTTCCTAACCATAATAAAAATTGATTGCGAATACTTTGTTCTTTCTTTTTTATGCCAAAATGAGATGATTAAATCGAGCACGAAAAATTGTAAAACTTCTTTCTTTTACACGAAGATGAAGACTGATGAAATCATTGTACTCACCGCAAATATTGTATTGATAATTTTTACTCTAGGCAAAAAAAATACTGTACTTCCCTGAATCAAGGTTTTACATTTATTGTCTGGGATAAATATTTTGCTTCAAATTAAACCTCGAGAATTTAAAGGGAGTGGATCTATAAATAATAAACATTTAAAAGTTTTTTTTTTCAAAACTCGCAACGTTTCAACCTATGCTTATGGACATCAGGTGTTTATATAAAACCCATTATATGAAACACATGACATTTCTTGACTACAGAAGTATTCTAAAATGATGAAAGAGGAGAATGCAATAATCAGGAATGACTCGCAGTTGTGGCTCCCGACATCGCTAAGCATCCGGGAGGTAGCAGAAGTTCGAAGACCACAAGTGACAACGTCCAGATGCTGAGGCCATTAAGACAGTCTCGAAGTAACTAGTTCCACAGAGCAAAGAAGATACATCATCCTGTCGGCAAGTGATTAAGCGATCTTTACGCCCGTTCCAGCTCCGCCTTGTCCGCGGATAAGATGCCAAGACGTGAATTTGCCGTTCTCATAAGTAATGGGCGTCTGCCACGCCACTCTAACAGCTAGGAAAGGGGAATTACGCTGAACGAGTAGACCGCGACACGCCCTGCCATTCACATGAAGACATCAGAGTAAACGAAACGACTGACGGCCTAAAAATTGCAGATACCAGAATTCGCGCTCGAATAGAATTAAACACATGAGATCGTCATGATACATCAAATTTTAGCTCATTTCATTCTGCTTTGATAAAAATTATGTGATTTCTTTATCATGTCTGACTGATTTTGTTATTTAATGTAGAACAAAGTATGTTTGTGACGTGTATCGGATATTGTTACGACTTAAGTAGTTTTAATACATTAATTAGTGTGGTATAAGGTAACCGTAATGAATTAAATTTACTGTCATTCAGAGTAAAGTAAAATAATTTTCGACGGTTTTATCTCAGATGATACTACAAATGCACAAAGTAATACAATATTTTCCCCCCACAAACCTACCTCGTTAGTAGGTCGTAAAACTACCTCACGTTACTCTTTGAGAGTTTGATAGTTGTAAAAGGAATCATTTCTAACAGCATATTAAAGCGGAACTTCATTAAACTGCATTTCAACCTTATCAAACAAAAAATTGAAATTTGACAACTAAAATGAACAACACTTACTATATCTCGTCGTAGATCCGAAAAGGAAGCTGGATGTTCCAGCGATTAGCAAGAAGTTTTGTTAAATTAGATTGTGCACTGAAGTAACATAGCGTCTTTCGTCACTGTTTAAATCCCCTTTCATAACTGCATCAAAGTTAAAATCCCCCGAAGCTAATCAATGTGTTAAAGCTACAAAATAATTTACAGGGTGATCATTATTTTCTTCAATTTTGCAAAAAAATTGATAATGTAATGTGATTCAAAAGAGCAGATCTGTTCCCAGGTTTTGTGACGGCACGCCGCCTCTACGTATAAGATTTGCGTACGCTTCGGAAGAATAACCGCATTTGACGACAGAGCTGGCCATGACGTCACGACAGGTGACAGCAGCTGCTGCTCCGACATGGTGGTGGCAGCGGTAGCGATGGTGGCGTAAGCAGTGCTGAAAACAACTCATCCAAGGGTTGTCTGTAAGAGAAAATTAATCGACGACCCCTGACCGTAGGGCGCAGCTGTTGCGAAAGCTTAGACGGCTCTGACCTCGCCCAAAGGCTAGACCAAAGCTCCGTGACTTCGCTTGAGATCGAACTCGAGGTCATCCTTACGACACATGTGCTTAATGACTTCGTGGTACCAGCTACTACTCAAATGAGCCAAAGTTTGTGCTTCCCTGAGGGAATCAAACACAGGAAATTCGAGGAATACTGTAGAATCCCGGGAATCGAAATTAGCTAAGGTGAATAGGTTTGAATTTGCTACTTTGAAACGTATTAGCATTCCTATTTTTCTGGCGAGTTTGAGTACACTACAGGAAATGACATGCTCACTTACAATCTAATTATGGTTCCTATAGCTCTATACAAAGTCCAATCCCTTTCTTAGTCATTATTACATTCACAAATTTATGCAACAAAATACAGACCCGTAAAAAAAAATTTTCTTTCAAATGAAAGTTGTACAAAAATACCACAAATAAGAAGTAATTCTAACGAATAATTTTTTTCCTAAATATTTCAAAGTAAATGAGGATAAGAATAATAATTTGATATATTATTACGTACTATTTATTAGCACATACTTGATTTTCAAAATTTACATCTTTTTTCATGAAGGCTGATTCGTCAGTAAAATTATCACGAACTATTGAACTTGATTCATGTTCCCTCCTTTTTTTGCAGTGTTCTAATCTAATATCTACTTCCTTTATCCATCACCGTAAGCCAACAACACACGTTAATATTCACGACGAATAGAAACACTCCGACAATGTTCCTTAAATTTGGGTCGTTTGCAATGCAGGAGACTCCCTCTCAGATATCAGTTACCATTGCGTTCAACACGGTTTGGAGAGTGTCTGCATTTTCAATTACCTCCACAAAACGCTGTCTTGCGAAGGCGCTAACGGTCTGGGACGACAAGATACACCCTAGCTGAACATTCCTCTGGCACGTGTTCGGAATCCGACAACAGGCGAAAGGGAGATGTCCTTCTGACGGAGAGGGAGAAGAGAGCTGCTCAACGTCGCGTGAACTGTGGTCGCCACAGATCAGACTGAAGAGCCTTCGCTGTGAATCGACCGTGTAATACAAAACCGAGGTGCCTGCCCGACCCAGAAGCTGTTGTTTCGCTGTCCTGTAGCTCAAACCTCATCTCCGTGAGACGCGGAGGTCAGTTTTCTTTCCAATCACATTCAAGAAAGATCAAAACATATCTGATGGAAGTTCCGTAATTTGAAACTTCTGCTATCTCATACCCGCCACGTCCTTTTCTATACCTCAAAAGTCCCCCATCCGCTCAAGATCCTGTTCCAACAGAAAAAAATCACTCCATGGTGACTCTTTTGTTGTACCTATTGGAGGATATGTCTCCCATTGATATGACGCATCTCCGCAAAGTCGCACACACACACAAAACAATGTCCAGTCTTCTACGAAATCTGTAACCCAAGCACCTTTCTCGAGGTCACAACTCCCACCTCAAAATACCCTTTGACAAGAAAGGCAAATTTTCCGCCACTTCCAAAATTTACTTCCTTCACATGGACGATGTTGGGTTCCGTATATCCTAGAACTACTCTCCTACCTGTGTTTCGCATATTTAGGGTATAGTGGTGAATTGTTTATCTATATCTCGGTAGAATAGTTGTACATACGAATCAATTTTCACACTTTTAAAGACTTCTAAGATTTTTCAAATATACTTCATCTCTTTGAACAGGTTACGAACGTCCTCTTTATTTGTGCTACTGTTCTTTGCTGCGGATTTTCGTACTCATTAAGATACCAATAAAATTTCGCCTAGTACTAATTTATAACGAAAAAATATTAATGAATATTATTTAAGAAACGATTTTTTTCCGCTCACCACTACAAGTAAATAAGTTATTCTCTAGCATAACCAATATACTAAGGTTTGGTTTGCTTCTGTCATAGGATTAGCCAAACCATGACAGAATTATATTTCGTATTCCTGCGACCCGTACCTCTTACGTATAGAAATAAGACACGCTTTAAAAATTGTGTTTAGAAAGAAATGTGTTTGAAATAATAATTCATCATACATGATTATATAAGAGACACTTTTGGAACAGCACGCGGCCTTCTATCTCTATTAGAAAATTATCATCATTTTTACACAAACCGAGGCAGACGCAGCGCTTCGGTTGACAGTAATGAGAACTAGCATCAAAGAAACACTAATATTTGATGAGAGACTACTGTTGTCTTAACACTACGAGATCTTCTTTAAGACATCAGGATTTTGCTGACCCCTCAACTCAAGAGAAAAATTACTTCGTAATGATGGGGAGGAGCGTGTGAAAGAAACAAATCCACCGTTACCCTGCAGCCCTATATTTTTAATGAAATGAAGTTGGTGCCCGTGTCTCCAATTGGATCGCGAAAGATGACCATCGTATTGTAGCCGATGGGAGTTTCGATTGTCAACTGTTCACGCTGACATGGGACGCGCATTGGCCAGGTGATGACAACCACCCACCATTTTATCGGTGCGGTGAGATAACTATGAAAAATTTCGTTTTCGTCGTTATGAATACTTTATGCGCCCAGTTAAACACCACCTGCTTCGTAATTTATTTAGAGCTCTACCCCGTCATATCATCTGTAAAGTGGCGTCTGGTACGTCATTTCTACCAAAGAGGTGTTCCGTAGAGTGCAGCTTGCCGATTCTGTTCTGTTTCAAAAATCACACTGTTTGAGAAAGAAAGCCGTACGTAAATGAGAGGATTTACGAATTTGTTCTTGTTATCACGAGCCGCCAGGGTAAAGCTATTTCACTTGCATACCTGCTGCTTAAATGGTCCCTCTTTTAGCCGGGGTGTGTGTAATTTGGATTTATGCCTCTCCAACCGTGGTGAAGAACTCATTTGCTTATTTCATTTTGAGATAATATATGCGTTGTTTTTCACGTGAAGAAGTGAAAAAGACAGATTTCAATCGAAACGGGACATAAAACGAGCCCTCGATGACAATGGTAGTAGGATGATCCTGATTCACAGAAAAATTCAATTACCTGATTTAGTTAAAAAAGCATATGTTAAAAAAGTCAAAAACTGGCAGATGTGACATTATTGATGAACAGATAAAACAAAATGTTCCTTTTTAATAAAATTTCACTTAATTGCAGAAAGTAATTAAATGAATAAATCATAATTCCTTATTCATATTTATATAGATTCTTTGATAACTTTACCCCAACGCAAATCAAATGGAATTACTTACTAAATTAAATAATTTAATAAACATACATGGAAAATGTAATAAAAAAGACGAAAACAGAACAGGGACCAAACGGAGTAAATAAATATTTGTATGCAGATATTTATATATTGAAAAGTCTAGATGCCTTCCGTATTATTGATCCTCAACAACAATGACTTTCGATGACACCAGAACAGCGTTGCCATTCACATTCATTTCAGCCTAACTTCCATTGGTTCCATTTCGCTAATGAATGGAAACAAATCTTTTGAAGTACGCATACTGGATTTCATCTCTACACTATACGTCTTTATATCCAGTCCATTTTTCACCACTTTGAAGTCCGCTTAACAAATAAATGCATATTTGCATCTCTTATAATGAATTTTGCGAGTGAAGTACTGTGAATGTACCTCATTAGGTGCTTTTGAAACAGGGCAACATCTTCCTCATGCATGATTTTCAGTATGCTTTCTGAACTTTTCATCTGTAATACGAAAGACTCAACGACTAAATCGAATTTCCGTGTTTGTATACGTTCCCTCGAATGCTTTCCCTCGGCGAATCCATGTACCAAGAACCATTCACATTTTGATGAAGCACGGCAAATATGAATTTATGCGCTGTATGAAGGAAGCAGAACAATTCCGAGGAATTGCAGATATTTTATTTCACGCACTTGCACAAGACTTTCTAATGATAAATGGCTTTATGTTTCTAATATGTATTAGACCTTCATCTAGATTTTATATTTATCGAGAAGTGAGGAGTTTGCTGGTACCACAAGAAGCAAAAATGTTGTCCAAAGAAGGATTGTTCAAGTTCAATCATATGTTTAAGATCAATCAATGGAATACTTTCTATCTCACAAATGAATTAGGCAGACGAACAAATGTTCGTCTAAAGTGTTTCGAATTAGTTCACTAAAGGAAGTAATGCAGGAAAGTTTACCAGATTACAGCGATAGACATTTTGTATATCAATTGTTATTCGTCATTTAAGTTACGAGGTATTTTGTTACATTTAAAACTTCTCGTATTCGTGCAAATCACATGAAACCCGAAAATTAACAGAAAAACTGAAAAATAAATACATAATTATTTCCTTTTTTCAAAATTAAATTAAGATTTGGACGAAAATTTTTTTAATTTTATTTAAAAAGGACTCTAATGACCTCGATGTCTGCGAGCCGTAAAATCCCAATAATTAAAAAAAATTGTTTGTTATATTGTACATTTGAAAGAAAAAAGAATATTTTAGCTCATGTGTTTCCACGCGTGCAAAACAATACAAAAATACAATAAATTTACCTTTTATTAATAATATCGATGAGTCACTGGTTAATAAAACGTTATCACTCTAATTATGCATTTTAGTCTTTGACTATGGTGTGGTTGTAGTACGTTGTGCAAATAGCACCAGCCTTTGACACAATTCCTAGCTAAACGGCCAACTCTATCTAGGATATAAAAAAATGTACCGCTCCACCATTATGGAATCATTACTCTGCTGATTGTCTTCCGATATGAAACACAAATTATTTGCTCTCGTAGCTTCCCTGCCGGAGATTGTTATTACATGACGGAAGAAAATTAAAGCTATCTGAAAGGCGCCGCGTAATTTTCGTGTCAAACTCGCGACGTTTCGTTCTGTTTCGCTCGCATTTCATCCGCACTTCTCTTATAGGTCAAAAGAACTCGAGACGAACGGGGTGTACTTTAATTAAACGTGGCATGGTGCTACTTACATTGTTGACGACTTCGATTCTGGAAGCACAATAGGTATGGAAATGTCTTTTTTAATTCGAGCACTATATTGACGTTATATGCATTTGTTCCACTTCAAACCCGAGACAATATATTTCGACTCTCCTCCAGTGTGTTCCAGTAAATGTTAGAATTTCCACTGTAAGACGCTTGGATGTTCATTCCGTAATTTATGCAACCTCCATTTCTTAAATTAAAAAATATTTTGAAGTGGAACACATCCGATGGATGGGGAGTAAACTCGCTCGTGCAACACCAGCGAGTTATATGAAAAACAGACCCCGACCCCGAGAGATTGTCACCGCAAGGCTTCCTATGACAACAAGGAAAACATCCTGCAATATTACTATGAATTTTCATATATCTACATACAATTCCATAGATACCCCGAAATACCCCGAAATCGTCGACGTAAAGAACTAGCGAGTAGTACGTAACAAGACAGTGCTTCCGCTTTTTCTTTCAAGACTGCACTCACGAGAAGTAATTGCACTTTACGTTCAATATGTTAAGTTCAAAATATTTCATGTAAATATTATTTTCTCCACTCACATTTAAAACAATTAGACATACCTTTTTTAAATTTAAAATGAGTATTTCGTTAATTCCCCTCGTCGCTCCTTATTCTACTTGGTTACAGTCGGTTGTCCTGTGATTGCCGACATCTTCGTATTTTACGTGTCCTTATACTAGGATCTTAAATACTCTCCGAAAAGAATTAAAAAGCAAATCTTTAACTGGACGAAGTTTCGGAAATTCGAATATTTCACCAAGATTAGTTACTATTTCCCCTTCTACGAAATAACTATCTTTTCTTTTCCTCGACCGTTCATGATCAGAATTAACATCGTCGTCTGGTTCAATATTTATTTCCTTCGAATGATCTTAAGCGTATTCACCAGTCCTCGGACAACAAGTTATACAAATCCTTGGGAAAACTAACTGGCACAATATGCAGTGAAATAGCGTCTTCACAGAAATAAAAAATTCTAAAGCAAAAATTTTGTATTCTTTTCTTTCTTTCCTACCAAAAGAATATTTTCTGGAAGCATTATTACCGAAGAATTTGAGTTCCACACTCGGACTGGATTCCGCATTGAAAATCTTTAATTAGAGAATACAATTTTGAGAGAAAATTTAAAGCATAAAAGTAAAATTTTCATATTATGAAATAAAGGAAAACACATAAAAAGTTATTTATTAACATTATTCAGTTTTTTAAAATACTCCAGTTTCCTACTTTTGTTTAAGGGCATGATTTTATATTTTGCACTTCATATCAAACCTTGCGAAAATTTTGACAAAGTTGAAATTGTGCGGTAAGTTCAGTAGGTGATGTTTACATACAAATTAGTATTAATTATTTATTTACAAGATAAGAAATTCATTTCTTAGCGATGATCATAGCATTCGCCCTGGGTAGAATTGAATAATATATCAATAGCAAAAGAATGGTTTTCAAAAGAAACTAACCTCATATATTTCTTGCACCAATTGAATTTTGCTACATTCAATCCAATTAGTTACTTCTTAGTGAAAGAAATGAATTAATATTTTTGATTTAATTTGTATTTTATAGAAGGCGGAATCCGCCCCCCTAGTTCCTTGGGTAGATTTAAGTATAACAACACCTATTTACAACAATTAATCTTGACAGCTATTTATTTGCTTTTAATTAGATTCACTGAAAGATAATTAAATCTTGTAGAAATCTAAAATTTGTAGAAATGAATGCGAATATACACTGATATCGATTTGCTTTTAATAAACCAATGTATTAAAAATATTCTCATATATATATATCGTCAGACTTTTTAAAGAAATATTTAAACTTTTATATATTGAAATTGCTATTGCCGCCTACGCGTCAACATTCAGGCTAATGGCAGGCCATGCTGTTTTCGAGTTCATAGTTCATATTTCTTTCTTCAGAAATAATTTTTTTGTTATAAATTAGGTTGTCGTTTCTGCTTGCTATTGTTCTCAAAACTAACGTGTAAAGTGCTTAAAATATTAACAAATAAGACAATTAGACCTTTGATTAATTCGACTAATATTACGTGTCTGAACTAATCTGTTAATTTGTCAGACATTCCGGGGCAGAACTCCCGCCCCCAGGTCCGCCATTGAATCTATCCCATGATGACACTGACGAATTAGCGCGACGAGCTCGTCAGCGCAGACAGCAATGTGCGTTGCAGTGGCGACGCGTATTCACTCACCCATGACTCCCACGTCGACAGTGCCTCGGTCCGAATGACCCTGGCGGTTGTGCACCTGACACGTGTACGATCCTTGGTCTGAGCGCTTCTGCACGTTCTCCACGGTGAGGGTGCCGTCATTACTCACGCTCTGGCGATGGTTGCTCGGCAGCCTGCGTCCGTCTGTGGAGCATTCACAGGCCTCATGAGTTAATGGGCTGCGGGTGTTGATACCTCGAGATAAGAGGAGGGGGCTCGCAACCTCCAACGCCTTGCTCATCACGCACAACAGGGGAATTTATTGGTTTCGATGCTATAAAATTATCCATTATTGAATCATCTACACTAACGACACAGAATAGATTACATTTTTCCCTTAAGCAGTTTAATTCTCTTATTAATAATATGTATGGTACCACCTCATTATAACGGATCTTGCTCATAACGGACACTTGAAAATAGTTATAAAAAGTAATCTAATTTCTATCTGAAAATAGCTTTCTACATGCTGAACACCTAAGGTACCTTGACCCGTTACTAGCTGACGAAACAAGCTCCAAAGAACCCTGTAATATATTTTCAAACCAATCAGTGTCGAACAGATCGAAGTTGCTGTTACACTCCGCTCTCTCTCTCTCTCTCTCTCTTGCTCTGACAGAGTATGATAGCGACTAAGGACAGTTTGACTGGCGTAGTCTCAAAAAAGGTCAAAGCAAGATGGCTGAAACATCGGTAGTTCTCGCGAATTGTTCCGGAGATACAAGTATTTATTCACTCCGGCTTCGGAAGCTTAAGTTTACACATAAAATAATTTTGTTTTCATAAATGAGAAGTAAAGTTGCGTTTATTTTCTTTTTTTTTTCATTATTACATACCGCATTTCTGCCAAAATAAATTAAACAATTAAAATAAGGAGGTTTTACTCTCAAGTGGCGTAGAAGACGATAGAATTTACAAGTAAATATTACTAATAGATTCATAATATGAAAACAGTTTGATATCACCAGTCTTTCTTTTTGATAGCTCAAATTCGAGGGAGAAAAATTAATGACTAAAAACTATTCAATTGTGAAAACAATTCAGTTAATTTTAAATTATAAGTAAAGACTTTTAACTCTTGTATTTTTCCAGTGGCGAGTTTTCTAAATACTTCCGTAACCCACAACCTACCTACCTGTAACTTCAACTTCCTTGTCATTCAATGTCGTGTGCAAGAACCTACAGGTGGTAGGTTTCTTGAAACTTGAAGTCTTTGCTCATCTACTTAAGTTAGATGTCAAGAATAATTTTTAGAAGAGGGAAAGTTATAAATGATATTTTTACCGAAGAGAAAAACATAGTTCACTGTTGTCTGGGTAATTTAATTAAAAAGTTGCGCGCAGGCCAGACATGTTCGAATCTCGCTGGTGACCTTCTACCATCATGAAATTTCTGACCTCATGGAGTAAAGCCGACACTCATTCATATCATGAGGGAACATTCCATTCTCCTGTTCCTCTAACTTCCGAAAATTTTCAACGGAATAAAAGTGTGATTATTGCAAAAAATTTCCAAAATATGTTTTAGTATATAATTGTTAAATACAGTATAGGGCACATTATTCATATGAGATACATTTATGTTTGCATATTATAACGTATGGAAGGAAACAAAATTTTCTTTCAGCTTTTAATTTAGAGTCAGTGCCATAAAAAGGTATAGTTTTAAAGCAAAGTTTTCGAGTCATACGTAAGGATAGAATATGTGTAAATATGTGTGCAAAACACATCGAATGTTTCCAAATGACTTCATTCATCGTCATAATCAACCTCCAATCATGGAATAATGCGAACTGATATTTTTCACAACAGAATATATAGAAGGTACAGAATTTGACCAAGTGGAAATTCATTTGTACATGGTGTACAATTACGTCAAGTGGCGAAGCCTTTTATGTAATGGTTTCCTACTATTTATCTGAACAAAGGGTTTTGAAGGACTCTTAATTGACATTCATTCACAGTATCTGTGTATGAGCGAATTGAGGGACCAAGCACTATGAGTAAATTTAGACTGAATTTTAAAGTACACTATCGATGCGTTTGTACGATTAAAGTATACTACTCGTAAGTGCGTTTAAATTTTACAGAGGCAGGTAAGCAACCCTCTTCAATATAGATAATTAAGTAAGGGAATATTGTTCCGTGAAATTCGTTGAAACAATTATTCCTCAACATTACAATTAGAATCGAGTCAATAACAACAGTACAATCTAAATATGTTAATTTCCATTTTACAAAGGAAATTAATAAAATATTCCTTTCACACAGTTTAATATTAGAAAGCATTGATAGGGTTCGTGGTAACAGAGAAATATTCTTCAATCTTTCTTATAGTTAAATTTCATTGAAAGTCTTTCAATTACTATCTTCCTTTTAAACATTTATTAGGAAATAAGCCAAAAAAAGACGGTAAAGAATCAGACATAGATCTTGATAATAATTTTTGACGTAAAAATGTTTGAACGTGATACATATTAATCTTGTAGGAAATAAAATAAAAAGAGATTATTGTTTAATTTCAAAAGAGTACAAGAAGATCAATTAAAAGGGGCTCTAATTACTTTGATGGTGGCGAGCATTAAAGTCCCATTTAAAACAAAGATAAAGTAAAAATACAGTTCATTTTACCTTGGATTTTGATTTTCTTCTTTCATATTTTTGAACATTTATCAAAGTGGGCTATAATTGCTTCCAAATCATAAAAACGCATATCTAAATGACATACACAGTATTTACAAAATTTTATTTACATATATACATTATTAAATTACACTATATATATTTTCCACAGGAGGTTAGAATGAATTTGTACGTGGATCTGAAATTAGTTTACTAAAATACAAACAAAAACAAAAAAACGTACACCACATCATGAAATAAAAAAAATTTACTTAATCATAGAAAATTAATAGTAATACTAACAAAAATTCAAAATTGATAATAAAACAATACAAACAGCCATATTTCAAAGTACGAATGTCAGTAACATTATAAAATCAGACATACAATAAAACTGGAATATAAATTGAAATTAGATAGATACTCTGGTCAAAAATGTAGATAAATCAAAATGAAATATGATATATGTTAATAGTTAATTCAAAAATCCAAATCTTATAACAATACAGAAGATGAAACACACCACAAAAATACACGAGTCATATGAAGTAAGATTCTGAATACAATACAACTAATAGTTAGCTTGCAAAATATGTCAAATACATTCATACATTACATACATTCTTACTAAAAAAAGATATATACACTCTTACAAAGTCTGAGGTGAAATTAAAATAAAACAAATGTACAAACTGTAAAAGCCTTATTAAAATATTAGAACGACTGTTCAACGATACATGATTTAGCAAGTTTATTGCAGCGCAATGTGATCTTTAATTCTTTTATAGGTGGAACTTCGAGTGAAATTCAGAGATTTTAGTGCATTTGGTAATTTATTGAACTCAGAAATGGCATTATATATAGAAATTTTTTTTTCAACTTCTAAATTTACTGTGGGAGGTCTTACAGTTTTAAACATAGTAGATGTTTTGGATCCTACGTAATTTAATTTAATTTCGTTGTAGTATAAACGGATACAGTTAAATTTATATATTTGTTTAGGGTTTTCTTCTTAACGCGTTTACATTTTTATCAGTAATTATTTTAAAAATTCGGTCCCTCAATATTTTAAGAGGCCTGATATTTCTTTCGTATTCTGCACCCCATGCCACAATTCCATAAGTGGCTAAATCATTAAAGAACCCATGAAATAAAATCATCAGTGAATCCTTATCTAAGATGTCTTTCAATTTAGCAAATACATATGTTAAGTAATTAAGTCTCTTAACAATCTTATTGATGTGAATATCCCATCTCATTTGGCAATTCATGATACTTCTAGATATTTTACATATGGTACTTGGATTAAGTTACAGTTATTCAATATTATATCAAAATTATTTGGGGTGCTATCAATGATGTTACAAAAAGTCATGTAGACTGATTTATCTATATTTAGGGTTAGTTTGTTTAAAACAAGCCAGTTATAGACCATATTAAGGTAATTATTGGTAACAAACGCAGTTTCTTCCCATGTATTCTCTGAAACTAGTATTATAGTATCATCTGCATATGATACGCTGTGACCATATGGAGCTACATTGAAAATGCTGTTGATGTAGATTAGGAATAATAAGGGACCAAGAACTGAACCCTGTGGTACACCTGTTGTAACACTTTTTGTATTATATTTACAATAATTATTATTATTTTGATATATTTTAGCAAACGTTCAACCGTTCATTGATTTTTGCGAGCTCCATATTTTAAAAAGGCTATTAGAATGATCTTTTCAGAGTATCTTCATCTCGGGTAGGAAAAAAGCCGGGTTTAACTGTAAGATATTATTCTGTCTCTTCTAATTGTTTATTCACCTTTACTCTTATTAACTCTTCGAAGTAACTTCATTCTGATTGTATTTGGAACGTAAATCTAAAACGAAGCGAGTTCTTTTTTGTAACAGTTGCAACTGATAGATATGCATGTCTCAATATTTACATTTACTATGATTGTTCAGAAACTTGAATTGACTCTTCGCGAATACGAAACGTGAATATATCTGAGCGCAGTAAAACTGGAATATCTTTCATGTTTCAATTAAATATTTATAAGCTTACGGGTTAATAATGGCCTATTCACTTTACCTGGAAGTCGTCAAGTCGCATTTCAGATCCTAAACCTTTTTTATGTATTCGCTTCTGCCTGAATGGTATCTACAGTATTCATCGTATGGATTTTTGAAATTTCATTGCTCACAAAAATACACTGTTACATACGAGTCAGCATTTTCACATGTCCTTAAATTTAACGAAGCAAATACAGAACTATATTGAATGAAGTGTTCAAGTTAAGATGATAGAATATTAGTATAGAAAAATTATCAAGAAAATGTTCCTTAAATATATGACATCTTTTTTGTTATTCTTATTAACTCATTAACGCAAAGTATGCAAATCGTATATACCTAGTTTTGAGAGAAAAAAATCAAAGTAATGTATGTATACAATGCACTGCTTTAAAGTAATATCGAAAAATGGGTATATCCATGGATTGTAGCAACGCTCATGTTCTGTAATTGAGACAATTAACACTGATCAGATGTCGCACATGTTTTCCATATAACTTGTAGGCCAGTTGTGGGGAAACATAGATATGGTAACAAAACCAGAGTATCTAGTCCAAGAGAAGAATAATATTTTAAGACCAAGACAGCCAGTAAAAAATAAAGTACCTAATTGTTGGTGTAATTATGGTAGCGTGTACCTTATCATTACTGTTCTGTTCGTTTCATGCCCCGTGAAATTGTGAATGCTGTTATGTACTTCAGTTTACGTATTTCATAAACGTAGAATTCATCCTTTCATCCATCGATCATGATGTGTGTATCAGGTTGGTGTCGACTTGGGAATGCGACCATACAAAAATGTCAAAGTGATACCATCACGTCATCTACCAAAGTCGACTGCATGTAACGCGGGAAAGTGAAAGAGAGATAAATTGCTCTTTTAATTTAGTAATATTTTGTAAATGGCTCTAAGCGTAAAAAAGATTATATTTCAACTAAAAATACTGCTTTTTGAATACCAATAAAATGCAAACTGAAGTGACCTACCATGCAACTGGTATTCTCAATGGAAGTACATAAAACATCAAATCTACAAACGTTTTGCAAACCTGTAGGGGTGACCAATATTCGCCATCAATTACAACATTCGTGTGAAGAAATGAAATTTAATAATCTACTCTAACTCGTTTGAGACATCAAATTAGTTTCTGTATTTATAGTTTATGTACCCTTCAGTATTTTCTGTCGCCATATCAATTAAAATAAGATGAACGTTTAGGAAACAATTAAATACAGATAAAATAATATATTATTAATAAAATAAATAAAATTCTTTCTCTGTTTACAATATGAGAGGCACCAAAAATGTTCTGCAATTGTTAAATATATATGGTACTTATTGTGTAACACAGTAAATGAAGTGGTCCTTAATTATTCGTCTGTAGTACACTTTGAATAATTTCCTCATAATTATTCCTCTGTGCTTTCATATTTAATGAAACTAGTCTTGAAGAGACAGGGTAATGATACATCCACGTAATTTAAAAATGCTTGTCGTAAGCTAGAATGTCAAAAACTTTCTCAGACAACAGTTGTCAAGACAGCCCGTTTCACACAAATGTATGGAGCGGAAATTTCAGTTTAATTTTCTGACTGGAGAACACATGTTCCACAAAGGACCCGCCAATTAAATGTAGAGTGGGAGACATTTACACCTCGCCTACGACCATTTATCATCAATGTCGTAGACTTCCTACGTGGAGTCATATAGAATTAGCAAGCTGAAACAATTTCTGTTATCTTAATCTGAATTTATGAGAGAATTGAACTTACAGGCTGCGATATTACAGTTTCACCCATTAATTTCCTCAATTGAATTCAAAGTAATGTTTCGGGACTAAATATTTAAATCACGGGGCATTAAGAATTCCACAAGACTTTTTAAATAAAAGTTAAAAATATTATCGTTCTTATTCAATATAATTAAAGTTTCTTAACCAAATATAATCACTTAATTTTTTAAATTTGACAATCATTGTTGAAAATAATAATGTACATGTCATTTTGACAACTATGCATATTAAGATCAAAATATATAAATAAAAAAACTATACATCAGTCTTCAACTCGGAGATTACTTTAACATTACGAAAAATATTAAATATACGATTCTAAATAATACAATACCGTTAAGAGAGTTCATGCCAGTTCATACCACATAATTACTTTAAAAAGTATCATAAATGTTGAAAGGAAGCAGAGAGAGAAGAGAATGATAAATGATTTCTTCTGTAAAGACAATGGTGACATTAAGATTATGGAGATGATTGCACATCACCCTATGTCGTCCTTCAGGTCCTCATTGGGACATAAAACGAAGACGAAAATTCTTATTGTCGCTGACTAGAGTTAATAAAACAAGTCAATTAATAACTGGAGATAAAATAACAAAACCAAATAACGGGATAGGTATATATTTCGAATAGTGTGCAAGGGGGAAATCGAATTGAGAAAAATGCTTGAGATACAAATAAGAAAAATGCCGGAGTTGAATTGAATATGTAACGAATTGAATTTATTGCACATACGGAAGCATAATTAACAAATAAAATCATTCTATGCTTCACAATTTTTGTATTTTTATATATTCTTCAATATATTTTTGATTTTATAAATCTATTCTGTATGTGTATATGTAAGCAAGCATTTACGTATGTTGGTATGTATGTATGTACATACGTAAGTTATGAATATATGTACCAATTCAAAACTTCGACAATGTATGGTGATCTGTGTAAATACTGGTCTCAGTTCAAAAATTATCCCCTTTATGATTTCCTTTTTCCATTCTTATTAACGTGTCGGAACTTCAGGCACTTTAGGCTTACTCTTCTAAGAAAAGAAAGAAGAAGTTTGGGAAACTAGCTAATGGGTTTGCGGGTTCCTGATGTACTTTAAATATCTTAAATAATGCAAACTAGACTCTCATGTTAGTTCGGACTACAATGTTATGTGAAAACTGCTTATAACGATCAAGTTAACAAGTATGTTCCATTCTTACCTTGCTTCTCTGAAGATTGGACAATCAATCAAGTTCATAAAAGTGAAAAGTGATATCGAATTACATTTGAAACTATGAAAGTACATCACGAACTCCAGATTATCACGTCGTTGTATTAATGAAATTCCTTTTGTGCACCGGTCTTCAACAATGAATTTTTACGTGCCCAATCCAATTTGCTTTGATTTTGCTGTGTGATCTTACGTTTGTTCTCTCTCATTTCGAATAGCATTGATATAAATTTTCCAAAATATCGAAGATTTAAAATAGCAAGTTGCTGAAAGACGAATCAGAAACTCGCCAAATAACAGTGATTTGGTGGCTCTATCCTGTTGCGTGATTTACGGGTCAACTCATCCTCTAGTACCGCGATCCAAATCCGGAATCGCTTAGTGTACGTAACCACCAATTTGTGTTGCAAACCCTTGTTTAACTTTCGATCCCTGGTTTTGAGCTATTCTGAATCGGACGTATGCTAGTTATCTCCCTTTCTATTGGGTCTCCTTTAAAGGAACGCGAAGAACAACACAGTTCTGATATTGCAAATCATCGCTGAATAAAAATGAAAAAATGTGTGACGTTTCACAACACAAAATTGAATGGACAAACATTACAAATTCATCAATGTAAAAAGTAAAAAAAAAACACATAATTCTTGTATAATATTGCCGAACGACCCTTTTTTCGCTTTTTAATAAAACTATTCTTATATTATTCAAAAATAATTTTGCTTAATATAATGCACTGATAATTTAAATTGATATACCTCTAAAAGATTTTGACAAAACCTCATACCCATATTCCATGAAATAAATTTGGATGTATGATTAATCTTTAATATAATACGTCAAATTATACACGAATTTATAGCATTTGAGGCATCAAATGCGAAGAAAGACAGAAAAAATTCCGAAACTTCGGCGAATATGTAAGAATGCGGTATGGATTGTTTAATAAATTGTTTGATGTGAAAAAATAAACTTCAAATTATTTTATTTTGATAACATTTATTTTTATAAGAAAATTCGGAAACACCACAATTACCGGCGACCAAAGAACGAGAGGCTGTCAAAATGGCTATCACACAATTTGGTCTTCCAGAATAATTCTACACCAAATTATGTTTTGAGCCAACGCCCTCGTAGTTTCACGATTATGTGACGGAAATACTCAGCTTATAGAAGGAGTTAACGCTAATTGATTAATTTGTCTATTTCTCATCGTCACAAACCATTATTTCTCCAACATCTGATCTTAAAATAAACAAATTAAATATAAATAACTTCTTTTGCCATATTTTGACGAGTACTAGGCATCAACTGTGAAGGTTATTTTTAATCCCAGTAAATAGTTTTTACAATACCTTGCCCCGTACAGGAGTACGTTTCGTTGATTTTACAACAGGTCACTTTCATACGAGTTTCATTATTCGTAGCTCTTTCTGAACTACATAATGTTAACTGTAGATTCAAAAATTTTAAAAAAAGTCACATACAGTAAAAGAAATCGCCAATGGCAATAGAATCTACTTCGCTTTATTATCTAGTTAACACAAACAAATGATTTAGTTAACCCCAAATAAATGATACATTCTCACGTCTGTCAACCTGCCTACCAATTTTAAACGCTTTTTCATTTGCAATGCAAACTCTGAAAGTTGTTTAATTACACAAAATTATTGCAGAAAACTTCTAAATATTCTTTTTTCAATGCTAAAAATGTATCATTTTAACATTTTACTGCAAATAAATGTAAATAAATAATATCTTTATTTATTTTAAGTTATAATTCTTTTTTTTTTCATTTCTTGCGTCTTCATCCTAAGTCGGAAAATCGGCAGTTTGAATTCATCACTTCAAAGAGGATACTTTCTGAGTACTCATCAGATATATATTTCCATATATCAGATAGTTTTAATTTGTTCAATATCTCCCGTTCGGGAAGTGTACGTAATTTAGTGTGTTAAGAATCGTGAGCTATTGCTTCCCCCTAAACCGGGTATTTCGAATTGATGTGTCTGTCATCAAATTAATCAGTCTATTTTCTTATATTATTCCATTCCGAACAATCGTCAACTCGACATTACTTGCGGCAGTGTTAAGCTTCTTCATCAAGTCTAATTCTGATTATTACACGTGTACTTTATCCGACCTCTTTTGAAATGAATAGAACAAGTGCTAGAACAGATACCAGAATCCTGAAAGAAATATTTTGACACATCAAATGTCTTCATAAAACTTCAACAAAGAAAACACTAATTCAAATGTAAAATGTTTTATAATTATCGATCATTTTAATGAATGAAATGCGATGAATTAGTTTACATACGTCGAAAATTAATTATCCTATAAAAAAGACTAGTAAGATTTCACTTTCGTACGTTTGGACGCGAGTGGCGGGTGTTTTCTTAGAGTACAGACATGCACATCTTTTTTAATGAAATATATTTCTGTCTATTATACGAGCCAAAAATTTCTAACTTTGATATGACACCAAGAAATTAGAATACACTTGAGCACAGGTTATATGGCTTTTAGGAATGATGCAACAAATATTCACTGTTTTTGAAAAAAAAAATTTTCTGCGTACACATTGTCAATAAAAAATAAGTTATTCCAATATACTGTGTACCACAATAAAAACAATGTATATGAAGATAGTAATAGAGTCCATAGAAGTTGTATTTGTCACCCTCATTCTATCCCACTCTTTGGCGAACGAATGGTCAAAATTTCATGAGTGCAAATGTAGCTCTAGTAACCCAAATATTCCGGAACCATGACCGATAAACAGAACACTACCGCTATTGCCGTCATAATGTAATTTATAATTCTTTCCGTTTTTCGCTAATGCACACCACAATATTCCGATCGCATTTACGATTTTGCATATTTGTGCGCACGGTTTGCGTACGCGTGTGACCATCATTCGCAACGTCCCGTGTGCACACTCATTTCTCTGCGACAGGATGCATGCAACCGTCCCACGCTCAAATAAAGAGAGAACGCGGCCAACCGAATCGAAGCATTGCATCCCAACTAGTCGCCTTGCCACCTCCAAAATAAAATCGATAAATTTACAACCTCCGCTGTATAGAAGAAGCATCGGAGTATATCGGAACGCCATTGCAAACTGCGAAACGAGAAAACCGCAAACTGTTGGCAAAAGCCATTGAAACACGAACAAATCATTTCAGAGCGCAAAGGGGAATGAGTAATTGGATAAATTAGCATGCCACATAGTCCTAAACCCTGGCCGATGCACGAAGGTATGCAATTAATGCAAAATTCAATTTTGAAAGTTACTGTATATTTTCTGTGGTCCAATTTCTCAAGGCGATCGGTTTTAATTTTCCATTTTCAATGCAAGTACATTACATAAATAGCTATTAGAATGTTTCTGTATCGTTTATTTATATAATTCACACTCGATTGATGTTTATTAAGCTTCATAAACTTCATTATTAGAACTCGATAGAATTAATTGCTTGAATAAATCATACTTATTATGTTCATTCAAACGCAAAATCCAATATAGCAATATTGATAATGGGAACCCAAATTACATTACCTCTGAGAATTATAATTCAAAATCATGGGACAACACATGGACGTATTTGATTTTATTTCAAATGGATAATTTCTTTTAAAAAAATTTGTTTTCTTAATAAGACATAAGCTCATTCATTTTTAAATTAGCTGTAACTATCGATGTACGTAATTTTATTATTCACAAAAAGAACTAATTTAATATGAAGGAGCAATCAGCCAAGAATTGTGTTGTATTACAACGTGATTGGTCATACTTTACATGAGGTAAAATATTTTAATTTTTAAACACACGCTATTGATGCTGAAACATTCTTCAAATTTCAAGCAACTACAAGTCCAGTACAGTAATGATATACATACTTCGAATTTAAAATTAAACAGCGCAATAGTGGTTAAGTTCTCCAGTCTTCGACGCCTAATATTTTTGCTTGACCCGTCATACACGTATGCATCGGGGGTTGCATTCCCATCGTGAGGAAGGTGCTCGTCGCCCGGACTTCCGCCGACCATTGACTTTACGGCCTTTCGACGCTCACCCTCAGTCTCACGCGCGTCGTGAAATGAGGAGTAAAGGGGGGAGACTCGGAAGAATAAAGAACCGAAAAATAGGTACAGGCTGAAGGGGTGGACGGAGGTAGAACCTTGCCAGGGGTGGCGAAAACGTCAAGGTCGGGAGCAGAAATTGAAGCAAACCGTATAGGTCGGTGCTGGAAGGACGAGAAAGGCCGCGTCCTTGGCGGAAAGGAGGGACGAAAGGGGGAAAAGGTGACGAGGGAACGTCCTCATCGAACGACGAGGGTCTTAAGCCGGGTGACTCGGAAGAGCGGTCGCACCAAGACAGATCGTGCGAGCCCTAACAAGCTCCCCGGGGTGCGCCCCGCTTTGCTGCCGTCTGACCTGTGTGAGGGGGTGAGGAGGGCGAGCGGGATGCAGTCGGCTCACTACAGTCTCACTACGTCTCTCTCTTTGGATCTCAGCGCAAAGGCAAACAGAAAAGAAAAGCGCAATCGCCAAGCGAAATATTTGAACAGCGACTAAGTGGAGCAGACTGTCACCAAGAGAATCAAAAGATCACGGAAAACGACAGACTGGTACTCCTAAGATTCCATTTTCCCCAGTTTATTTATAAAGTTTACTTTTCTCGTTTAATAAAGAGATTATGAGGTAAAGAAGATACAATATAGGAATTCTATCAACTGATGTCGAAGATCACTGGAATTTTTATCACAGAGCGTAAAAAATTGTTTCATTATGTATGACAATACTTTTTATAATACGTGAAAAGTAGTCTTTTAAGTTGCATACTCATTATAGTGTTGACACTTATTTACCATTTTTCAATTGAATTCAGTTTATTTCCAAAATATACAAAATCACCGAAAATTATATACTCTAAGTAGAAACAATAAATCGTCTGAACTTAAGGCGGAAATTAAAATAAAGAAAAATGTTAATTATAGAAAGAAGTAAAACAGTAAAAAAAGATATGTCGAAACTCATGAAAATAATTATTCCACATTTTATGTGCGGATTGCAAATAAATAGAAATAATTACTTCCATTACTATAATAAGAATCACCAAAGAATGATGAGATTTTTTCATCAATTTGTTCACAAAGAATACTGATCCGTATTGTAAATTTTTCATATTTTTTAATATGAGAGTAGAGTAACATCCAGTCACAGCACTGACAGTGTGTTAAATTTTTAACCGCAAATATAACAATGTATCATTACGAAGTACACTCCAGGAATTTTCTAGCGGCTGAAGTTTAAAAGACGTGAGCTTTTAACTATTTGAGTTCTAACTATTTTAAATGTAAATATGAACCTCCCAATTTTCATCTTGTATTTAAAATGTAAAAGTTTTAAAATGGTTAGACGGAAGAACAGACCTTAAGGTCTGAGTCTCGCCAAAATAAAGACACTTTATTATTATTATTATTATTATTATTATTATTATTATTATTATTATTATTATTATTATTATTATTATTAACAATGGAGTGGATCTTAAAATGGTATTTCATCATATATTTCATTCGTCCAATCGTGGTTTCATCATCGTCTCACATTATCACCCATATTTATGTCAGTTTGGTGTCCTCAAAGGCATGAAACCATCTAAAAACATTCCAAATTCAGTAGTAACTTTTTGAATCATTCGCTGACTACACCCTGATTGCATTACATTTACTTACGAGAGTATTGAGACATTTGAATCATAACAATTCTCGAAAGTCCATATACCCTGGAGCAATACAATTTTAATGGAAAATCAAACTCAAAAACGTAATATTGGAGAAATCTAGTTTTAAAATATTCCCCAAAAATACACTTTACGTAACCTTATTATAATTATTCGAGTCATCACGAGGATTTAAAACAACGGTTTTGCTAGTGGTACAAATCAAACACCAATTGAGTAATTTGGGATGGTATAATGTGCAAAATACTTCCCACATATGTTCCCTCTCAAAACTCTGGGTTTTTTACGCACTTGGAATATCTTTTCACATCATTGCTTCTATAAAAACATTTCCGGGAGCAAAGTAATTTAAAAAACAATAGTTTTACGTGGTTTGAGTACGATGGATATTTAAACAATCACAATTAAGGTGAAAATTTTCCGGGCAAATGGAGTCATAAATAAAATCAGTAATTACTTTATATACTGAATTCACATTATTATGCAAAGCATCTGTATTATACATTTGAAAAACACTTATTTTAAAAAGACTGAATAATGCCTGACAAAAAATTTACTGTCTTGAAATTTGTACCATCCCACTCATTTTATGTCATGATTATCTAGCAATTTGTGTCTTAAAAATAAAGGTTTTATAGTGAAGAACGTTTAGAAAAATGCTGCTAATGAAGTAGTGTAAACTTTTAATCTGAAAATGAACATCGGCCATTCCAATCATACGAATCGCGTTAATATATTGATGACGGTGTCATTGACTCATTTTCTCACTGGTTTTAATTGTGGGGCACTAGCTGGCATTGTTTTAGATATTATACATTGTGCGTTATTTGGAATCGTCTTGGAAAATATTGAGGAATTAAGTCATTTTCACTCGGGAATTTCTACTCCGTATTCAAAAGGAAAACATCGTTCTCTTTCAAAGTCATGAAATTAACATTCTGACAACCTCGCTCATTCGCCAACAAACACATCAAACTAAGTAAATAACCAAGTAATGAGAAATTGTGAAATGTAATGAGATGAAAATTAGTACAATATTTGAAAAATACTTTATCTGAACAGTAAATGCACGTCAAAGAATCGTAACTTTATAGAATCATCTGTGTTTGATTTTTGTTACTTTTTTTTCGTTTTTGAGAAAGAAGAAAAACACTAACGTAAAGACTTTCACGTTTTACTTCTATGCACCTAAATTATAGAAGTATCACAATTAAAGAACAAATAACTCTCCATAAAACGGTGTATCATCTTAACTTGCAACATTTTAAAAGTTATATGGAAAAAACTCAGAATTCAGAGATACTTATTTCAGCGCACGCAACTGCAGAATGATTTATCCATTTGCATGGACAGTTGAGTATTGTTAAAAACAGAAAATTTTAAATTATTTCAAGAATCATGCAAACAACAATGCAAAAAGTGCTAGAAAAATACTACTCATAAAATAGAGATAACATTTAACTAATAAAAAAACAAGAGAAGTAATAATCAAGTCTTCATTCCATGGATTAGTCAATATGCGACTTATGACATATAGGAGTACAATTTTTCATGAAGCCTAGCTTATGAAGCATGATTTTCAACTATATTCATTATTTGACTCTGTTTTGGAGGTAAACTTGGTTTCTCACCTTTTTTAATCCTCCAAGTTCAACATATTTGAGTAATATTTCTCGTAAATTATTGGTGGCATTTTTTTGGTTCTTCATGAACGTACACATTGATATATCTATTTTTCAATGCACTCCATCTTCATGCCTCCAAAACACTTTACGGTCTCTCTTATTTTGGATTCAGAATACGCTCTTAGAACAAATAATTGTTAAACAAGTATTCGAGAATGTAGTGGCATTTTTGTATTAGTTAGTCAAACACGAAATTAAATGCATATATTTCTTCCGTGTACCCTAGGTACGTGTAAACCCGGTAATTAAGCGTACACTGAATAGTGTGACGCCTGGTTCACTTATCTCCTGTCTGGGGATGTGTCTCAGGTCATCCGGGATTTAGGTCTGGGTGGAAATGGTGTACAGTTGTGGAGGGCGAACGGGTGGTGTAGTGGTTAAACCCCTGTGATCAATGCAGAAGTCGCGGGTTCGATTCCCGGCTCGACGCCATCGTCACAAAACAAATGTAATGCAGTCGTAGTCTTCGGTGGCCGCTGTCCACGATGTCGGTCGGAATATCGCCTCCTCGACAATTTCGCAGCACATACTCGGAAGCCAAGACATTACGAAATGTACACTACGGTGAATGCTGAGCGATTACTCTCCACCGTTGGGATTTTGAAGACATCGTGATCGAGCATTCTGATGAGTGGAATTTCAAATGAGTTTCCAGTTCGAGATTTCCTCGATACTCCCACAGGCAAAATTCGAGTGTTACTTAAATTAACCTCTCGCCATTCTTAATGAAAGTTCATAATGAAAAGGGTTACTCGAGAGAGGGACACAGGGGGATATTTCATTCTGTTAGCGCCAGAGGCCAGCCACAGCCACTGCACAGGCTGAAGAGACAATTAAAGAAGAATGTGACAATTTCCGCCAGGATTATGAGCAGACCGTGATTGAACGCTCTATTTGACGACGGACAGGAAGTTCAATGGAAGCGCACTTCCGAACAAAGCACGACAAGAGAGCTCGACTTCAAATTTTCAGTCCTCTATCCATTTTCATGGGACAACAGTGGTCAAATGTTATCTTTATCAAGATAGATACTATTGCGCAAGATAGATTTACGCAAAACATGTTTGGTATGAACATATTGCATCAGTCTATACTATAGAAAAACAATGGATGCCCCCATAAGAAATTGGCAATGTATCACTTCATCCTTAAGGGCTGATTAGGACTTATTTGGCGTCATATATGTATGATTATAGATAATTATACTTCTAGAGATTTATATTCTGCTCAAATTTCAAAGATGAAACTTTTATTTTGGTGAACTGGTTTGTGGTTCTTCTTTAGCATGTTGTTTCATTATATTTGATAAGTTTGAACTGGGGCTGAATTCATTGGAACTTTAGAAGCGGTGCCGAATTTATAAATTGTCTGAATATCTTCTTTCTAAATGAAGCATTAACTATTGGGAACGCTTTGAAGGGGACGGAAGACAATTTGAGAAATCGGCCGAGTTCTCAATGTATGCTGTGGAACTTGCCGTAAGTACTGGATCGATGAAGGAATATAGTGTGTTTCATGAATAATTACATAATTATATCAAGAAATGTGACGAAAAAGAATTGAAAACAATCAATATTTTATTTAAACTTAGATATGTTATTGAGTTTCAGAAAAAAATTGTGAGCATACAAAAATAGTCATACATGTGAGGTTAAGATTTACGAAATCGACGCTTCATTGCGATTTTCCCTGCAGTATCCTTCGTAAATTATTTCTTGCTATATGAAAAGCAATAATAATATGTAAAAGAGTCTTCTTCATCTACATTCCATCTTAACGCAATGTACACAGGCAATGTATAGAGTTTTAGAGTTGGTCTGATATTAAAATTTTGCATGTGATCTTTAATGGTAAATTAATATTTCACTTTTAAATTAAATTTTTTGGCAAGGACACTAGTTCAATATGTCTTGAACAATTTCAGCAACTGTAATATCCTCGCACTAAGTGCGTGTACTTGAGGAGCAACAAAATAATTTCAAAATTGGAAAAGATCAAGACATAGTGAAAGAAATTATACACCAAAATATGAATCAATAAAAGAAAAATTTAAAATTAATGTTTAAATAAATCATATGAGAAAGAAATATCGTATCAAATTATGAAGGAGGGAATAAAGGTTACGTTTGATTTGAGCCCATACACTTCTAGAAGTGTTGAAAACAAAAACGTGGGATATAAACAGTAACGACGGGGAGGGACAGCAAGAAACGAGTCCAGTATGAATAAAAGAAAATGAAACGTAAAAATCGAGTTTCATTTGATGAGTAATACCCGTAAATAGAGTGGGAAGGAACTGGAGTCCACTCCTCGCTAATTTCGAGCGAGATTCAAGAAGTTCCTGGGTGTCTTCCGTGAAAAATTGAAAGCCAATCACGAGATCCAAACTCCCCGGGATTCTGAAATATTAACGACCGTCCGTTCTCTTCCTCGGAAAGGGAGTAATATTTCAGCGCGTTGCTTGGAGCACGTTCTGAGGCAGGTGGAACCTGCGGCGATGTAGGAGAGGGGAGAGAAGGGCATTAAACGGTGAGGAAAGGATCACCTTCGCTGAGCTGGATGGGAGGGATGGATCTTGGATAACTCGCGAATAAAAACATCAATGCTTTTCCCTCCAAGACAGTAACACGATTGGTAGGGAAAGCTTGAAGACAGAAACATTCCCCAAAATAAGATAAGTATCATGTAAAATAAATTGTTCTTCGAAATAACATTAAATATTGCGACACCGTTGGGTGGAGTGATATACGTCGCAATTGTAATGGCGTCCGTCTATCACATGTCTGAAAAGTTTTGTTCACATGATAATGTTGCCATCTGCGCGAAGGAATTGTCGAATATTTTAAAGTCAAACAGGCAATAAACGAAGAATACTTTCTTGTATGTAGAAAAGCGTCCGTTTTTCATGCAGCATCATAACTAACAAATTAAATACATGCATTTTACCAACATTTTTGAAATATGGATAAAATGTATAAGCACTGATGAATAAAGCGTCAACCATTCAGGCAGTTAAACCTTCATCTCTTTATGCAAATCCGAACATAAATTTAAAATTCAATCTACAACAAGAGATGTTACTGTTTTTTTAGATATAATCTTTCTTGTATAAAAGAAGACTTTGTAAATACAATAGTGTTTGGTTATTTAATGAAATTAAAGTAATGCTTGTTCAATAATTTATGTGTAAAATTTTGAACATTAGGATACAATATTGAGACTTCCACTATTATTGATAATTAATTAGGAATAATTAATTAAGAAAAATCTCAAAAAATTTGGAATGAAAAAAAAATAAACTTAATGAATCACAGGGCTGAGAACGGAATATTCACTCCTATCGGAACAACTCACAATAAAAACACAGCAATGTGGTGTTCAAAAGACATCAAACATACTTTATTGGATAACATTATATGGATCTACACACATAAACATTTGTGAATGACTAATTTTAACACAAGAATTCCTCGGGCATTACGCTTACTGCGCAACGGCTGTTCTTCCGTTTTTATAAGATTACTCACCCCAAATTCGGCCACTGGGCTGGTCGGTTCATTGACCTCTTAACATTTTGTACGTAGCACATTTACACTTGCATAATCACATATAATTACACTTTTAGTGGGTCTTACACAAATTTGGGAACACGTTACATTTTTTTACAGTTATTAAATTTTTTTTGATGAAGTCACTTAGATGATGAACCAGTTTGTAATGTCACTCGAATGACTGTTGAAGACACCTCTTCGATTCCTTTTCGTACCGCTTTGACCACTCTCGTCTTCTTTACCGCTAACACCGTTATTTATTTCTCCATCGCGATTTTAGTCACAGTCGTATTTTGATCCTTAAATCAGTTTGCCTTATTTTTACATTAAACGTTCATTGCAATATTTAATTATAGCTTCGTGGTCACTTGTCTAATCATCAATACTATGCCTTCGGGCTGAACATAAAGTGTACACACGGTATGTGACTGTACAAGAGCGTTGCCAATTTTTGGCTCACAGTTACTCGAAACTGATTACACGGCGGATCGCTTCACCCTGAATTTACTGCTTTCTTTACTCGCGAGAGTCACTCAATTAACTGGTCGGAGTTCTTAGCGTAACGAACTAGTTCGTAATGACGGTTGCTTCACCGTTACTCACAGATCATCGTTCAGAATTTTGATCAAAAATATTGTCATTTACACGTCACTGGCGATTAAATTTGGTGTTCCTTGCTACTCTACTTCACTAAATATTGTTCACCAGCAGAGCGATTAATTTCATAAGTATTAGAAAGTTAACAAAATTTTAAACACATTTTGAACAGAATGGTTTATCACTCAGAAGTTGTTCATTCGTAACAATTCGCACTTTTGTTTCTACTGTCATTAAAACTGCGTCTCGTTAAATAAATTGTTGGTAACAGCTTGAAAATGTTATTCAAAATACTTTCAACTAGAAAGCTGAAAAACTCATCATGTGCTCTACTCACACAATTACACGAAAATTGCTGTTCTATGCGCACCAAATTAAAAACTTATGCTGCGTGTGCTCACTACCCCAAACAAACTTTCGCTGTCTTCACGCACAAAAATAAATTCTATCTGGATAAAACTTTCTGCGGATGAATAACTGGATAAATGGATAAAACTTTCTGGATCCCGAGTGCTTTCGTGCCCCTCTTTTTATAAAAAAATATCGTCAAGTGACGTTCTCCTTCTCATGATTTCTTCCCACCAACGTACGTCTGTTGGTTTTCTCCCCTCTACAATTTCATTGGATATTCCCGAAAAAGAATTTAGTTGCTATTTCATTTAACCACTAGTTACACTTGGCTCCGCCCTTGGTGAATTTCGATTGGTGGTTTCAGTTTTTCTTTCTTTCCATACTTCGGTAGCTAGAAACGAAGATCCATCGGCCATTTTGTTCCTTACAAACAATACCCTTTGTGATACTTTTTTTCTGCGCAGCTGCGTCTGCGGCAAGATTCTCAGATCCCAAGTTTTATGACTTTATGACGTTCTAGAGCTGGTCACCCAGTTGAAACATGTTTCGGATGTCGGCATCCTTTTTGACCTTAAATTTTTATAACTTCTTTTGAATTTAGCATTTACGTATTTTCGGTGAGAACATCCCTAAAATTTACTGTTTCGAAACCCTCCGTCCTTTGCCAACTAACATCCCCAGAGACATGTGCGGCTACCTACTTCTTTGCCTTTCTTCGACGCGAGTACCTAGACTACTAGACACTTCTTTGACATCATCTGCCGCCTCGACCTTTTCGCTCTCGTCAAATGTTCAATTGCTTATTGCCTTGGGAAAATAATATTCCCTTACATCCGCTCTTTCTGAAGTCTTTCTGTTAGAATAAATTTTGAGGTTCGTATTTCTAAAGAGTCCTTTTTCTAATTTTGAATGTTCAAACTTGTCTGTCCCTCGTCATGTGGTTTCGGCGCTGCTTCTTTGAATCTTTGCAAATAATGGTCTTTATGGTTTTTTTGTATTCTTATATTTCTAAAGAGCCTGTGATGTTTTGCTGACAATACTTTCCCATGCTTGTTCCAGACCACCCTCTGCATTCCCTTCTGCTAGCTACGATTTCTAAATAGTTATTATTTGTTAAATTTTGAGAACGTGTTTTTTATTATTATTAAATTCAATCCACGGTCTCAATATGATATTTCAATAGTAGCGAGATAAGGATTTATGATTTCGTTATCTAGAGTAATTGTCATTAACAAAGGTATGTTTTACACAGTTTCAGTACTAACTGTAAAGCAAAGTCTGTAAAGGAGGTGTAAAAAAGAAAACGTGAAGAAATCTATTGAGAAGCAGAGTGTATTAAACTTCGACTAAAAATTTATTTATTATAGGAGTCGGGTAAAAATCTTATTTCTGTCGGCGTAGTTACTTAATTGATATAAGTATGAGAGTTATCGGTCATGGTGATCATAAATGAATGGTTTTCTTGCATTTTTCTAGAAAATAAGAGCGCACATGGTATATGTAAAATATGCATAATATTTATGATTGTTCAGATATAATGTATGTTAAATGTATTACAAATGGTAATAAATTGTTTACTTATGTGGAAGTTGGTAATCATAGGATGTCAGTGTTATTATAAAAGTAAATTGTTATATTGTATGTAAGTGTATTACGTATTGTAGGTTTTTATAGTCAATTTTTTATGGTGTAATTCGTTCAATGTTTAGCAAGTAGTGTTGGATTTGGAATATTTATTGTGTAAATTTTATTTTGTATGTAGGGGTTGGTTGGAATGCTTCGTTAGTGGTGTGTCATCTATTTATATTTGTGAATATATTTAATTGTTAATTAAGTCATTTAAATTGTATTCTTTAATTTTGCATTTAATAATTATTATGTATGGTAAATGTATTAAAAATTGTTGTATATTGTATGTAGGGATGAAGTGTATGTTTAGTTTGGTTGGGTTGGTACTCTGTATAGAGCTAATGCATTTATATACTAATACGTGTAGAGTGAGACCATTTTGTGATGAGTAAGTTAACCATGTATACTAAAGGTTTACGTGTAAGGAGAGTAGGTTGTGTGGAGTGATGTTAGTTGGTACGAGTTACTTAAGATATGTAATGATTAGGGTTGTTTAATTGTATAATTGTAATTAATCTGTGCTGATTGGGTGTCGTGTCTTTGTCTTGTTTTGTAGCCCTGATGATGACCTCAATAAAGGTCGAAACGTCGGCATAATATAAATATATGCGTTTTTATTTTCTGGTCAAATGCAAGAAAACCATTCAGTCATTAATTGGTATAGGTAGTTGTTGAATTCTGGACGCCATCGTCAAACGTCGAGGGAGAGTCTTATGAAATACCAGAATTTGAAAATGGTAACAAAATTAACTTGCAAAACCAAAAATTGAGCTGCAAATTTGAAATAAAATATAGAGGAAAAGATTTTAGGTGTATCTATACCCTTAATTTCTTCGAGGAGGAAATGGCATTCAAAGAAAGAATGAATGTTCACACAAATATGAGTGGAATGTAAGACTTTCTCTCTCCAATCAATTGAAATGTTTCGATCAAAATTGAAAGTTTTGGAGTGTCTGAGTGATTCCTGTCAAACGGTGAGTGAATCATAGGTCGCCCAATCGTGTGAATACAGACAGTCCGGCAATCGACACAACACAGCCATGCACCGCTGATGCACAGAGAAATAGAAAAGAAATATTGCGGTTTTGGAATGTTCAAGAAAATCACTCGTATTGATTTTGATTTCACTCGAACAAATTAAAAGTGTGAAATAGAGAGAAAATGTAAAACAATGAAACGAAAGCATCCCACCGACCTTTCTCCCACGTGATGCTCGCGATGGGGAATCCAGCAGCGGGACACATGAGCACCAGCGTCTCCCCAGCCACAGCAGACACCGGAGGCATGCTGCGCACCACCGGAAGACCTGCGCAAGGAAGCCGAACATGCATTGCAGAACGCCTCCTTCCACGCGCTGACAGGCAGCATCCTCTGGAGACACAGCAGCTGGGAAAGTGGACGCAGCTGGCGACGTGACGACGGCCTGGAAGCACTCACCAGGCACCGCTAAGCATTATCTGAATTAGTGGAGAGGATTGGGACGGATTATGTAGCACAGGGTAGCTTCTCGGAAAGCGCTTTTGGAACACAATAGATGGAAGGTTGCTCTTCCGTCGCGGCTCACGAAGAACTCGTGCTTGAGGGTTGGCGTAATACAAGTTGGCTTATTGTGTATTCATCAAGGAGGAGTTAACAAGGCAAACATTTTCCCTGACTAATGTTTCACAAACCTCGGGAAAGAGTTAGCGGAAATGGGAATCGTAGTCGCGTACAGTTAATTCCACAGTTTTTAACCAACTGCGGGCAATTAATGAAAACGGTATGTTTATAATTTTAAAATATAGGCAAAGAAACATATTCATTTAATATCTTTTCTATTCGTTAATAAGTCCAAAATTGTACAGGCAATAACACGTAAAGAGGTGTATTATTTTCAAATATTTATAGTAAATCTACAGAAAATGATTAAATTTAAAGAAGAGGTATTGAAATTATTTTAACGAACGATTAATATTTTTTAGGTTTTATTAAATATTTGGTTAACTTGTTTAAATTAAAGAAAGACAATTCAACAGCGTCCTGGACACGTAAGTCAATTTTATCATGTAGATAACAGGTTCGTGAAGAGTATGTCATTACTTAAACATAATTCTAAACTCATAAATGTTTAATTAATTAAAATACATAATTATATACATAACACATAATATTATACCTATATGTAAATCCGAATGTTATAATAATTCAACCCATTCTTATGTTCTTTCTGCCAAATAATCGGTTAGAGATTTAATTTGTCCTATCTCATCGTCACAATATTTTTCGAATAATTCCGTCTCGCAGTCCCTATGTCTAAGTTCATAAACTCTCTCAAACCTTCTGTAAAAGATCAACCAGTCGGTCATCCTCCGGTTCCCACGGTCACATACAATAGTCTCTAAATCTGAACTCAGTGGGATTGTACGCTGTCAACCGGTGCTTCACTGTCATTACATCCCACTCCGTCGTTTCAAACGCCAAATCGATTGCAAGCTGTTGTTTACTTAATCCCTTATTAAAGAGCAAGCCCTATAACACTTATGTTTACTATGGAAATTTGAGAGCACACACAAGAGTCAGATATTGAGATTGGTAAATAAAAATGAATCAGTTTATCCTGAAAACCTGTTCGCTCGCCGTTCATTTATTTCGTTTAAAAATAGTTCAGTTTACTTTATTGTTATGGCGCTTCTGTGAGCTACCAATAAAACCAAACAAAAGTCTTTAGTACTATGATGGAAACTTACGATTCAATATGTTGTAATCTCATTTCAATTTCTATTTTCAAAGACGGGGTGTATTCTAGTCGGATCAATTCTAATATTAAATTTAATAATACGATCGACTTGTTAATTTAATTTTTGTTCCTCAAAGTTTTCATTTCAGAGAAAGAAACAAACAAATATGCATGTTCCAACAGTTCTGCCTTTACTTTATAGTTTTATAAATAATAAAAGTATTCTATTCAATATCAAATAATTAACACTTAATATATTATAAAAAATTTACTTGATATTTGTTTGACATTATTTGATATCAAATAAAAATCCCCGACAAATCCAGGGATATGGGCAAAATATTTTGATCTTAATATGTTGTTGCATAGAATTTTATTAAATGTATAATCAAATAAGATTTAAAGTATATGGTATAAAAATTCCTTGGAGTGATACTCATACAGAAAAGGAATTAAGTCATAACGGAGGCGCTTTACAACGGAAAAAAAACAAATTGACTTTCTGCTCGTAGTGTTGCAATAGTATGCTAATACAATGAAACCGCATGAGATGATGAATATCAGAGGTTTTGCAACAAGAATACTCGTCTGTATTTCCATCGGAGATTCGATACGTAAATAATGTTGGAAACCGGAAAACATAAATAACGTCAAATGAATGGCATTCTGTGAGAGAAAAGCAGCAACATACAGGTCACACGACCCGTAGTAGCGCTCGCGTACGTCATTCTCCTTTTCAAACACAGCATTAGGTTTCACGGTATCCGACAGTTCTCAGGGTCCAGGGCGCCATCGACGCATTTCCACTGCTTCTCACATACTGCAGTTTCCGTACATCAGGATCTTCCATATGGCTCCTTCCTAAGATAAGATGAAGGCGAAGAGAAATTGAGTGAATTTCATCAATAACATCCATTATTTTACCTCACCTTAACCTCCACTAATAGCCTTAATACAAGTACTGCCAACAAAGTATAAAAGAGGTCCAGTATGAACAGGGAAGAATTCAAATTAGAAGACTGTCACGAGATGATATAAACATTAAAATATAATAACGTTCCAAGTCTCCAATGCGAAAATGATTTACTGCTACGAAATATAATTTTTCAAGTCTGGTTTAATAAAAAGTAATATCTTAATTTTGAAAGAATGAGATTCAAAACCTTTGTTAATATATCACATAATATTTTCCAATAAGCGACAAAGACCAGGAACACGATATTACAATCTTTTAAGAGAGAGTAGAGCTTACTCTCAAGAAAGCACAATGCCCTTCAGAGTAGGTACAATATTTTGGTGTAAAACTAATAGAGAGCATTGTTAACTACTAAGCATGTTTCGAACGATTGTTTCGTAGGAAAATGATACGGAAATAAAAACAGAAAACCTCAGAGCAAAGCACAAGAATCGTGCGTATATTAATGAAAAAATTCTCATCCATTCCTCAGAACCATCGATCCGCTCTGACCACAGGGTGGCGGCGTCCTCCTATATTCTTGCGTCCGTTTTCGCGCTCGTTCTTCGCTCGTATGCGTCCTTGGTAAGATCGACAATGCGAAGATAGCGGAGGCGTCGGCGTCTGACGGGCAGAGGCTCCGCTCTTTGATCTCGGCCCGTCCTACGCAGCCTTAATGATTTCAGTGGCGCTGCCGGGCGAAGAGAGGGTGAAGGACAAAGGAGAGATGAGACCGCGAGGAAATCACGCCCGCCACCCCCCCTCTCCCCTGAGAGCTTGTAAGGACCCTCTCATGCCTCAGGCCCGCCGTCACTCCTCTCCAGGCGATAGGAACACCCACCGTCCAAAGAGTTTCCCCAGCGGATGCGTCATCAGGAGGAAGAAAACACTGGAACGAATCTCACTGCCTTTAACTAAACCTTTCAAAACAATGCACTCCGATAAGAATTAATCCGGAGAAAACACGAACGGTTGAGGAGGAGCGACGTGTATAGACATCTCGGGGTTTCGGAATTCCGGAATAATGCTTCCTCTCTTCCGCGAACGCAAGCGCCAGTCACTCCGAGCTGCACAGACTCAATTAGATATCTTCCCGCGGAATCATTCCTAATAGAAAGGTGTTCGCGAACACGTTTATGGAAACGGGAGCAGTTCCTTTCAGGAGAGAAAGACGGAAATTCGCTGCGGGGAAAGGTCATGTATCGCAGCATACAAACCCCTGTAGGAGTCCCTAGCTATCTCGCGTTTACCACACGCATATAAAAGCGAACGGAAACCCCAAAGTGAGAAAAAATCAACTGAGATATAGAAGGTGCGTATAAGAAAGCTACTCAGTACAAAGAATTAGGTCCTAAAATGTGATGACTCAATACTCGTTATGTGATGAATACGCAGTATTCGCCCCGAATTATAAAAAAAAAATAATTGCGGGTTGTAATTCATTCCCTATCTCAGTGCGTTGCTCAATAACGTATCGCAAATTTCCCCCGAGAGCCCTTATTTCGACACAGTGACCTCGCCATTAACGAGCGGGTGAACCGCTTGTGGCCTGGAAACGCGCTCCATTGCGCTGATGGGTGCGGCTCCATGTCGAGGATAAAGGGAGGGATGGTGATGGTTGGTATGGCGGTATGGACGGTACCGAACCGCAGAGACACATATCTGTTGGAGAGGTCGGAGAACTAGGCCAACTGCGAGGGACATAACAGAGGAGAATATACCTCATGCCACAAACTGTTTCCAGAGGTTATGACTTCTGATAATTTGCACGTTGCAATGGTGCGCATAAAAAAATTGTAATTCATTGAGACGTACATTTAAGTAGTGTTTTGGCTTACATTCAACACGAGTTATATCGATAAATTTCTCATGTTTATCTTCAACAAATTTTCAGTTTACTTAGCTTCAATATTATTTTGGAAAGAATTTCAAATACCCTTTGAATTTAGTGCTGTTAAGAAAAGGAGTGAAATATTAACGCATTCAGTCTGTATTTTTTCTTTTAACATTTTCACACGAAAAGAGAAGAAGAATTTTATTATTTAGCTAGGTACGTCACGACATTTTATCCGAGTGTTTGCTCACCCATTCCAAACAAATTTCAATGCATCAACCCGAGGCACAGTCAGCATCTCCTATTCCAGAACTGTGTTTGCAGACTGGAGGATACTAAGATGGCTAGAGTAATGGCCAGTATTTTTATAAGAATACAAGACGAACGTCGTTATTTTGCAAGAAAGAAATGTGCCCTGTAAACAAGGTACACTATTAAATCACTCACTTAGTTTTTCTTTCAAAAGTTTTGCTACATTTATAATATTCAAATTTCTAGTGTCCGCGAAATATTCCTTAGAAAATTTTTGAAATTCCATATTTATAATTGAATTCTGCGCGTAAAAGAAACTTTCTAATGAAAACACTGTAAGCTTTAAAAACGCTAGTCGTGCAATAGAAATTAGATGTCGCAACTGAGGAGGAAAGAAAATACGTTCATTTCCATAACTCGAAAATAATGATGTGAGAAGGCACTTGCAAGTACTGATTTGATGGACTAGACATAATGGAAGAGGTTTAAAATGGTTTTGTTGGAAAATCAATGAAGACTTCAGTGAAAATGGTAATTAGTACACAAAAAGGGAAAATTGAAGAATCCATTATAAATGTGATAAAAATATAAATCATAAATTATGAAAAGAATTGAGTGAAAAAAGCAGGGAACAAAATTAAGAAAATAAATGAAAAATGAGGTAAAGGCTCGTGTCAAACGCCTTTAGAAAAAAGGCAGTTTTTGCTCTCAGGTAGACTGTAAACACACAGGAAAAATATAGAATAGAAGAACCAAAAATAAAGGAAATACATAGAATATGAAGCCAAGAGACTTAAATTGGATTAATACAATTTAAATTTTATGACATCAGAGGAGGTGAGGAGACGTCGTACGATACAATAGAGATATGATATGAGAAGATAAGCCCATCTGGATATAAGGCAGCCTAGTAAAATAAAATACAAAGATGATATTACACAAAAAAACAACCTCAAACCGTCACAATATTAAATTTTTAAGTGTTACGCAAGGGACTGGGGAGAAACAAAGAGAAGAGGAAAAAGTAACCAAGTTACCGCCGAAGATAAAAGAAGACCACAAATATCTATTTCAGGTTTCTTTTCGTAACACATCTCTTGGCATCCATGGACTCAATTTTTTTGAACAACACAAAATATGATAGATTAAAAAATAAAAATCCAGTGAGAACAGTTCAAAATTTTTAGAAAGTCGTTCTAGATTAAAAAATCTACAATAGTTAATAGAATTTGTTTAATTCTTGAGTGTAATGACATAGTTTTGGAATGCATTCATATTACGTTTTGGAAAGGGTTTTTACGCATTGTAACTCTTGAGGAACGTATATGATGTCTCTCGTGACTTATTCGGTGAAACCATGTCGCAATCGCGAAATAGAAAGGAAAAAACGTTTGTGAAACATTAACTGCAACCTTTGGTCAAAGTACAATTGAAACGTATAAACTATGATTTTAATGTTGGTTTAAAGAACAATCACATCTGGGTTTTTTTACTTCTCCCGTAAAAAAAATTATTTTCTACAGTTCCGCAGTAGTTCCACCGGACGAACGATATGTGTGTAAACCGTGGGGTGTCTCAGCGCAAGTTATTGTCTTTACACACATTCTAAAATATGTTTCTCAGCTTGGGGTTCACAGAACGTTGAGGTCAATGGTTTTCTTTTTGTTTTTTTTTGAGGGGGGATTTACAGTTGCTGTCACTAGTGTCAACCGAAGCGTGCCATTACCCACCGTAGACGCGCAGAGGAGCACGGTGGCTTACGCGCCCCACGCGGTTCACAGCCGCGCACTCGTACGTGCCGCCATCCTCCACCGCCACGCGGCTGATGTTCACGTGGCTGATGACGTCACCAGCCATCGTCACATACTGGCCGATCACGAACCTGGAACAACAAATCAATGGCACCCATGGGACATACAGTGAAAAGCGATCTCTCGGGAATCGAGAGTCGTTGTTCATAATCGTTGCTAACTAACATCATATTGATTCACACTGTTTTTAAATTTCAACTTTGTTTGGCCACAACGTTTTAGTGAGAATTTTGACCATCAAGTGTTAAATTAATTAAGATGGTTTCCTAGTAACATAACATGAAAGAAATTGTAAATAATTATTATATAATTTTGGAAATACGTTAATTTATATTTTTAATTTTTGTAGCATACGTCACCAAAGGATATCCTAATCTCTTTCCAGAATTACCTTTCAAATTATACATAGACTTTAATACTACTACAAATAAACATTATACATAGACGTAAATTATTGATTCATAAATATTGCATTGATGGTTTCTACTGCTGATATTCTGAATTGAGAATACACCTTCGCTAGTTTTCTAGGTCTAATACAAATGGAACCAAGAAATACGTGCGCGAGGACAGTGTTAATGTATAGATCTACAAATAACAGAGCAACAAAATTACGTCAGTAACGTAGAAAGAAATAATAAAATACCATGATATCGTTTATTAATTAAAATTTGAAATAATTCGTCTCTTTTTCATTACATTCACATCAATCGTACTTGCAACTAACTTCGTGGGAATGTCAAATTTTATTCATTCCTTTCTAATAATAGTATTCGAGAATACAGAAAATTCTTCATCCAAAGAAGAATATAAATGAATGAAAAGAATTTTATCTTCCCTAAGATCACATTATTATATTATAAGCTATCTGCAATGATAAGAATGGTGTATATTTTGTAATACTGTGTCGTAACACAATGAACACGCTAAGTATGTGTTTAATATATCTGAGCTTTGCGTCTTCATGCTATAAACCACAAATGGTCTCTTATCTTAACATTGTGATTAAAATGTAAGATCCAAAATATTAATTCAATAGGATATTTTTGAGAAGAAAGAATATTTTAGTTTCGTACACAAAATATATTACTTCCACGTAACTATGACATTTGAAACGTATAACATCACTCTTCTCTACTCACAAATAATTTCTGACTCTGATGGCTTTATTTTGTTGTCAAAAACTTGCTCATAGTGAAAAGAAAACATTAGAACGTTTTGCGAGACTAAATCACTCAAATGTTGGAGCTTAAGATGTTGATACTTAACCTTTTTGATTCACAAACAGCAACAGAATGACAGAGCTCGCTTCGAGAAAGGAAAAGAGTTCTATAAGAACATTCAGTAAACTAATTAATTAGAAAACTTCTTTGAATCTAAGCTATAAGAAGGAGACAAGACGAACAGATCGTGACTTCTATTTCTGATTCTGTTCTCGGATTGTAATAATCAATATAAATACGAAACATATCTTAAACAACACTGGACCTTAACCATTCACTACGTACAGTTGGTGAAAATCTTTGGATATCAGATGCAACCGCCTCCGAAACATTTATGCCAAGTGGAAACAAAAATAAGATTTTCTGCGAGCATATTATTTTAAATCTGTCGTGTCTCTGACGCGCCACCTTGTCTTCCTGTACGGACGTACAGAACATTTTGAATCTTTTCCTTCAGCATTCAACCCATTCCAGTGAGATGTTTCCAGCAATGCATTTCACGTAAAATAATTGCTTGGATGGTACTGGATATGGACCCTATATTTTATAATAACAAAAATCCCTTGTGCTCAATGAATTCTGGTAATATTATAGCAATTACCACGACAAATTTGAATAATTCATGCAAATTCATCCTATGAGGGTAGAAAGAAGGAGTTTTGATGTGCGAAAAGAGAATAATAAAGAAAAATTTCGATCTAAATGCAAGCGACAGTCATTCGTCTTATTAGATATTTTAGACAATGTTATGACCAGTTGTATTTACATACTGTTTGTAACATTGATTTTAAACTTCAAACACTGTTTTGCTTCGGATGTTATCGAAAAGCACGGAAATTTTGAATAACGAGCTTCAACATGACTTTATTTTGTTTCATTTTATTTTCTTTATTTTTGATATCAAAACAAGAAGCCCAAGCTAAAAGAATATTGTCCACTGCTACCAATTTCATAGCACAGAATGGTTAAAATAAAATCTATATTATAAAGAAATTATTAATTTATAATACAGAAAATTCAATTTACTATTGTGAACAATAAGAAATATTCATCATAAACTGTAATATGCTTACAGTATTTTAATTATTATTTTATTAAAAATATAAATGAAAGGTCATTTAACTACCGTCTGAAGTAACAATTCTAAATGAATTATAAAATCTATATTAATTATGAATTAGATATAGATTTAAAAAAAATGCTATACTTGCTATCGACATAGTCATGATGGTACGCAACTTACGTCGTATTTTCTTATTGTAGTCCCTGGAGAAAGCAGTTGCTTTTTTATCCAAATTATTCGGAGACACATTGAAAAAGCCACATTCTCCTAACAAGTGCGTTACATTCTTTCAAGCACTGCATTATTGGAAGTCTTCTATCGAAGTATACAGCAAATTTTATTCCCCAAAAATATATTCAATTATTATTTTACGCACGTAATTTTTACGCATTTCATTATTACATTTTAATGTAATTCATTTTGTTATTAACTGTATTATAAATGTCTGTATTAGACATTGAATAATCATGAGTAGTAGCAATTTAAACTGATTGATTATTAAAACATTCCACATATGGCCCAAAGAAAAGAAAATCAAAGTAATTTGAGAGGTGTATACGCACGCAGTAGTGCATGATTTAACATATTTTATGNAGCACGTAATTTTTACGCATTTCATTATTACATTTTAATGTAATTCATTTTGTTATTAACTGTATTATAAATGTCTGTATTAGAAGACATTGAATAATCATGAGTAGTAGCAATTTAAACTGATTGATTATTAAAATATTCCACATATGGCCCAAAGAAAAGAAAATCAAAGTAATTTGAGAGGTGTATACGCACGCAGTAGTGCATGATTTAACATATTTTATGGATCCAGCAAATGAAACGGACAGAAAATTCAGAATTTGTGGCTCCGAAAGTGTAATACATCCCCGTCATTGATCCCAGATACGTTCATTATTATCTCACTTTAGACTACATTCGGTAGCTCCAACATATTAAACAAAAAAATAGCGACAGTCCGGAGGTAATTTCAGATCATCATCGGAAATCGCAAAAGCAATGTAAAAAATTACATTCAAACCAGAAGGTTTTTAAATGGCTGATCTAATTAAAATGGATTTACATTGAAATTACAAAGGTGTACCGCTAACGGGATATTAACATTTCAGATTTACAGGTTTCTCTAAAATGAACCAGCGTCATCAATGAAACTTCATTTAGGGTCTGTGCAGAGCTAGGAAATTATCCTCTAATATGCATTACATGGTAATTTCCTGAAAACTAATTCCACACATTAAGGAGATAACGTTAAATGATACTCATTACGTCATAATTTATTTATACAAACTAACGTCAATTTTACCTTGTTCTCAATATTAGAGCAAACTATCGCTATTTACACAGAAGCACAGGCGGATAAAAACAGCAAAATATGGACGAAATCTACCTTATCATCCATTCCACAAACAGTACAATCGAAAAGTTTCAATTGAAAATGTATTCCATGGGTCCGTCAAACCTGGGGACTACGTTTTGATTTATTCCCATGGCATTGAACATTCACTCAAATATTTGAGAGTTTGAATACTCAATTACAAATATTTGCAATTCGTTCCAACAGCTTGGATGAAGAAATCTCGGATCTGTCTTTTTGCTCGGCGTTATTCGCAACTTCATCAACCCAATGCATGAGAGATTCGTGAGCGTAATTGTATCAACACTTTTGTTAGTTTAAAAGTATTTCAAAATCTTAAAAAAATTTCACATTTCAATCTGTGTTTCATCTGAGTTTAGGAGAAACAAGTATTTTATGGATTATGTGCTTGATAGCATCGTTTTCTCTAAAAGAAGAGAATAATTTTAAAGAAGTGGATATATTCCGACAGTTATAGTTAAGACAATTTGGGACAGTAACGAATTATACAATAACATAGTAATATGTATGTAGTGTAATATATTTTACCCAGAGATTGATCAATCACAGGGTACGTCATCTAGCTTCACAAATGTGAAATATTTATTTTTGAAAATATATTTCATATACTTGAAATATCTGTTCTTGCCATATAATTTACACACTTATAAATAAATTTTGTTATGATATCGTATTACTACGTGTTAGAGCTATTACAAAGAATAGTTTTCTTTGAGTCAAAATAAAATACTGCAAACATTTATTTCCTTTTTTACGTCTATGGTATTACGTGGCAATTCGTGTCAAATATAGTTTCTCGACATTCAACTGTGAGACAATACTCAGAAATCCAATCAAAGAAAGAAGCGTTCAGAGTGCTTTAAGAAGTTTCCTCAGTCTCGACGGCCCCACCCCATCACGTTCCCCATTCGCCGTCGGAGTTGCGTATCCCAAATCCCCTTCCCTTGAAGGATGATATCCTACAAGAATGTTAACGTTACTTCCCATAAAGGAACACGGACGAATCGGCCGGAGCGTTCGTCCCAGAACCTTTAAGCTGCAAAAGCCATATTTAAGCGTAGTGACGAAAGTGAAGCTATAGACAAACGCCGAAAAGTAGTCGTGAGAAAGACAAGATGAGATCGAGTACGAAGACAGGCTTGTGCCAACGCTCGCTCGAGAACGGAGAACAAAACTTGAAAAGACAACAAACGATCTTGAGAAAGAAGGAGAAGAAAAATTACGTCACAAACAAGAAAGTAGAGGTCCTTGTGAGAAAGAAAGATGCTCGAAGAAAAGGCGAAACGAAGGAAGATTTAGTTTGCGAAAACAGGACTGAATTATGTGTGTGTATGTAATTGCTTTAGCATCGGCGGCTCGTTCCGCGCCCCGTCTCTTTCCAAGACGATAAATCGAGCCCCAAGAAGGCTACGGCTAGTGGTGGTGTCGGGGTCGGGCGATCATTGCTGTTGCGTGGAGGGAAAGGAAGGAGGGAAACGAGAGAGCCGAGAGAATTAAAGGCAGAACATCTGGATATAATCGAAATGAAAGGAAGTTAGCGTGAAGAGAATGACGAATTAGGGCACAATTAATGTTTCTCTCAAAAAAAAATTATGTGAATGAGAGCTAGGAAAAGAAGATAATGTGAGAAGCAACGAAAAGAAGGCTAAAGGAAGACAATGACGAGTGGAGTACGGTTTCACAAACCAATGTCGTGAACAAAGCGCGAAAGACAGCCGTAGGAGCAGGTAGAGAAAGACAATGACCGAGAACCAGAACTTATGGGTCCGGATTTGGGAAGCAAGGTGACGAGGTCCCTGCGCACGAGTATACATCACGGCGCACAATGTGAGTTACAAAGAGTCGAGAACGGAGGGAGGTTTGGGTAAAGTCAACTAAAGAGAGTGGATCACGGGGTTGGAAACAAGGTAAGAAGGAGATGAGAAGATAAGTTGAAGACGATAGCTCACGAGAAACAGAATGAGATACTAAAGTGAGTGACATATCGATGACAAGAATCTATTAGCAGCCTTGCGTACCTCCAAGCACTACTCTACAGTGAACAATGAACTGTCGATGAAACTACCGATTTCAAGAAGATGGGTTCTGCGAAATAGATTATTGGATTAAAGTATTGGGATTCACACATAATGCAACTTGGAAATAGATGACGGAGGATTACAAAAGTCCCCGTCTACTCTACTGTTACAATTTCATGTGAGATCTGATTAACCTCCAATAGAATTAGAAAAAATAGATTATTATCGGTTTTTTTATAAATTTGCCACACATTTCTACATTGCAGAAAATAAATTTATATTAGGAAATTTTTTCAACGAAAAGTCTCTGATTCCATAAAGTGTTTGAGACGTGATAAAAATAAGTGAAGAGCAACTCAGTAATGAAAGGCGAACATTAACAAAAGTGATTGATATTACAAATAAATATTGTAACACACCAAAACATAAGCGATAAACCGTATATTAACAAACAATGACATTCAATTAATTTAAAAATTCCAAGGGCAATTCAAAACACATTTCATATTTCGTAATGGATTATAGACTGTTTAAGAAAGTTTAATCGTTAACTTAAAAATGTCAAGGACTTCCAATTAAATCAACAACAATACATAGTTCCTAATGTCAAGTATTTTGTAACTTTCGACGACAGATGTTTGCTATTTGAAAACATTCGTTTCAGTTTATGATTCTCTAAGATAAAACACCTAAGTCCAATATTTTATTTCACTTTACGTTTCGTGGAGTGGAAAATACCGTGAGTCATGCAGTTGTATTCATCGATGTACATACTACAAGATGCCACAGATATCCAGTCGAAACCCAAGTTTGCGTCTACAGGGACAAAGCGGGCAAAAACCTGCTAAAGCATGGTAAGCGGTACGACACTGTTAATTTCTTGCCCGCGATCTCCTGTACTTACGGTTATGTACGTAATACCGTAAGCAACCCGTAACATGTAGGTGCATGAGCTTGGATATCCCAATACACTGGCTTACGGGCAGTGCGCGTTCCAGTAGTATAGATCAATTGGGCGATCGTAAATTCTTTGCGGACGAGTCACAAAACAATTACTTCACATACCGTTCATTCTGTGGTAGAGGGAAGCCGTCCAGAGACCACTGCACCTGTGGAGTGGGTTGCCCCGTCGCCACGCATTTGAGCGACACATCAGGGCCAGGTTGCATCGTCTGCTCGATGAACTTGTACACCAGCTGCGGACGCGAAGCTGCAACAAACACGTTTCGGGAGGTGGAGTGTCGCCAACCCTACCAACGTGCCAGCCAAAAACTCCAGTCGCTGGCCCCGGAGATACATTTATACACCGTATATGGAAACTTGTATCTCATATTCGCCTTTAAAGACGACAGAAAATGGAAATTATCCGCAGAGTAAAATAAAAGGGTCGCGTAAATCTAAGGCAAACAGTGCAGAGAAATATAATTCAATAAACATTTTCTTCAAGTTACTCATGTTACAAGGAATTTTATGAATGCATACCACACTACAGTTTCCTCCTTTCTCATGGACATCTGCCAAATGAATCTACAAAGGAGGAAAACACACACATAAATCATGTGAACATAAATGTTGAGTTATCGTTCAAAAGTCACATTCGATTATACACTATTGCAAGTCGTTAAATTCATTGAGAACGAAAGAATCCAAAAACCCACTTCTAAAACATATATGGTCAGACATAATCCCACACATCTAAAAAACTACAAATTTATAGTTTGGTTGATAAAGCTTTAAAAGTGTTCAAAAAAAACCTTGGATTTGCATTTAAAATTTTAACTCTGAGTTCTTTTTCAAATATTTACATAAAACATATTTCTCTAACTTTATTTCTAAATATTTACATAAATGACAATTTTGTTTTAAAATTGTCAATGTAAATACTACCTTTAATTCTGAATTCCATGTGACGGAAAAAATAGCGACTTTATCGTATTACAAGCAATTTGCAACTTTCCATAACAAGACTTTTAATAAGTACAATTTCAAAGTAATATATAAGATAAACAATTAATTAATTAATTAATGTTATAAAAAGGGAAAAGAGCTATTAACTAAGTCTATGAAACAAAATGTAGTCTCCAAAATTGACTGTTCGGAATAAAAATTTTGCTATATTGCACTGACAAAAAGATGTTTATCAACCAGAATTCAAGAACTAAGGGCAATATCAATCGTGAACATCAAAATGTGTTGTCCAAACATATAACTATTCACAACCATCAGATTGATTGGGACCATTTCAAAATTTTAAATACTGAGAAAAAATTATTTTAAGCATAGTATTTGGGAAATGTTTGAAATGTACAAATTGACACTGAAAGATTTCCTGTAGAATATACTTGATTTTTTTATTTTTTTGCATGAATGAAAATAGTTTACTTTTTTACTGTGTTAAAATAATTTAATTTGTTTTTGTATATACGTAAAAATATATTATCAATGTAACTGATAATTTGAGAGGCATTTATTTTGACTAACATAATAGTTAAAACCACAGTCCAATGGCTTTTTCTTTATTCTCATTATTACTTCTTGTGAACATCTGATAATGACCCGCAACTGAGGTCGAGACGTCATGTTGTGAAATGTGTTTTGTTGTTGTTGTTGTTTTTAATATAGTGAATGTTAATGAATTAGGTCGTTTTACTTTTAATATTACTGTTTTAAAAGACGTCATTATGATAAATAATTTTATATTACCGTGAATCTTTTTAGTCTTAAATTCATGAACAATGACGGTAGAGTAATAGGGAATAAATACATTTCAAAATTAAAAATCTAATTATCACAGATAAGTTTCAATAATTATTTGACTAACAATAAATAAGTCATACGCAGTTTTAAACTGATTTTCTGAGAGTAAGTTATTTGTGTACAATGCGTTATCTTTATTACCACATCACTCAAAATAATCTTTCCGAATCTTTTTCAAACTAATAACAGGCAATTTTTTTTAATAAAACGTGAGCGAATTAAATTGAATAAAACTAACGAAATAGTGTAATATATATTATATTTCATGTTATGGTAAAACTGAAACCAGTCGATAATTTCAAATACAGTTTCAATGAACCTGGTACACTTCATCACTTCATGCTACGATGCTCCCTTTTCACAAAGGATGCAAATTTGTAGAATTTTTTCTTAAACAAATGTCGTCTCGTTCCATTATATCCATAATTTCATAGCGTTTCGAAACCATTAGTTCGCAACGGAGAATGCTTCCCTCTTAAAGTCTTATCACCATTTGGCTAGATACAATTCTCTTCCCGATGCCCTCGATGGCGGTGCAAATCTTTTGTTTCCTCCTCATAAATTAGGACACGCGATTCAGAAAATACTCTCCATATCACTCTTCAATTGTCAAAGTTCATTAAGATAAGAATCTTTAGTTTTCAATGGTAAGGTAATGTGCAAGTACAGTCGTTTAAAGAGAAAATTCATTCCCAGATGATGAAAAGTCAAAGAGAGGAAGAAAACTCCTCACAGTGGTCTTTCCAGTCACCTCACGTCAAACCTCTAAAGACCCCAGAAACAACACAATTAACAAACTTTGTTGGAGACTCGTCTCGAAAGAAACCTGCCAACCTCGCGTTCTGAAGCCCCTGAGGCGATCCTGTACCGACTCCTCCGAACCGTGCAGAAATCGACACGCAATCGACGAACCATCAACCCAAGAGCACTCCCTCCCCTCTCTCTGCCTCACACTCACTCAGCAAGCAGTGCATCGAACTTCGCTACCCGGCTCATCATTTCAACGTTCCCGCTTTGCCTCCTGATTTTCCCTCCTCGTCACCAACCATAGACCTCTCTACTCCCCCTCCCATCGTACACACACCTTCCCCTCAACTTGTCATATTCCCAGGAACCCTTAAACCTTGTCATCAAAGAGAACTAAAATTTTTAAAAATCACAATACACTTTCAAAATAGTAGATTCCCGTTGCTCAAATCAATTACTATTTGAAAAAAACTGAGTACATTAATAAACACGATCAATAATTTCTTAAACGATTTTTAGAGTCCATTGACAGTTTTACGAGTGGGTTAACTCCTCTTTGTTGCTATATCATACCGAGTCAATTACCAAACCTTTCGGTCGCATCACAGCCAAAATTTTCAATCTTCAACTTATATCAGTATAAGCCTCAATGCTTTTAATCAAAGCAATATCTTTGAAACCGAGATAAATCGGAACGATCACGTTGCTCGTGGACCGCGCAACTGGGACTCAAATCAGCCGTGTCCCACAATCGCATCACCTAAACCACCATCCCAATCAACTCTTTCAATCAAAGTCGCCCCGAGCGACCCCCACTTTCAACCCTGTGGTGGTAGAGGCGGTGGCGGTCGTATGACTAGGCTAGCTACGCGCACTCGTGTAGGGGATGAGCCGTCACATAATGGCTTTCCAGTCACCGTTCTCGTTTATTATCCGTCGGGTGGCAGGCCGCCTCCACAGCCACCGCGAAAATGCCTAACAAGCCGTGGGGTTGACGCAGAACGCGCCCGCCGGGCTAGAAAACACGATTACACCGCCTCGTAATCTCATTGTGTAGCGTTTGCGGCGTCCTCAAATCCCCCGTACTGCACCCACTGACCACCCCGTTCCCGCATAATGAGTTAGAGTTTTTCGAGAAGCTATTGTAACTCTGCCCAATAGCCATGACATAGACAGCGACGTGTCGCCAAGAAGCACGCAGATTAGGAGGTGCACGAACTGTGCTCGCGATGTGCAGGGTTCTGCGGGTGGGGCGAGCGATTCACCAGTGCCCCCCGACGACGAAGACTCACTCGCAATGGAGCGGAATTTCGAATCTCGTCCATTCCAATTGACGCTGGTTAATAAATGTTCCTCCCCCGAGGGAACGGCGACCGGGAGCTGGCGGAAAGTGCGGGGGTGGGAGACTTACGGCCAGAGGCGGAGGCACCCAGCGAAACAGAGCGGAGCGGAATGGGCTGCTGATGCAATGGCAATGTAGACACCACCCTCCCCGCCGCGCCGGGTATCTCCCCCGTTCCCGCGACAACGCCCTCACCCTCTATAGTGAAATCGGGGAAGGCGAGAGAAAATCATGATACATGCTGCATTGCTATCTCGAACCGAGACGGCACTCGGTCCATCAGGGCAGAACCCGAGCAACGACCACTGCGACGCAGCCATAGAGGCAACGACAGCAATGATGGCGGGTCGCCAGGAAGGGCAGGGAAATGGAGTGGTTGCTGTTGGGTAAGAAGCAGAAAAAGAGTCCAGCAAAATTGAGAAGGAAGACAGCGCTTCAGCTCCGTGGGGCCATAAACGCACGACCACCAATCGCCAGGCGACTTGCCACCGAATCAACATCTGGCATCTCTCTCGTCCTCATCGTCTCTTTCCACCTCCAAAGTAGTCAGCAGCCGTCTCCATCGTCATCATCTCACTGCCTTCTTCCTCTCGAGGCGCCGATCGGCCAGTGAAGGTTCCCTCCACCGCACCTCTGCGCCGCCCCGCTCATACTTTTATTACGGACTCACTCTTCCTCCAGACATTCCAGCGTTTCCCCACCGCCTCCAACTCACCCCCGCGACCCCACTCTTCTTCAATCTGCCCGATGCTAATTCCAGGCTCGGCGGTGCCGTTGCAGGCTCCCTTTCGAAAATCGATTCCTGCCAATAAAAAAGAAATGCGAAAGAGCTCATGTTCTCTCTGTTCATAACTTCTTTGGAGCTCTTGGCACGCCTCGCAGCGAAGACGACACTCGCTCGTGTCTCCCAGGAGTTCCTCGCCTTCCCTTCCGCCCCCGGAGCAGATGTGCGAATTCCCCTCACGCGCTCCTCTCCCACCTTCTCATCCACTCGACCACGAATCGCACGCTGCGTCGCGCGCGTTCGCGATCGCTACACTTGCCCCGAGGCAGCGTCGAGGAACGTGCAACAAGTCTTCTCCGCCTTCATCGCGCGGCTCAACTGCCCATTTAGACTGCTGTTCAAATTTATCATAGTCGCTACCGTCGCGTCCTCATAGAACTGAATTACGGCGACTTCTTTCATGTTCTATGACAGGCACCAATGGACGTGATACAATACAAATATATTCTGTGAATAAGGACTTCTTTCAACGGGTGTGAGCGGTTTGCTAAATACAACATCGCAGTATTTATTACGGAAACGAAAAACTGGTACAAATAAGGGGGAAAATATACAGCCCAATGACATATTTCATAAAATCCAAATATTTGCATTTTACATAAAATCAATTACAACAAAAAATATATATTTATTGATTTTAACAAAAGATCAGGACTGTATAAGCTCGTGGCAATTCTTTTTCAAAGATTGTATTTAATTTGCAACGTTAATATGTATGTATATTTGTATGTTTTCTTTCCGTTTAATAATTTGTTATTGATTTTTCGGCCGCTTCCAAGGTTCCGATAAAAAATTTTGCAGTTATATGTGATTCGTATGACAGTCGATTAAGGTACATTTAGTTGACTTGATGACGGAGGTGGTTGAGCTTCCTAATCGCAAATGGTAAGTCCGTCGATTTTAGGCTCATTACTTTTGTAGTCTTGAGCACTATTTAAGAAAAGTAATAAAGAAAATTCTATTATTAAAATGTATATAAAATAAACGAAATATGTTTTTTGAAAAACAATATGTATTTATGAAAAAAAATTTGAAAAACTTTATGTAAAACAATTAGTATGATTATGCCAAGAATGGAAAAAATTACCACTTACAAAAAAACACCACAAATCCCAACTTTCGTAAGGTTAAAATCAACCTACTTCATAACAATATTATATTTTAAAACGTCCCTGAATTAGTTGCAAGGCTCAAATGAATATTCACTATCGATGCATAAATATCTAAATTAGTGAATCTATAGAAACTTCCCTATAAGTTCGATACTTTCTAAAAAGTTTACGAGATCATAGGTGGAGCTGTATTGAAACATAGTTTAACACACATTAAAAAAACAAACATATTACAATACATCACCATTACGTCAAAAAGTGATAACAAAAAACAGAAAATATAAATATTATTCGTCCATAAAAAGTCGAAACTTTTTAATTATTTATCTAAAAAGTTATAACTACCGATTTCTTTTTACTTTCCAATTACAGGGAGTGTGTAAGGAAAGTAGTGTAATTGGTCGAAAAAAGTTTTGAGATCTCTTCGGATCTTTACGATTTGGCTCCAGAGAGTCTATTCTCAAATTTTGGCAATGATGTCCAATGTCAAATGAGTGTAAGTGTGTATGTATGAATGTTAAGAAGTTTATTCCCCCGATAACTCACGAACAAATTGATGCATCGAAACCAAACTTCAGATTGTACCGCTTTTTTGACAATAAAATTTATTATTTTTATAAGATTTGACTTTGAATGCATTGGGAATAGAACCCTTTTCCTGAGTAGTTCATATCGGCATCATTTACTCACAGCACTCCACTTCCGGTTTCTGAAAATTAAAAATTTTGAAAATATGAATAAAACATATTGATTATCAGTTAACTCTGCGTAAAAATTGTTAAATCGTATTCCTGTACGTCACACCGTTTGAGAGAAACAACGAAAATTTATGGAGCAGAAAAGGGTTACTTTGCATAATATGCATTGTGTTATTTATTTTAGTCTGTGTTTCTAAGGCATTATCGTTTAATTTATACGTTTGTTGTGGCTTCCTTACATTATTTTGTAAATTTTCATTCAGGACTGTATCAAATAAATCAATAAATAAATAATGAAACGGGAAGTTTCAGATAAAATATCACAAAATGTTCTAAATCGACTCTCAGAATTGTTCAAATAGATCAAATTGTGATACAACGGAACACGAAGCTTTAATAAATATGGTCATGAATCTAATTTTTATTTAGCATGGTATATTGCAATGGAAACTGCCAAAGCTCAAAAATGTCCGTTTATCGAGTCAAATATGAAATTATGAAAATGCATTTCTACCTTTAATGTCAGACATGAAGTAATATGCTTTGAATCTCGTACAAATATTATAATTATATTGCGGAATTATACAAAACAAACATTTTAAACGCATTCGTTTCCCTTTACACGAAATGACTAAAATGCATTTAACGAATTCCTGGATGTTGTATGATAATACGATTCCGGGAAATTAAGTGAATTGAATAAAGGGAGATTCTTTGTACTTCTCAAAATTTTATAATTAAATTGAAAAAATAACGGAGAAAATAGAGAAACGTTGTAAAAAAATTGATGCGGTCTGCCTTTTTCATAGCCATTACCACTTTTCTTACTTTTTCAAAAAACTCTCAATACTTCATTCATCACCTCACAAAGCGAATTTCTTGAAAGCAAATTTCTAATACATATAACTTTTCGAAATTTTTCCGATTAAACTAAATAAGCCTATAATTTCTTTTATTGAGAAACTAAATACCTCAAAACATTCCCATTTTCCATTTTTTGATCCCAAATTATAATTTTTATTCTTACTTTCTACGAAAATATTAATTACATTGGATAACAACGATTTTCGGGCTGAAAATTCAACAATTCTAAAAATTAGAGTTATTATTGTGTCAGTTAATCCTAGGCTTTTTGTAATTTTATCACGATCGCAACAATCATAAAATTCATTCATTGATGTATTTCCTATTCCAAATTTATATTACCACCTTATTCTATATTATTTATTGATAAATTATTATTAATTTTATTATTATTAATTTAATAAACAGTAGTATCCCATTCAAACTCAACTTCATTTTCATTTCGTATTATGGATAAAACGAAAGGGAGACCTCGAGGCAGCTGCTTTACAGTTCTCTGCGCTGCAACTGCAGTCACAGATAATAAAATAACATTACTGAATAACTGTCACGCTGGACCAACCTCCCCACCACCTAACTGGAGATTGCACCATTATATAGTGAACTGCACTAGCAAGCTTACTAAACGCGAATACTCATTGGTCTCGCCCTAGTCGGTCCTCCAGAACTCTGTCCAGGCGTCGTCACTGCACTATTCTGAGTACGGATTTGCTTGTGTTCGGTGGTGTATTGATCCAAATATCATTAAGTGCTTGAACTCCGAGCCTTGACCCTTCAGGTCTCATGTTACAGATGTCTTCGGCTCGTCCTGTGCTATATTCGATGGATTTGCCATCGACTCATGTTGAATTTCCATGAGCTCTTCCACGGTAGTTAATTACTGAGTGTATTACCAGAGAGTAATTCTACTTTGTGACATATCCAAGCAGGACTCTTGGTCCTAGTAGCTCTACCAACAATCTGAGCTATCCTCCCTCTCGCAGCAATTTTACACCATAAGAAGTCTTCCACCGTAAAATTATAGAAAGTTTCATATCCGACGGACAATATCATGTGAAAAACTACTTCAAATTCGGAAACCACAAACTTCTCTTGAAATATGGATTCAGCGACCGAGAATACATAAGAATTGGTCAAAATGAATACTACATCGAAATTTTTCATGTAGAACCTCCTTTGGTTCACGATTACCTGGACTACTGATCATCTCTGCCCCACATGTAAACATCCTAGCGTTCAAAATGTGGCATATGAATCATCCAGGAATCGTTCTATTTAATTCTCTACCAACAGAAAGGAAAGGTCACTTTATTGACTCTTTTCTAACTGACAGTAGTATCAGAAATGTTTCCACGAATAGTACAGTCATTAGGTGTTTCTACCCGGAACGTTTTGCAGAAACAGTAAGTTTTTATTCCTGAATGGTTTTGAGGGCTCAGATTACGAATTTTAACCGTTCCCTCGAGAAAGTTCGAAAAATACAAAAATAATTCGAATAACTTCAAAAATTCGTGGCTTTTTGTGTTTTTGATTAGTGATATGAAAACTGTGCTCTCTACGAATGAAATATATACTAGACATAATTTACTTCAACTCTCAACCGTTTTTTCCCAGATGCGATTCAAGCACGCTAGAGGGCGTTGAGCTTATACTCCAGCACTTTGGACATTTTTGTCCGAAAGTTGTATAAAAGTTCTGAAATTTTGGAATTTTAAGGATTCTGAAATGAAAATTACAATTTTTGACCTTTTAACTCGGAAAATTTTCAGAAAGAATCAAAATCATCGAAAATCTACAATTACAGTAAGAAACTATACAATATTTCCTATAATCTTTTCCTCTGCGTGTATTTTGTCAGGTGTTTAATTAATAAGTTAGAAAGTGTTGAATGTATAAATTCTGTTGAAGTACACATTTGACTCGCTGCTACGGACAAATATTTGTCTGACAGGAAAACAAAGTAGTAATTAGTCAGAAGTTGCTTTCTCTTTGTAATGATACATTTTCTTCGATAAATGGATTGTTGAAAGTAACAAAAAAACATTTTCCTTCGACAGTTGCGTGCTTCCTGTAATATACAAACAAACTAAAAAGAAGCATGTTTTTTATAGTTTTGCATGCACTCAAATACAAGCTCGACAATTCTCACCTTGCTACATACCTGTTAGATCCAAATGACTCATTTAAGCCAGACACACACACACATACTAGAAATAGAAAATAAATATTACAACAGAATCTTAATAGTCAATCCACATTCCGAAAACAATACCAACGCGCACACATTTTAAATGGACAAACTTTTCTCTCTCCTCAATAGCAACCCTCCTCCTAGAATACATGTAGCATTTATCTCCCGCCCACATTCCCCCGTCTCATCACGCCTTACAGAGGTGACCAGACTCACGCATTGCACACACCCCTACAGAGAAGGTAAGGCGCGTGACTTACAAACAATCTTTTCATTGCAAAATGTTCACAAAATTTAGTGTTTTCAATAAAGTATTTTTCCAAATAAACATTTTATCTTTCAGCTATTTATATAACTTTTAAATACCTGAAACGTATTAGTATTAAAATTTCTCCGAATATTATTCACTACATCATACTATTCTTCTTTATTTTTAATATATTTTTGTATCTATAATAAAAATTATCATTATTAAGATCATTTTACCTGTAGCTACGTATCTTCCTGTATCTTGATGATGACTGATGATGACAACATAAGTTGTCGAAAACCGCTTTGGCAAAATAAATACCTTTCGGTTGACAAAATCTTGTATTCCGTTTCAATATTTCGGTACCTTAGTACACTGAAAATGTTATTCAGTTTTTCTTCTAACCATTAAGTTGAATCAGTTGGAGTGAACACCTCAAACATTTCCAAAACGGATAAAGATTGCTTATTAAATCATTTTATTGATTTGCTATGTTTGATAGACAACCGGAATCTCTTTTCTTAAAAAATGCTCCCCATTAAGTGTTATGCCTTCAGTTGTTCAGTTGTATATTCGCGTTTACGGAAGGCAGCAACTAGTACAGACCCCTTGTGAAACAACGTAGAATTTCATTTTGCGCAAATAAAATGAATTAGGTGTGAATGGCAGGGGTTTCATCCCAAAGTCGAGGTTATCTCCTTTCGCGAAGAGTAGAAAACGAAAATCAGAGTAGTTAAGACTGCTAGAGTCCTTTGCCTAACCGAAGAAATCGAAGAGACTCGGATATTTTGATGACAATAGCTTAGTGGTTTTCAATTGCTTTCATGGTCCACGGGGTATCCAGTACCAATTTTCCCAACACACGCAATAACGAATTTCAGCGAAATGGATTTTAAATTTCATTGAGATGATCTCACGACACTGTTTTCATGGATATTCTATGTTTTAGTTTGTCAAAATGTTAACTTTATGAGTAAGGAAATTATATACGTTAAAAATTAAGAGTTGAAAAATCGAGGGAAGGATTATTATAAGGATTTTCCAAAATATCCGAGTAAAGTGTTTTCATAAATAATATCACGCTTTATTTCCCAGTCATTTCAATATTTTACGTAAAACTTGAAATATATTAACTACGGTACATCAATTACTCCACACCCATGCTGGAATGTGACCTTGAATTGACCCATCCGTATTAATGATAATAAGATGTCTTGTGTAATTTCGACAATCCTTAAAATGTTGGGTAAATCAACAACAAATTTTAATTACTACATAGCCTATAAAAATATTAATTATTACTTGTATTTGGAGGAATAACTTACTATTCTAAATACGTTATTCCTCCGAATACAAATTGACATTTGTTTTCGCAAAATCCAGTCTAAACAATTGGAATCTTGCAATCACAATATAACAACTGATCGCAAATACGGTCCTGAAAAAGGGAAATACTAAACCAATAGAAGAAATTAAGCGGCTCATTTAAATTTAAAAACAAATATGGAGGGAGACGTAACAAGGGGATTAAGTCACGAGTTATCTCCCCGGTAAATTCTGACAAGTACAGAATTCCGTAACAACACAGAAAATGCAAGTCGACTAGCAATATATTATTTCTTTGACAGATAAAAGATAGAATAGCGATTTTATCTAGAACTAAACATTTTACAAAAAAGTGATATGTGTCAACTGGGATATAATATNTGTCAACTCGGATATAATATCTGTAATGCAATTGAAAGTTGGTAATTTAAAAACATGTTTCATCGGACAACTAGATTCAATTTGGATGAGTATACATACTCAAGTAGAAAGAAAAATCTTCAGTTTCAAAATGAAAAATACCACAACACGAAACTGACGCGTAAGTGAACTCAGGTTATCGTTTGAGGTTAGGTTGGCTTTCGAAGACAGTCCCAAAAATGACGTATCTGACTCCGGGTAGCCTAAATCTCAAGGTTCACGATGTAGGATTTTTCGACACCGACAATTCATCGTTTCATGAAATAAACGAAGTGCAAACAACAACCACTATATGATATGATTTATGATGATGCAGTGTTTCCTTATAACAAGTTTATAACTTCTTCACTTCATAGATTACGAAAGTCTGTGAATGTGAAGTTGATTACAACATTTAAAAATAAAAGAAGTAATTTGATAACGAAAGGGAATGATAAGAAAGATCACATGAATACTATCAACGTAGTTTGCAAAATAAAATGTAAAATATTGTAATGCTACTTAAGTAGGTCAAACAAAGAGAGGGTTAAAAACTAGAATCCAGGAGCACAAACGAAATTTAAATCAGTTCAACAAAGTGCAGTTATCTCACATTGCATTAATAATGATCACTTTATGGATTGGGATAACACATTAATTTTGGACAAAGAAATTAATTATTGCAAACGTTGTATATCAGAAATAATATTTATAAAAATACGAACGGGAGTTTGAATTTACGCACACACACTGAAAAGTTATCTGGTTTATACAACACATTGTTATAACATGTTTGTGTAGTTTCTGCTTTTTTGTAAAAATATTTATTGTTTATATGTATGTTTAATACTATGTTCAATTGTCCTATAGTTATATTTTCTGTTATAATTTATTATTTGATCACCTGACGACGGCTTAAAACGAAACATAGTGAATTCTTCACAAAATATGTATATTGTCCGTCCATAAAATGTAGTAAGTCTTTAATTATTTATTTAATTAGATTATATAATGGGCTTTAATTGTAGTAGAATTTGTAGTAGAAGTACATACAATTTCTTCGTCACAACAAAGAACTGAAGAAGGTCTTCGTCATCGACGGGACTCACCTCCAAGCCGAAGCTCCGCCGTCGCTTGCATCGACTCGGCGTCCAGCGTGGCCACGCACTGGTACATGCCGTAGTCCTCTCGTTGAACGGAAGGGATGTGCAGACGCGCGGCAACCCCTGCACCAGCCCCCTCAACATCCGCACCCATGGAACCACCCCCGCTGCCACCATCACCGGTGGTCCCACCTCCACCGTTTCCACCGCCGCCGCCACCACCACCACCAGCTGCAGCAGCCGGCCGAGTCAACCGCTGGCCGTTCTTCAGCCAGCGCACCTGCAACACACGACGTCTTCACTATAGTGCGTACTTCGTGGAGTGTTACAAGGGGAGCTCCACCCAGAACAACCACAGAGTACTCTGCGGCTCCCTGTTCGCGTTTGCATGAGAGACGACGAAGTTTGCAACAAACGTAGCCTGTGAAGTCAGCACGTGGTGTTCCCACGACGTTGTAAATTCAGCATAGAAATTGCAAAAAGAGCGACCCTCAACAGTTAACTATTTCCTTCATTGACATTGAAAATATCAACATTGTCAACCCGTTCAATAATTACAAACAAAATTATTCTTTCATTTAACAATCACCCATTTTTATTTCCTTTATTTAATTTTTTTGAGCTTACTTCTACGGGTATGAGGACGAGGAGTGTCTTCAGTCACCTATTGCAAAATGACAGATTGTTTCGTCGTTTAGAAATGTTGATATTCCGAAATATGTTATGTAAACGAAATAACTTATAATCCTTATGCTCATGTGTTTTAATTGAGTATGTATTTATGATATAGTTCTTTTGATCTCTTTTTTTGTTCGTATCAAAGTACTTAGCTATGAAACTAAAGGGAAAGAAACACAAAGTTAACTGCCAACGATTTGGCCTATAATTTTACCCCTCTGAAATCTAATGGAGCCATAGGGTGAAAATAAAAATTATTGGCTTACTTCTTTACTATAAAATGTTTCGCAAATATTAGTGTAACGTTAAAGAAATCCTCATCTCGTTTTCATACACACCCCAATATTAGCCATCTACTTTATTGGCTACAAAGGTTGCGAATCACTTTATAAAAGAGAAGATTTCCCAAAAGATTTCACATTTCACATAGTTTAAAGCATCTCATTCACGCCAGATCCAACTCTTGTTGCGAAAACGCCTTACGATCAAAAGAATTGGGGCAATACATCACATCCTTCATTCAAATATTTCTAAAATTATGAGGCAGAATTTCAGATTCTGGTATAATGGATCCATCAATAATGAAACATTTTCTCTATACCTATCTATTCCTATAAAACCCGTGAGTACCGAAATAGAGCCATGCACTTATCATTCGTAGTATATTATACTCCATTGTATTGTATTTTTAATTTTTACTCTTCCTTATAAGGGCCAAAACGCCTAGTCAACAAAGTACTGTTTTCTCATCAGGTTTGAATTGCATATTATTTTGTGAAGTGATAGAGAATCGAAATAAATAATCGTCTTGTGCTCGCTACTTAACGCATGCACCAAGTCTACCCATTACTCTCAAATCCTCTCCTGACCAACTTTAAACAGCGCGCATTCTTCATAAATCCATGAACAATCCAATATTCACGCTCAAGTGTACTATATGTAGGTCGGTGGAAAAAACTCAACATACACAGTCCGCAAGTATTCCAAGTTCCTCAGAATATCATATTTAGATTTGATTCCTAAGAACCATCATAGAACCTCCTTGGTTCATATCCACATCCACATGTAAGAATTAAGTATCCTCTATTTCTGCATTTACATTTCATATCTTCATTCAACTTTTTCAGTAAATTACTTTATATGCCTAAGGTCTTAGACATCGAAGTTGGCAAAAAAAAATCCACCACAAAAGAGATGGCACTGAAAGTTACCTACAAGCATTTTTAATCCTTTCTGAATAGCATTAATCGATATGCATCGACTACTTCAAAATTAGCACATTTTTCCCAAAATGAAATTAAATATTTTTACGTAGTCTTATGTCATCTCTGGTAACTTTTAATTATGTATTGATCATGTAATTAATTTCTCTGGTCCTCAGATTCAATGAAATTCGTTATCCATTGAAGCAAAACAAATGCTATTCGTTCCGGAATTAAGTACAGTAGTCTGAAGTTTTTTTATAGTTAACATTTTGGTTAAGACTGCTTTGTGAATCTTAATACATTTCATGAAATAGTAGATTAGTAGGTGCAGAGATCTGACATTATTCACTTTTAAAATAGAAGATGAGCAAAAAATTGCTGTTACTAGATTGTGTTGAGATAGCAATCCAAACACTCAAGTATGGTAATCAGCTATGTATGTCATTTCCCAGGAAAGATGCGACTCAGCTTCCCGAGGTCGTCAGTCAAGACACCGCGATCTCAGCCTTACCATCCTAATCTACTCTTGGAACCGTCTTGTAGTATTTCTCTCTCCCGTGGGTTTGTGTACACAATAGAAGATGGCCCATGTCACCAAACAGGCCACAACACCCTCAGGCACCGCACCATCGGAAGTGAATCTTTAATATTCAATAAGTCGGAAGTATCTTTTATTGGCATGAGTATGTCATTGGCGCAAGCTCACATACAAATATTTCTTAACCCCTTAAAGTATTTCAAATGCCCCTGCCCAGAAGAGTAGCTATTCACTCAAAATCGGAACCACAGAGAATAACATCTAATAAAAAGAAATAAAGCCCAGGTAATGGCCGGGTCGATAAGCCGGGTTGTAGAAAACAATTGGAATGAAAAAAACCCACAAGGAATGCGTGATTCCGACTACGTACGTCGAAAATTGAAGACTAATATCTATGAGTCTGGTCCCACAAAAGCTACTCCTTTCAGTGCGCTATTTTCTACCCAAAAACTAAGTGAGTTTCGTATTGCACGTGAATTCAAGAGCGGTTTTGATTTACTTTCAATTCATAAAAAGGTGACCAGAAAAACGGATTCATATTGTGAAATTTTCATTTTGTTATTAAAGTAATAAAATTACCAAATGTATATTTATGCTATCCGTCTTCTCACTCTGGAAACTCATTATAAATAACTAATAAATTATTAATTAATCAAATAATCATTAATCAATCATTCCCTTTCATTTTCACTTGTCTAAAATAATCCATTAATGTCTTGGAGTAAAAAGGACGAGTTGGTTTGCATATTATTAGTGTTAAAAATTTCCAAGTTAGATTTGACGCAAAAAATCTATTAACTCTTTTACGAGCAGATTTTATATTATTCTTAAAAAAAGGCTTGATGTCCATGGACCTGACTCGTCATCAGTCACCTCACCATCACCGTTCTCACCAGCAGTCACACTTACTTGAAGCGACGCACCTCTATAACCAATCGCACGGTGCACAGTGGGCTGAACCAATTTTATTTGGGGGCAAAATTCAGCTCTGTGACAATTCTCAGCATGACGAAAGAGTCTTATTTAACATAATAAAACATAAAACTTGCTTTTAATGGACTCCTTTAAATTTTCTGCTTAATTTCAAACCATTTCAAGAGTAAATGGGCGTTTTCATTGATAGTGCAGTCGTTTCAGACAAATATACTTAATTTATAACTTAACTAAAATATACTTAATTTAAATTCTGAAACAAATATACTTAACTTCTGAAAACCGCGAACAAAATGTTTCTTTACTAAACGATGTCAAAATCGTAACAAATCCTCAGGACATCGCAAATTTGTTTAATTCTCACTTCTCAGAAGTTGGTAAAATAACGAACTCAATATATCCAAATCAATGTCCTCCAATTATATCCACCCACGTACCCAATTCTATGTTCACTTCCGAAACTAACGCCAGTGAAGTCATGAGAATCATCAGCTCATTAAAAAACAAATTTTCACCAGGCGTAGATGATATACCTGAGTTTATTGTTAAATTTTCGTCCCTTGCTATATTAAATCAACTAATAAATATTTTTAATAGTTCTTTATCGGAAGGGGTGTTTCCTAAAATATTTAAGAGAGCTAAAGTGAAACCTTTACACAAGAAAGAAAACAAACTTAATATTGGAAATTACCGACCAATATCTCTACTACCCACTTTCTCAAAAATCCTAGAAAAATTGTTCTATAAGCGTCTTCTAGATTTTTTATCAAAATATAACATTCTCTCTGACGATCAACACGGTTTTAGGAAATCCTTTTCCACTACAAGCGCCATATTTTCCTTCTTAAACGATGTTACCACATCTCTAGACAGTGGAGAAAATCCTCAGGGTGTTTTTCTTGACTTATCCAAAGCATTCGATGTCATCGATCACGGAATTCTCCTTACCAAATTGCATTCTTTAGGCATTCGTGGACTTCCACATCAATGGCTAACTTCTTATTTAAAAGATAGATATCAACAAGTAGAAATATCCTATACTAAAAATAAAATACTTGAGCGTTGTCTTTCAGAAACAAAGCCACTTACTTGCGGAGTACCCCAAGGATCAATTCTCGGCCCTATACTCTTTTTATTGTATGTGAACGACATGTCATCATCCACATCAGATTGCAAAATGGTTCTTTTTGCTGATGACACTAATTTACTATGTAAACACGCCAATGCTCAAAAAGTTTTGTCTAACCTTTCGACTTGGTTCCATGCAAATCGTCTCATTGTAAACACTGACAAAACAGTGTCTATGTCATTTCACAATAGTAATACAAAATCTTTACCCCAGGTTTCTCTTTCTTTAAACGGAACACGATTAAAAACTGTCACGAATACAAAATTCTTAGGTGTCCATATTCAAGACAACTTCAAATGGAATTGTCACGTTGACAATCTTAATTCCCAATTAAGCAAATTGTGTTACGCATTCCGAAACTTAGTTAACGTAGTTAGTCCACGTATTTCCCGTTGCGTATATTTTGCAAACGTTTACTCCCATTTACGTTACGGCATTACCTTCTGGGGTAATTCCGGTCAGAGTATTCAAACTTTCAGAATTCAGAAGAGAATAGTTAGGATAATTTGTAAATCTCACCCCCGAAACTCTTGTAAACCTTTATTCAAGGAATTAAATATCTTAACACTTCCCTGCATTTATATTTATGAAACGGTCTTGTTTGTTAAGACCGAATTACTGAAGTGCCACCCTTGCTTTATACGAAACAGTCTCGTTCACGAACACAATACTCGCAATAGTAATAATATTCATCGGCCTAGAGTGTCAACCACTCTTTGCCAAAATGGACCGCATCAATCGGGAATCGTTCTATATAATTCCCTGTCCAAGAATATCTTTAAATCCGCGGTTAAAAACTACCTCCTGCACCAGTGCTTCTACACTGTAAAAGAATTTATT
>NNCF01126134.1:252554-303425 GCA_002313205.1 Laupala kohalensis
TTCCGATCGGGTTTTTCTCAGTTTTTCCTTCGGGTAGAGGCAGATTTCTTATACAGGTTCTCTAGGCTTTGTCTAGGGGCGTGTTTATTGTAACAATAAATCGTGAATTTAGTGTTATTTCAATTCTTATGATTTTTAAACACTATACTCAGAATAATCTATAGTTCGATAATAACTTGTACATGTAAAATTACAAACATATTTGCGTTAAATTATAAACATATTGACATTATATATGTATTATAACTCTCAGCTAACTTTTTATCTTATCTAGGAACTTATGCAAAAAAAAATTGAATCCGCCTCTGCCTTAGGGCCCTTGATCGGAATTGATGGGATGGTCCCTTGCTTGCTTCCGGAGAGTAAATTAGTTTATTGTCCTCCACGTGGTCATACGCAGTTTGTACTGTTTTTGACAATAAATTTATTATTATTATTATTATTATTATATATTTCTGAAAGTTCTATAACATCCAATTTTTAGTATTCTTGCTATTCTTGGTTATATTTTAAGCGTAATTTCCCAGTAACTGCCCAGTTTCACTGCATGCTAGTACTGTTTGGTGTCAAAGAGAATACTATAAGTTATTCTCCCGATATTGAATCGTGAAATGATAGTACAGAAAAGGGAAAGCACCATCCACAGAAAGAAAAGAAAATGTTTCACAGATGACGGTATAATTGTAAAAGAAGAAAATACAAATACACAAATTGAGAAATTTACAAAAGGGAGATACTGAACACTGCCGTTCTATAGCTGAGTTGATTATGTACACCTAGTCACATACTACTAGTAAAAGTTTAAATTACAAATTTATAGTGTGAAAAANTACACCTAGTCACATACTACTAGTAAAAGTTTAAATTACAAATTTATAGTGTGAAAAAAGTGACAAACTCTAAAGCAAAAACTCGCAACCATTCACAAATCAATGCGGTGAAGAATCTGAACCGCAGTACAAATTACTTACGTTATAATCATTTCCATTATGATCACTGTGGTACAAATGTGTGAGGCATAAAGCACACCAGAGCTCATTGTTATTGGGCAACTGAAGAAGAGACACGTTAACTATAAATCCACTCCAGCCATCGACTTAGGCAAGCGAAGTCACCTGCCAGGGACATCTAACCGCAGACGTCGAACTCCTGACTAACATAACACGCGTTCAAGATCACCAGTGACCGACTGAATGAGGAAAGCTAACTACTGTTTCCTACCTAGGATGAAGGAGTACTCACTGCACCGCAACCTCCAGAGGAATCTCTCTACCTGACCAGTACTCTCAATCTCAATGATCTGCCCCTGTTCAAGCGTCTCCTCAATATACCTGAGATGCACTGCTTTTTCCGTATGAAAGCCGTTTCTAGAAAGTTCTTCAGCATTTTATGCGCTATCCAGCTATGAGAAATTCCAAATAATGTAATTTTTGTTGCAATAATAGTTTGTTTATTTAGTATGTCAATTGATTAGGTAATCATAATATATCTCTTTATTTTTCTAAAACAAAAAATGAACAATGAATTATTTAATAATGTTAACAATTGATTCTTTTTTTTCTTCTTCATTTCCCTCTTCACAGCCATTATATGTTATTTAATATTTGTCGTGGTGGAACATGCGATGTTACAATTTCTGCTTTTTTCGGTTATGTCTTCTACTCCGTGAGACGAACGTCCTTTCGCATAAAGGCGAAACAGTGATCACAATAAACTTCAATATTCAGATGGTTCGAAAAGTTCAATCTGTTTGGAATACACAAAAGAACAGTTCCTGAATGATCGTACATCGTGACAAAGCAAGTGATTCCCACAAATATGGATTGTTTCTGCCCACTGTGCAGTGAGTTCTCCGCAACGCACACAGCGTGGTTGGGGCCGGGAGAAGGTCGCTTGTCGCTGACAGCTCATTTACGACGACAAGCTCAAGGGACAGTGGCACGTTCCTCGTCCTCGACCTGCCGTTCTCTCCTCTCGGTCTTACTCGTCGTTGAAGTCTTACCCCATCCCACCAAAGTCACCTACAACACACTTTCACGGAAATAGCTCACATAATGCTTGCGATCCCGGATATCCCATTCAGTGTACACTTTACCTTTTTTTACCTATATCTTATGCCAATCTATCATTTTTCCATCACATGTTCGTGGTTTCAGCTGTTTGTATTATAGGTGCTGTTAGAGGCGTAGAGTAATTAATGTAGTCATCATCTAGCGTATTGTTCCAAATTCACTCCATACTTCATACGAGATGAATTCCGTGTTACCATAATTCTACCTTATATGTTTTTAATGATTTCGATATTTGATGGATTCACCCCATAACTTATTAGGTTTCATACGATAACAAGAGTGCTGTCATTCGCAGAACAGCTCATATTACGTAATTATATTGTGACACAATGTCCATGAAATTGCTGAAATGATATTGAAAAGTTTTAAAATTAATTTCGCCAAATGTGCCATTGAGTCAAAAATCCCTCGCTTCGTCAGCGCCGCAACGACTTCTTGCTTCCCATAACTTTTTTGTTGTCCTAGACATCCTCATGATACCCTGCCGCCGTTTCCATCACTCCGACACCCTCAATACCGCCTTCGCATTATACTTAAGCCGTTCCTATCACTCCATCCCCTTGGTCCTTTCCTTACCCTTCGCCGCGCATCTTGCTCTGTGCTTCACCAACGCGGGCCGCCCCGATATCGCGTCCTATCAAAAAGTTTTACTAAGGACCTCCGATAATTAAATTTCATGAGCAGAAGGACGCGACAGGGTTGGGTGGGTAGAGGAAATTCGGAGTGTGAGATGAGACGCGGAGAGGGGAAAGGATTGGAAGCACAAAGATCGTCTCAGCTCAACTGTCAAGACGTTCCATCGGTCGCACAGTCCATCGGTCTTTTCTTACCCCGGCGTGCGATTGGTCGTAAACTGGATCCCGTTATAGCTGCATACGTTTCGAGAGAAGATAAACTGGATTGAATGCCTCAGAGAACGGATCCTTCATTTCCATTGAACGATTCTTCACCCTGATATAAGCGCGCACTTGAAGAGACTACGCTGTAAGAATACTTTTGGAGTGTACATGTGAATGTTTCTAGTTTTTTTAAATGTATTTAATATTGTTTTATAAGAACCTCCAAAACTCGGACTTGTGAACATAATTTCTCTCCTAATAAATAATAATAGTTGTAGAAAATAATATCTTCTTAGAAGACAGATAGTGAGGAAAAATACACAAATGTACGGAATACATTTTGAAGATGTTTAAATTAAAACTCCTTCGACATTTTCTTTCTTGTGCTGGCAGCCAATCACCGGAAAATATCAACCCATGTGAAACATTTTCACAGTAATGTAACTGACAATGAACTGTCTCCTTTAATTTTGTGAATACAATGGACTCCCGGTTTACTGTGATAATTATCGGCTCATCGTTCGCCGATAATCGAAATTGCCCATAATCCACAAAACACATGTTCCGCACAAAAATAATCAATAGCGTTTCTAAACATGAAAAACTGTATAGATGGTGAATTCACTTGAAAATAAATAGGAGACGACAGTACTGATATCAAAGAAAATGTACTAAGTACTAAAACGTTACTACATTGTTGCTTTGTGATTCCATTTTAAATAAGTCCAATAATCCCCTAACTTAACTAAATAATGTTAATACAGTTAACACAATGAAGATAGCATATTCTACTGCCAGGGCATATACGTGTGTATATACATATAAACATTAAGAAAAATACAAAAAGGGCAAGTTTCTTTTAATTTCGGGGGTAGGGAATGATCCCCTATACATCCTTCTTAGGTACAACTCGAGCTTCTCCTGTAACTAGATTCAATAATTTGTCTGATATTTCGAAAATAATCTTGAAGATCTGATGTATTGTGGAGCTTATATCATTTTGTGTACGACATATGCAACAGTCGATAATCCACTCTGGTATGTGGTTAATAATCCTTGCAAAACTTTTAACAAAATACATAAACATTCATGCACGTCGGAGAAAAAATAAATCATTTCGTTCTGCTGACGTAACTGTGTCACTAATAATGCAATTTAGTTGTATTATTAAATTATACATCTTAGGATTTATACTTCCTAAAGATTTATCTTCTTGAATTGTAGTAGACGGAGAAGAGTTGATTGGAATTCCCCAACTCAAGACATTCACACACATGATTCCTTAATTCAAGTCCCCTTGCCAAATGCACCAATGGATTCGCAATAAAACAGATGTCCCGGCGATTATGATTTAGGCGTGGTTCTTCACATACCGAACTAATTTATCACTGAAGGGAGAGATGACAGATGTCCAGTGGATAGTATTGATTTCTTCGTATGGCTCGAACGAAATAAATGATCCGTTTGTTCTCGTTTTGCCTGGAGCAATTTCAATATGCCAGGGTCTTCTTGCTTGGGACTTCAAATAAGCAATATAAAATACTTATAGCTTTTCATCAATTTTTATAACATTCAATAAAGCAAGAGAGTTGGAAGGAAACGGGTAAAATCTCATACATTCCCCACGTGCTTCAATAGCACCTAGGGAACGAAACGAATCATATTAAAAAAGAACTAAATATTTTGAATCAAATTCCGTGACTTAATGCCAGTTCCTTACTGCAACTGGCACGCAATTTACCGGGCAATATTCTGTCAAATGGACTTGAGACTGAGAATCTAGATCAGCAAATCCATTATTACGATTGCATGTTTGTGGAGGACAGCTGGATTCATTTCCGAGCTCAACAAAGGGAGTGACAGGGTTGTCTAGAGTATTCAAAGGACCCTCAGAACTCCCCATTGCCACCCCTTTCACCGCCAAAGACTGATCGAGGTCATGATATTTTGTTTACTAGGATAAAACGGAGCTCAATATAATCATTCCCGTCTCCCAAACCCTTTAACTTATATTAAAGTGAAGCTTGTTAGCAGCCCTGAATACACCTACGGCCTCATAGCTCTTTTCATAAAAAGTAATTGCATGGCAAGCTGCATATTAATAAAATAGAAAATTTAAGTCGAGTAAATTTAGGATCTCTAAAGGCAAAGCCTGTGAAGAGGTTTCATTTCAAATAATGTAAATTTATCAACTCAAACACACAGTTTTATATATGGAATTTCCGTAGCATTTTTGAAATAACACTAAACTAACAATGGAGTAAAATAACTTTTTTTTTACATTTTGACATTTACGACAAAATCAATATTTTCGTAGCCCAATAGCCAGTTCTTTATTTTTGTTGAATAATTGTATGCTATTACTGTTTTCAATTTCTTCTGAAGTCACATGTTCATGTAGTCATGATGTTATATATTCTTGGGTTCAAAACTTCATAGATATCCCCCGTTTGCACAATTTATTCAACGAAACTTTATTTGTAAATGAATGGATACCATCTGTTGAACGCATGGAGCCCATGAAATAATTTATTTAAGGATTCATAAATATCTCTAAAATCCTCTAAAATGCCATGGTATAAACTAATTATATTTAGAATGACTCGTAATTGGTGAAATCAATTATCCATCACAATTGATGAAAGCAATGTTAACAAAAAATTGTGAACCTTGGTGTAAAATAATGAATGATTCATATAAAATTAATTATAATATCATCAAACACTTATCGAGAACAATCGACATCAATTTACAAACATTTTTCGCAAGCACGCTCGCATATTAAAATGTTTCAAAATATTTGAAATACTTGAACTACATAACTTGATGCCTATATATCTTGACTACTTTATATCTATTCCTTCTTGAACTAAATTTACAAGAACTTTTGTATTGAACAATAACCTGAGAATTTTCGTGAAGGAAGATCCATCGGCCAGTGATATTAACGTCACAACAAATTACCTACTCAGAGATTATGATATTCAAAGAATACTAAGTGCATTCAGCGATGAGTAGAATAAAATACCTCAAAAGACCTGTCTGCCACTACGACTAATCGCGATTAATTATAGACATTGCCCAGGTAGCATATGCCGAGGTGTCCATTTACGTGAACTTTATACCTGCACAAAATCCGTTAATTCAGAATGTTGACTCTGTCCTTGGATATGAATTCTGAATTTTTCCTATACTTTCCGTCTGGTCTGCCACACTGTAATAAGGCTCATTTCCACACTTTTCTATGTTTCTATTACCGAATAATTAAAAATAATTTCAATTATATCATTTTTTCTCACATAAATCTCCAAAAGTGATAAAGAGATCATATTAATCTCCACTATCTTGGTTTCGTGTATTCCATTCAGCTTCGGCGATTGAAACCATCTTGTGACACCCCTCTCATCGGAATTAATAAAATTGAAAAAGTTTACCTCAGAATAGAGAATCACATGCGTGTAACGGGGGCTAACTCCACGCAGTCCAGGTAATTTATATTCATCCACCCTCTCCGTCCACAAACTTTCCCAATAAGGTGCTACCGCACACACGAAATTAAAGATAAATATTGGTTTAACGTAGGTTTGTAATTCTAAAACACGGAGATGTAATAACAAAAAGAATTGAACAAATGGGCCTCAGTTCATTTTTTAATTCACTATGTCCACTCGCCACAGTACATAACGTGTACATAACGTGTACATAAGACGTGACTACGCTTGCTAGCAACACGTTTCTTGTTGCGAAAAGTTAATGGGCACAAATGAAAATTAGTGACAACACTTCTTAACTTAACAAGTGTAATAAATGAACACTGCCGGAAACTTGCGGCAGCAAATGTATTTCATACAAGCGTTGAATGTGGCCACGGGATACAAATGACTTCGCAAATAACAATTAAATGCTTTACAACAAACTTCCCGAAACTTCGACCCTAAAATCCTTTGTGATACGTAGTATAGCAAAACCACTGAAAATAACTAACTTAACCACTAACATTGCCACACGTTAAAATAACTGTCGCTCATTCAGTATTCGCATTAGCAGCTGATCAATCAGCTCAAAGTTTTTTTAATAAAAGTCGCGCGGATTCGTCGAACCTTCAGACATAATTTTCCCATTCCTCCAGACATAGAGTTAAACGCTCTTTATGTAAAATGGGATATTACTCTCTGATTTGACTCTAAATTAAATCAAGTCAAAGCGTGGAAGAGATTCCTTTTCAGTAGAAGGAATAGTAAAACCATTCAAACCCGTAGCATACGGGAAAGAAGTGGAGCACAAACATTTAAGATCCAGTCAACGGGGAGGATCTATTATTTATGGTGGAGTATTCGCACGATTTCTGCAATTCAAATGTTTTGGAGATTTCAAAGACAATTACGATTTTGATAAAGTATCTCAAAGCAGAAAGACTAAAGACGTGATTATATATCTTTACATATCTTCATACTAAAATTTCTTGTACATATTTAACGAAAATTAATTTACGTTTTCGTGAAGTTACGGTACTGTTTAGAAGTTATTGTATTTCACCAATCCTTGTCGTTTAGAAACTTGCCAATTGGTGTCTAAGATGACTATTTTACAAGAAGTAAAATATTTCGTCATTCAGTCAAGCTTTCAGCCACCGCAGGCCAAAGGACCCAGACTGAAGATGGTCGCCATGCTGCCGAATAGGCCTTTTGCATTAATAAATAATGACAGAATGACGAAATCTTTTACTTCTTGTAGTGTACATCAATTTGTCAACATCAGACCAATTCCTCCGAAGACTATTTTGCTAATTTTACTTTTTTCTCGTTTAAAAATAAGAATTTTTTCGTTGCCGAGAAAGGTAAACGACATTTTCTTCACCGATTTGACATTTCATTATCATAAAATCTAACTAAGACGTGTCCTACATTATTTTCCTCGCGTTTCTACATCATGGCATTGGTAGGGGTATGTGGATGCACTATTAAATAGCAATGCTATGTTGTACAAAGTATCCCATAGTTCCAATTGGAGGAATATTTATATCTAGAACCTCCTACTTGGTTCCGTTATTAGTATTTGGTATCTTAAAAGAATACATTTTTCAATGTTTTTCTCGTTATGAAATATAAAATGTTCAAGCTATGGGAATAAATTTTATCGTTCTTCACAAATATTGGCACATATTTCAATGTACATTTTAAACAATTACTTTTACGTTTGCCTAGGCAACTTTAATTTGCTTCTATAGGTATGATTTTTTAGTCCTGATGCGGTGTGTTTATCTCAAATGACACGTTGGGTGGAGACAAACACGAATGTAATATGTAAAAGAGGGTAAAGGAAAACAATATTATTGTAGTAACGTTATAGAACCATTATTAGACGATATGATTTTTGCTTATGAATGTGATTAAATTACGTAATATATTGACAGACGAAAGAGGTAGTTTATAACTCAGGAAACTCATGCAGTCATGGTTAACTTTTGTCTTCAATTATAGCACATTCAACAAACCAAGGATACGATGTGTTTTTGTTTTCCGTCTTCCTTCTCCTTCTTTTGCCTTTGCTTACATTTTTACTTTCAATTCCATTACCATTCTTTCCTTTTTGGAGGTGAAACTTAGAGCAAGAAGAAAGGAGAAAGGGAGTGGGTCACTCCGAAGTGTTCCAGCCCATTTATTTGAGTGCTACTAATACTCCCAATAATTTTTACTGTTCTCACCTAACCGGTTTCACCGGGCGGTTAATTAAAAATGTGGGAGTGAGTAATTTCTTAAAGTCTAGTGGACCTTAATTATATTATATGCGACAAAGAAAATTTACAACAAGATACCCCCAAGTATTCAAATTTTCAGACTTCAATGACTGATAAAAAGATAACCATGTCTTCTTTCACCATTAACATTGTCTCAATTAGATCACAAGTTGATGAATTCCTAAAAGCTAAAATAAAAAAAAGCAACATAAATTACTTTCTTAACAACTTAAATTATTTCTGAATCATACTTTTGACGAAACATTTATGCCCCTGAAAAATGAAATTGAAATTAATTAATGCTCGAAAATACGCCATCGCTCCCGAAAGAAAAATTTATTAGTTTCTTCTCTGAATGTTATTTCCTGAGATACATTTTGTAAAATAATATTATGAAAGTATTTTTCTTTAAGCTTTTAAATAAATTTATTACTAAATAGAAAATTATTGATTTATTTCCACCAGTAACCCGTCATCAAATACTCGCGAACAGAAATGGGTAAAGTTAATCTGAAATTTAATTTCATGAATCGTTACTCTCTCCCTCATAATGTTAACTTTATTCATCGTTAGACTCTTGGTTTGTTGAAAATTAAGCAAACGTTTAAGTTAATCAATAAAAGTAATTGATTGTTTTTGAATCCGTCAAATTGTCAAACACGCAAAAGTTCATTATAACATAGGTTCGATGTAGTGCAGGGTGGATAGAAAAGGTAATTAAAAACTTATTTACTTAATTTCATGTATTTTTTGTTAATTGTATTTAAAGCTGCACGAGAATGTTTCTCATGCAAGATCACCTGGTGTAAAGTACATCTTCCCCTTCAGGAGAATTAAGACACTAAAAAGTCATCTGAGGGATTAGTGTTTACCCCGCAAAATAACTTTTCCACTGGTAAGTGCCAAACGGTGCTATGATGTTTTCTTTTATCTAGTACGTAGCTATCTTGTAAAACAAAACCACTGAAAGCAAAGACACCGATATCGTTACAAAGTAAGTTATTCTTTTCTCTATTCGGGTTCGTTCACTCTGTATATTTAAATTCAAGGTTTGTACGCGAGTCAGAGGGTAAGAGCAGAAGTGGGGAAGGGGAAGAAGACGCCAAATGACTGAACCTTCGCGAATATATCTCATTTGAGAATTGGAATTCCTCAGTCACTGAAGTGTGAACTTTATTTCATGGCCACGGTGCCTTTCACCGTATCTGAGTAACCCTTGTTCCCATGACATGCCGTTTGGCGATTGAAGGGTTGGCCGGTGTTCCGTTATGTGCCCTTAAGGAATGTTGATTTCGAATTTCACGCCGTTCCTATCACGCATAGCTTGGCAATCTCAGACTGTACTGAGATATTGAACCAAACTGAAATTCATCGAGGCAAATACATGCTTTCCGAGCATTTACTGACAATTTACGGAAAAGAACAGACATCCCGGATGGCCTTGAATAATAATAGATCATCCGTTCCGACGATGTGAGATAAGACAAATTTCTGACGAGACCCACCGCAAGTTTGAAGTAAAATTTAAAAATTATTTAAAATCGTAACGGATATAGGCAAAATAAAGATAAAGTTATCGGAAGTTAATAAAACCGTTCATGGTTTCAGAAATTAACTTAGAAATTAACAAGTTAAATAAAATGTAAACTTCGTTAATTAACGGATAAATGCTTTTCTGTCCACCTATGCTCGCGAACTTAGATAATTTAAAATTTTTATTTATTTTACTTTTCTATAAAACATTGAGAAATAGACGTTGACTAAACGTACAAAAGTTAAAATCTATTTAACTATGTCACCCAAGATACGTTTTAGTTAGTGTATCATATCGAGTGTACACTACTGATAACATAAAAGGGCCCATTTATTTTTCTAAGTCCCACGCTCTGACCAGTTTTGGATCTGTTAGGTTTGCAACACCTACCTCCTCTTTCTTTCCCTTCGACAGGGGAAGTTTCGTTCGACCAATCGTAGGTCTATTTGAAACGGCGCTCATATTTGGAAGACATCGTGCGGCGGGTAAATAGTAACGAGATAAAATGTTTAATTACACCTCTATTAAAGAAATATTTTGTATTTTTGTATTAAACACATTTTGGACTTCTATAACAAAAATATTCTGTATATTCTTGACTTCAATAAACTTTATCATTCTCTATATTTAAACGACATCTCGAGATGCGTTTTCTCGAGACGTCTACATAGGCAATGTAAAAGATATTAAACTTTCTATAAAAAACGTTTGCGTAATACTGTGATAAAATATAGTTTTTAACAGAATTTGAATATAATTGCAAGATATCGTATGGAATTGGTATAATTCGAATCACAAATTACTTATAAATATTCCTATAATTTCTTATATTTATACAGTGAAGTAAAGAAATCAAATCTCATTGCCTACAAATGATGTGTATTGTCGAAAGTAATTTCACATAATTTGCGATTCTCTTAAGTTTTTCATATATGTGAAAAGGAATTAAATAAATATAGAAAACGTTTGTCTCAAATATGAACTAATAACACAAAAGTTTAATTCAAATTATAAATACTATAAATCTACTTAGAAACAAATAAATTACATCTTCTAGTGACATATTTATCCACGATATAACAATTTGGTAGTAATCGTGCAACCTAAAAAAATAATCAGAGATCAATAATATGAAAACCTCGTTTCAGATATGAATAAATAAAAAAAGACAAATCCCTTTTATTTAATCCAATCAAATTGAAATGTATTAATTCATGTTAATACCATAGGTGGATAAATATGTCACTAGAGGATGTAATTTATTTGTTCCTTAAGTAGTTTTATATTATTTATAACTCGAGAATTAAACTTTTGTGTTATTAGTTCATATTTGAGACAAACGTTTTCTATATTTATTTAATTCCTTTTCACATATATGAAAAACTTAAGACATCTGTGATCTGTGATCTGTGATCAGGGGCTGCTTCTTTTATGGTATTAGGATATCACAAATATTAAGTCTCATCTATAATCTGGTTTCATGGTTCACCAATGTTTTTCTAAACTATTTGACAATAAGGGGTACTTAAAAGTATGAAACATCTCAGAAATATTTTACTGCTATTTTCTTTATGCTATTGATCAGTAGATAAGACCTCCCATTTCCATTGAGACATCTTTTTTGCCTCAATCATTCGGAAACGTTTTTAATGTTAATCTGAGAACTGGATGTGAAAGTAGTGGATCTTGTAACATCAGTTTAATATTTAATATTTCCCCCCCTTTTTTACGACAAGTACTGGAGTAGAAAAGATATGATATTGATGTAAAAAATCAATATTTAACAAAAAAAGAAACATTGTCCATATCGCACATGACACAACGCATAATTTATAATTTCAATTAATTAATTTTCTACAAAGGGGTAAGGAAGAAGAAAAGCGTATCGAAAAATCACTACTTTAACTACCTTTAAACTAGACTATTTTTTCTGAGTTACACGGAAATGTAGATATTCCACGGCGTATGTACAAGTATGATAAACTCAGATTTCGAACCATTAGTACCGTAAAAATTAAGGTAGTCAGAGAGAATTGGGCATCCCCTAAAACTTGGTATCTCGGGCCAGTATCCAATACGACCTATGTGTAAATATGACCCCGTCTCTGCGTAATATTTTTTGTATTACACCATGCATATTTACTCGAAACATAACACTCTCTTGAACACGCATGGGTGAATGAGATGATAAGGCAGTCCAATTTCTTTTTCCTCTGTCACAAAATGAATGAGGTTAGATGAGTTCCGGTTTTATTTGTGTTGACGTTTGCTTCTGTTTGAATATCTAGGTGTTACTTTTAAGTAGTTTTCAGCATTGTCTCATCATCATCCCATCATTTTCCGTAAATTTAAGTATGTTTCTTTTACCTTATAATTTACGCTTTGTTGTAATGAGGTAGATTTTGGNACGCTTTGTTGTAATCAGGTAGATTTTGGGCTCGCTTTTCAGAAATTTGAATTATATTTCAATCTTTACGATTAATGGAGAGTACAACGAGTCGGTGGACCTCTTTAGATGACAATGAAAAGTGGGAAGGTTCATGATTTGACGGAGCGTACTTCCACTTGCGCAAATAAAGAGACCTGTAAAGCGACGTAGGCAAACATTGTCTGACCAAAAAATAAATCACTACCTTGTAACCAGTGGCGCTGGTAAGGATTCACCCTGCCCCTCTCGTAAGATTTTTATGAGTCTCCCTCTCCTCTTAAAAAATTGGTCTTATGACATATAATTATACTAAGTTATCAAGTATACATTAAATGAAGTACTAAATTTCAGTCAGTTTAAGAGATAATTTGCATTATTACTGTTTATTACTATATATAATTTCACTCAAAAGTCTGTTTTCGTGGTTCATTTAGAGATGTCTCACTGTAATTTCCTACTGCCCTTCCTACGTTGCCTGATTTCCTTCTTTGCCGGTAACAGAGACACGAAAGAGAATTCTTAGGATTCCTCCGTCTATATTTCTGACGCTTGCGTTGCGATGCGCTGAGCCGGAGTAGCAAACTACTCAATCTATGGGTTCCCACTAAACTTGACTTCCTGTCTGACTTACAAAATATTAGAAACAACAAAGTGTATAAATGAATACCTTATTTGAATTAAATTATTTGCTCAATGTAAAGCTGGTTATGAATATTCGTTTCTACTCACTTCATGTTGAAGAAATACATTTACGACAATAATTAAATTGTTTTTAATTTTCTATCAAATCGAAAAACTTGTGATTTTTGTTAATTTTTTTCTTTTCTTTTATTTTTATTTTCTTACGACGGTGGGGCCCTCTGACACCCGGCCGCAGACCCTGCGGGCCCGCCATTGCCTCAACTGTTTGTAACCTTTTTTTTTTCTTTTTCTTTTTCTTTAGGGCTTCAGGGCTTGATAACGTCAAGGTCATTAGAGCCCTTGTAACCTTTTGAAGAAAAAGAAGTTAGCGAAAGACCTCTCTCACACTGAAAAAAATCTTACACACGGGCGAGTTCAGGACAGTTTTCCAATCTCACCTCGACCAGGTAAGTGGTGAATGATCCCCTTCGACCACCTCATCATTTCTAATGGATCCAGTATTCCCAGTGCGTGAAGCAGGCAATGCAAGTCATGACGCCGACGCCAACCCGTTAACTGGCGAGTAGCGCATCCCCACAGCGCATCGCGATGCAATATCTACACGCAGGAGATGGTATCGGGGAGAGAGAAGCGGGCATTTCCTTGCTTTCCGCTGCCTGGATGCGCTACGGAAACGGCGCTCCCTGCCACCGTGCTGGCTACAGATGTATATATGAATAAATGCAACTGACAGTGAATGCATGCTTCCATAGCTAGTTCAACCACTCGCTGTCACCGGTATTAGAATGAACTGAACGATTTCAATGGGATGACAACGCAGCAATAAATGGAAAAAAATGAATGCTTCATTTTTATGAACTCAATATGTGTATCCCTTAAACAAGAAAAGTTAACGAAAGAAAATAACTGATCTTAATGCCACGATATTATTGAATCTTCTACAAATATAATCACATACAAGAGTTACTTTCCTCAAATATAACTTCATGTGGAGCTTCAATCTAGTTGCCTTTCAAAATCATATTGCTTTACAAGAGTAAGTTACGTTATATTGGATTCAATAAGCCGTAATTCACTATCAATCATGATATTTCACACCTAAGGGGCAAAATTACCATCCTTTTGGTTTCGTTATGTTGTTCTATACCAGATGGAACAATTTGAAGGGTTGAAACTAGGCACAGTTTCGTGATAGGTAAAGAGAGTTACAGAAAAAATATTATTATTTAATCAATATGTGTGTACATGAATTCAAAAATACTTCACCGTTGTTCGTTAAATTTTGTCCAACATTCTTAGCAAATTATTTATTAACTTTAACTGCTTCTTCCATTGTGTTATTGATGAATTTACGAACTGAGGATCAACAGTAAAACATTTTCACAATTACGTAAATGTATGTACCGCATTTTCAAATAGATTATTGATAGCATGAAGTATTGTGTATTGATGACCAAATGTTGGTTAGGTAAATACATAACATTCTTTGATGCAAATATCCAATTAAATGATATTTTACAACATTCAAAAATCGGTTTCATTTTCCTTTCATTTTCACGCATACACTTCATGATAGCATTACTTTTTTCGAGTATACATCATAATAACGCTGTATACTCTCGACAATATCCATTATAGCGATGCAAAATGACTGTCATCCAACAGCTTTTCATTCTACTCGCATTTTCGTCATTTAGCACATTGAATTGGAGCAATGTTTGCGTAGCGCACACACTAGATGCGGTGCAGAATGATCACGTTTGCAATTTGCCGATGCTCGCTAGTATTCCACTTGACTCAAAGAGTTTACGAGAAAATCGCATCCAAAATTTTGTCCACCTTCGCCAGTAATGGGAAACATAGTGGGCAAAGCGAGTATATTGCTTAATATCGTATCTTCCAAATTCCTGTGTTTTTTGATTGATAATCGAACTCTATGATACACAATCAGATTTACCTACATATATGGATGCAACAATAGAATTACCCGACTATTTGTAGTCAGCAGAGAGCTTCATATACAACAGCGGAGATAGTTGAAATTCCATGATATGGACCGCTTATCGTATACCTTTCTATCAACTATTGCTTTAAAGGAACGAGAGAATTCGATTCTGAGATTAGGAGGAGGGTGGAAGCCTTCCCTCCAAACACAAAGAGCGAAGAGACAATTGCCTGTGGATAAAGGAGGGGAAAATTTATAGAGAGCACGGAACATAGAAGCAGGTTAAAAAGAAGAAGAAAAAATAGAAAAGAGAGAAAGCAACAGATGAATTGACGACAATGATAGTAGAAAGAGGAGAAGGGTGGGAGCATTTCACGGAGTTCCACATTCCCCAGTTCCCCTTTTCCTTTCAAACCATCTTTTTTTATTACTCGGTTGTGAGAATAGCTCACACCACAGTTCCCAGTATTTCGAGCTTTGGAATAACTCGTCTCTTTTTTTCTATGACTCGCTGAAACATTTCTACTCCAAATGTGAAAAAAGATTCTTTACATGATAAAGAAACTGAAAGGTACGAACCCTAATACCTTTCGTTTATCGTACCATGATCGAAATTCGGTACTGTGAACTTAGTTGGTATAAAAGTCAGGGAGTCAATATTGTGTATGATTAACCTTCAAAAACTAATGAATTCTCTGCCAAATAATCCATGGTATGTTATATTTTTAAGAGCGTTCCTCTCATTTTGTGATCCTTGATAGATTAATTTAAAACGAAAAATTTTCTTTCTCAGTGGGTCACTTCATAAGGTCCATTCCTTTATGTATCCAATTACATGAAAATACCTCACTGGACTTTTTTCCATTCCTTAAGCGCTGCTAACTAAGTTCTTCTTTTCCAATACTGAAAGTTAGAGAAATTTAAAGCAGATGATACATCTTCAGAAGTTTAAATGAGATGTACAACAGAGTATACAACGGAGATATAAATTGTAAAACAATTTGTTTCTTGATGTAAAGACTAATGTACTGAATTATTTCAACGTTATTTCAGTTCTCACTCAGCTGTGTGTTTGTGCAGTGGTGATGTCGTGGGGAGTTTGATGTGTGTGTTTGGGGATGCAGTAGGGTATTTCACATTGACCATTTTGCAGCCCTGATAAAGAACTAATAAAAGTTCGAAACGTTGGTTGCTTAAAACAGAAATTTTGTTTCGCTACCTCAACTCAATAATCCTGTTTCCTAACTATGAATTATTTCATTTTTACCATAATTTTAAAACATCCTTATCTATGTTACCGACTCTATATTATAATAAAAACATTCTTATCTAGGTTAATCAAAAATACAAAATAGAATATTTTATGTCAAGGCCAGTTATTAGAGAAATTTAAGTATAATTCACCATTGAACATTCACGCAGAGCGATTTTAAATACCTCCATAAAATTACTACAACCAAACTTCTGCGGTGTATTAGTGGAATAAAGCACGTACTATGTACCTACAGTACACTACGCATCATGTCGCCATCATTACTCAAGTGTAACATAAAAAGAATAAACAGGTAATAGAGATATGAAACATAATTATACAAGACTGCGCTAGGGATGTCTAGGGTTTCCCACAGTGCGTATGATCCGCAATATATTATTAACGATGCATTTTTCTTAATGAACTGTTAACACCTCAAGTAATTAAATGAGTATATTAAATAAACCAAATATAGAAATATCGTTCCATTTGAGAACAAAAAAGAATCCTAGCTGCAAGTTAATCACGGAATTCAGAAATTGTCCGGGGAAGAATAGATTATTCTGAGAAAATTTGCACTTTAAAGAATATATGTGTTATGTTTATTAATTTCTGAAAAATTTGGTCCACTTTATTTGAGAGAGCATTTGCCGAATAACTGTACCCTTGCAGAGTTTATAATGAAAACAATTCATTCATTTCCCACGAGGAGAAATATGAAAAAAAAAATTATTAGAATACAATTCTCATCTATTTGTTGGAGTGTTTTAGAAGAGCGTGCACAGATGATTCTATAAATGTTTGCCTGGCAATTTTCTTCGAGTGAAGCTAAGTATCAGTAATTTTGTAAGACGGAACACATTAGAAAATATCATTTGACCCAGTTGCCCAGAACATTCCGCTGCGATACAGTTGCAACGAACGATAGTGTATCACATTCTTCTCCCAATGCTGCACAATTGATCGCACCTTTGACACACGCGCCGTATTATTCGCCTGGTGGCGACTCCTAGCATGCGATACACACGTGATCGAGCAGTCGCGTGCGGTTTAAAAAACAATGAGGCTCTTTTGAAAAACGCCTCGCGGCGGCCAATCATGCTCAATACTGGTAGTTAGCGGAGTAATAACTACAACTGGTAATTACAGGAATGTTTTTTTATTCCATTTAATATTATGGTACAATAATATTATCTGTATAGTTCGACTACCATAAAATAACAGAGTGGATGAATCGTGGTTACATCACCTGGGAACGAGAGGCGAAACGGAATGGACGAATAAGCTGAGAACGAGTGAGTGGGATGAGTAATGTCAAAGATTTATGCTAAAATCTTATTTGTCTTTCCAACAGTCCATATCTGACCATAATTTTGTATCAAGTCTCTGAATTAATATTTTTTCTGCGATTATTTTATTTGTATACATCAATCTTTGGTTGGTTTAGAAACACGTAATGACGTCAAAAAGTGGTAAATTGGTTCATACACCATAAGTATGTAAATAATTAAGACCTCTATTTCACTTTATTTAGGTGTACTGGATAATACTTTTATGAATAAACATATTTACGGATTCTATCTAGACAAGTGGATTGATAGTACCAAACAGCTCGTGTTATGCAATTTTATACTATCCTTAACAGCTTAAATAACCATATAACCGAAATAAGCAATTCTTTGTTTATTTTTTTTAACGAATCAAACGTTTTTGTAAATTAATTTGATTTCACTGGAATGATATAAAATTTTATTGGCATATCAGTGGCTATTCAAGTCATATGATTATATGAAATTTGATATCCCTTATGTTCCCACGTGAAAATAATTTATTTTTCAAAATAAATTATTTTTCAAAACTTTTACATTTATGAAATTTTTCGAACTGTACTCAAAACCGTATGTTAATTTTTAATTTTTGTGGAGCCGACCGGACATTTTGACAAAATATTACATTTTTGTTCAATACAAAACAATATTCTACATGGTTTTCGTCCGGTTGTTTGATTTTAGTGTGAGTATGTCGTTTTCCATAACTTAATATCCATACACCACTTTTCGAAGAACGGTCTCATATTTAGGGAAATAATCACAAACTTCGGATGGTCATAGAGTTTTCAACGATTAATATAATATAACATAGAATGATTTTACTTAAAAGTTCAGTTTTATGTATTATCAGATGTATAATATTATAATTTACTTATGAGAGAAATATAACTGCAAGAAATATTCACCAAAGGGAAATGAAACGAAGTTCCATGCATGTGTTGTGATAATTAAAAGATAACTTTTCACATGTATATGTAAACATTAAATTAATAAGTATCTCAGTTCTACTGATATACAGCTCTACACTACATGTTCCCTTCTCGACCACTACCGTCATCAAAAGTTAATTTAACACCACATTAAATACTCGAAACTCAATTACATAATTTGATCCAGAATCATTACAATCCACTATTTTCGAGTAATTCTTTGTTTCTCCACCAACTAATCCCATCATACAGTTTATACAACGTAACCTCGAGTTTAAAAATGTGTTAATTTTTCTCTGTGCATTTATAAACTATACGTTACAATACGAGTTCAATTCGGTATAATGTAGATTGTGTCCATTTACATCAAATTCCGTGAACTATGCTTAGTGTTACAATCGCTGGACTCGTTAACTTTACTATTTATTGACGGATAAAATTATTTAACCGAACAACATAGAAAAGTATCTCGCTGTATTTTTGTTTATTGACCTCACTTGTTTTGCTACAGTTGCGTTACTATGAGTGGTGTTACAGTTCAAATAATTTAGTTTAAAATAAAAAACGAGAATTGCATTTATTAAAAACATCAATTAATTTCTTTTTTGGATTTAGCTTACCGTTGTCAGTTAAATATATTTTAAGAAAATCGTGAAAAGATTCAAAGTATTGAAAAATAAAAGAGGGAAGAAAAACTGTAAATTATTCCCTAAAAGTAGTTTCAAAGCTCCGCTGATCAAGATGGCTTATTTCGGGTTCGTATTAAAGAATGAGATGGAACGCATGTTTGCATTTGTCAGTAAACACTGGTTTTCCGCTACAAAAATATTTGCATAGCAGATAGTTTGCTAAGTTAAGTTCAGAAACTTCAAAGTTCGCTAGATTCAACTTTGGATGATAGGAGAGTTAGAATAGTATTCTTTATTATATTTAGAATTTTCCCGAGCGTGTCGTTTCCGTTTGAATTCAAAACCATTCAAATAATACAAATTGGTGACCTACCAGATACACAGCAGAAATTAAACAGGAATTTCAGAGTTCTTTCACCTTCATATTATCCTAAAACATGATTTAGAAAAACTTAACGCTCAATGTTCAATTTTTAAGATCTGTTGCAATTCGAACTTGACTTAATATACTTTAAGCTTCAATCGTCTTTCACTATATTATTGGTGTTGTATCGTAATACACGTCACTACTTGTTTTTCCATCAGCCACTAATGAATCCGAGTTGAAATGACGAAGCCCTACACTTTATCACATGTGATCGATGAAGAAATACGTAAGCAAAAGGAGGATATTTTTATTACCCATTTCTTGTTAGTAAATTCACGTATATTGGAATCTATACGGATATAAGGATGTGTCACGAAAATTATAAAAAATAATTCTCACACGAGATTAGTACATAAAACTAAGAAATTTGCAATGGAGGTAAAATTCCCGTCGAACTCTCTCACGCTGAAAAAGTCGCAAATTATTCTAAGGAATAATCTTTCCGGGATTATTGAAGTAAATTTTCAAAGTAATATGTACTGTACCGATGACCGTTAAAATTTCCTCTCAGATTAGATTATTACACGGTGCTCCTGTTTTAATTGAAGGGCACTATTATCAAAAATCAAATAGATGTATTTAATTTCACCGAAGTAAATTTGCCTTCTTTGCTTTACAAATACGGGTAGAAATATTAGCTCTTTAAAAGCTTTTGTAACCATCCCGTTTCGTTGTCCCCCTCCCCCGTTGAGCCAAAGTAATGAAAAGCAGATTCCTCACCCCCGCTGAGCTTATGTAATACATGAATGACCCCTATGTTCCCACGACAATAGTGAATGCCGTGACTGAGAGATAACCTCGATGGAGTGGATTCGGAAGGTCATGAGATCGAATCTGTCGAAGCGGATTGTCATCTCTGAGGATACAATCGATGACATGGTCCAGCTGCTTTGAGCTGAAGGTTTCCCCTTTTCAAAGTAGAGTAATTTCTCTCACAATAGGACAAGCGCAGCTGAAATATCTTCCATCTGCGCATTCTTCATGCAATGATTTTAAAGTCCAGTTAAGTCGATTCACGAATTCCCCACGTCTTACGAACATAATTCTCGTTACTGTACACATATATGTACATCAAAATATGCAAATTAAGTTACGTGAATCTACACTAATAAAAATGGATTCAAAAGAGTGTCTTAAACATTTAATCTAAGAATAATACTGGAATATATCGCCAATATTGAAGGCTGCTGCAAGTGCAGTGCAATTACTGTTAATAGGGAGATAAACCACACGATCGAAAATAGGATGTTGTAACTGCTATTGCGTCATGGATGATTACCAAGCTGACAGATGTATCTGCTAGAGATCAGTGTATTTCACTTGTATAACCGCGTATTAAATAACTTTAAAAATGAAATAAAAGTTTCGACTAACATAGTTTTCATTCATATGTCTTCAAATGAATTGAAAGCCGAGGAATTCTGTGGTTTTAGTAATAAAAACTCTTTTTACAAGCATTCTGTGTAATGTGTATTTGTCCGTGATGTGTGTACTAATTCAAACCCAGTAATGAAAATTATATACTTGGTATGTTTTCTTCGTGAACTGTTCTTAATTTTTAAACTGATTTTAAAATTACAAAAAGGAGGAACAAACAAGAAACATATTTCAATGAATTAATTAGAGAACCCCGGATAATGCCACGCAATATGAGCAAGTATTTTATAAAAGTCTCATAAAAATAGTAATTTCAAGAACAATGTCTCGAACAAATTTTCCAAATTATCCGAAATATCGGAACATATAATTTTGTTGCTGTCAATCGCAAAACATCATTGAATTCTCCAAGAAAAACGTAGGAAGAATAAACAGGACGAGGTGAAGATGTAAGATAGTTTCGATTGTTACCACTGGGCGTCGCTGATGTCACTCGTTAATAGCCTGGAAGATTTTTCATACTCACGAATCTTACCCCCTTGATGACTTCAGTTCTTTACTTGCATCTGTTCTGTTCATGGATAGATGGAGATGTGGATACACTTCGATGGCATAACGTGTTTTCTTTACTCAAAATACTATATTTCGATAAGTGTGATCAATAAAATCTAGCTGCGGTTATATGTTCCCAAGATGTACGCTTGAGAAGTAGACATTTTGGAGAAGTAATCATATGTACATTATCTGTCCATTTCTCACAAAAATAACAAGACGAGCTGGAGTAAAATGTCATTTAAGTTACAGACAAGAGACACCAACCCCGCCGCATGTGTGCGAGTGCAAGCTTATTAAGCAGTGAGTGAACAGCAAGTATTTAGATATGGAAGTATCGAAAGAAACGTGTTTACCTGCAGCACAGAAAAAAAGTTTAACGTGACGCTCGACTGACCTGCGGCGCGGCGGTGACGCACAGGAAGTCGGCCGGTGCACCCGCATCGACGCGCAGCGACGCTGGTACCACGTGCGCAGACAGATCCGGCAAGACGCGCAGCTGCACGTCAGCGCTGGCGGAACCTGAGCTGCTGTTGGCCGTGCACACGTAAACGCCAGCGTCCTCCAGCTGCGCGCCACGGACCAGCAGAGAGCCACCCAGCAGCGAGCGTCGGTCACCGGGCGTTGGCAACGCTAGAGGACGAAGGGGTCCAGCGCCGCCTCCCCCTCCTCCTGCTTTGCCCTCGCGTCGTAAGGCCCACCTGCAACGACGCATGCAAACAAATGTGTAGTGTCAAAATGATAAATAATAATAAAGATACGTTTCGTGGATATTAATAGAAAAATCTGAGAGAAAAACTTCTGTAATTGAAGCAGTTGTTCCCTCCACAACAAATCTAAAAAAGAGAGAAAAAACAAAAATTTAAAATATGAGGCTCTTAAGACAGAAGTTCAAAAGATTTCGAAACAAATGAAACAGTAGTTATTCCCCTCATAATTATTCAGCAACTGGTAATATTTGAAAAACACTAAAAGGAAATCTTGTAAGATTGCCATTCACCAGTAATGTACTGCAAGAAATGCAGAAATCTGTTATATTGCATAAGTGTCACCTTTTAAAGAAATTTCTTATTTTTTACACATAACCAAATTCACGCAAGCAAAACGATGGGTACTAAACTAGTTATAAATTTGCATAGATTGTAATAGTAAGTAAGTAGTTGTGGAACCGCACTATATTATTCATTTATAAGTAGCAATATATTCGTGCTCTCTTGTGTATTTCCAGGATAATTTTCACATGATTTATTTTCTTCACATTTTATTTATATTTATCACATATATGAATATTGTTGTAAATCAAGTACAATTCTTGTATTGTATCCTGTTATGAAATGTTGTATTGTAATTTCAGTGAAAAAATTAACAGTATTTTAAAAAATTATGTATTTGGTTTTAGATGAAATGGTAGAAGGCCAGGTCTTACGGCTTGAGCCATGTTCACGAAACAATTTCAATTCAAGACTTGAACAATACGAACTGACTGCTAATACGCTCTGATACGTCCGACGTGTTCGACGTCCAAGTACCAAGAATTCTCTATTATCGAGGTGCAGAGTACAGAGAACCCTCAGCATGGGATTTCTGAGACGCTAAACAATGAGGAAAAGGGACGATTAACTTAACTAACGGCACGTAGGCAAAGGTAGATACGGAACTCGAACCAACAATTGAGATAAATTTCTATAGTACAAATGTTTATATTTCAGATTAAGCTGCTCTGCTTGCGATAATCTGTGCGAGAGTTCCTTACATAAAAGAGGCCTATTGGATGAAGACTAAACGCGGTATGTCACTGAGGAGCAATCTCAATCCAGAGAGCACAGTATTATGTTGGCCAACATAGTGTTTCAACTCTATTTAATATTACTACTATTTGAGAATAAGGTTGCGAAAAATATCCCCCGCAAAATTGTTTCAAAGGGATACATATCCGAATATCGCAACTGGAAGTAATGTTATCATTTATTTTTTGATACATAAGCTATTTGCACGTACTTAAAACTGATTCACTTTTCATACGATATTTTTCATATTTGAATATCTAATCAAAATTAGTGAATATTTCCTCATTTCAGAGTTTTATCAATCTCGCCCCATCTAGAAATAACTCATTTGTTTTACAATCTAATGGTATATTGAGATCAAAAAGAAACTTGCTAAAATATAATTACAACTCGTAGATGAAGAAATGAAAGCGTCAGTTATATATTTTGTTTCCAAGAGGTAATGTTTCTTCAGCACTTGCGGACAATAGGAACATATACGAACTTAAAGGGTGAGTTAGAGTCTATACTGGGAAATACATTGATTTTTCATTACAGAAAATATAGTGTGTTATTAAAAGTAATGTTAATTCTTTTGACATTCTTCAACACACAAGTAAATCACTTATTCTAGAATGAACGTCATAGTCCGAAAGTTGAGACGAGAGTTATATTGTATACGAAGGGAGTGTTTGACCAATCTCCAAAGTGAGATGCATTATAGGTTTAACGTACAAATAATTAGATTTAATTAGTAGTTCACACCCAACTGCATATGAATAGTCAGTGCACTTAAGTAATTGAAAGTTCAAAGGACCACGTATAAGTACCGAATCTGAAACTGAACTATGATGGGCATTGAGGAACCTCCAATTTCCACAAAACGAAGCAACTGTGTTTCCGAACTCTATTACAATTCAGGGAAAGGAATTTCTCCCCCACTCCTTTGCAAGGGAAAAAGGGACAGTTCCAAGGGATAGGTCAGTTAGTCCGAGGACCGGTTGGTCGAGGACCGGTTGGTCCTAGGCCGGTTAACCGGGTTCTACTGTGATGTAAATTCGCTCCTACTAGAATCAATACTCCAAAAGTGGTTACTACAAGGCCCTTGCTGCTGCACGGTCCTTCGTGCCATCTAAAGCCCCCTTCTGTTGGAGCAGTGCGCGTCAGCCATCCAACAGGAAGCATTAAACAGTGGCTACCCCAAGGAAGGTCTAATCGGCTACCGCCAGCCGCCTTATCTATTTGAGATAAAATAATATTCTCGGGTCTAGTCACCGTGCAGCTTGAAGAGACAACAACGGTCTAATGCAGATGTGTTCTATCTATTCTTCTTCTACAAAAGTTCCTGTAAATGTCGAAACCTCTGTAAGGCCGAGAGGCCGGTCGGAAAGTAAGCAATAAAAATGTGTTACCGGAAATGTTTGTGTAATTACAGTTTGTCTGTTTGTGTAATTACAGTAAATAATTAGTTTTGGGGAAATAAATTTATTTAGTTATACAGTACATAACATAAGTTATACAGGTTTATAAAAGATATTAACTGGGTTAATAGATAAACATATCTATTTTGGAGCAAAATTTTCGTCAGTGAGTGGTGAGGTATATTTCTCTCAATACAGAATATTCAAAGAGACAGAATGAGAAATCTCTTCACATTTGCTAGAGTAAATGTCGTAGGTTGGATTTAAAGATGAAGAGGTGTAATGCTGAAGAGCGTGCCAGGGAAAGTCTTTTCTCCTTCACATTTCTTCGCCTTCGATATAAAAAAAAAAAGACTTTGATAACCATCAATAAAATCAGACTCTTCTATACTAATGGGACGTATGCAATAGATGACTTCTTCCCAACAGTCTGAGCTTCTCATTCAAGCGTTCTTGTCAAGTAAGGAAATAATTATCGCAAGCAATCCACTCACAACCTTCGGGTGAAAACAGCTTCTCAAATATCTGGGTGTCAGTAAATTTTCCCAGGTATACTCAAACGTTCTTTGAAGGAGGAGGACTAAGAGACTCATTCAAAGTTCTGGTTTGGTGCTCGTGAATAAAGAAAACATACAAGTACGTATCTGCACTAGAGAAATTACTTTGTAAAGTATATTTTAATATTGTAAGTAAATACATTAGGGATTTCGAGGGAAAATATTTTTGTATATAGTATTGTTCAGCATACGTACATAAACAATGTCAACTAAGAACTACTTAAAATATAAAATAATAACTTTTATTATTATGAATTAACCTAAAAAGAATGTTTTCAGAACAAATATCACAAAGGTCTATTTTTATTTCTCTCTAGACTCCTAACAGGAATCCTTCACTCGCCATTTAAAATGTATACACAGTTACTAAGACTGAAATTCAATTAAAGTGTATTTGAACCAGATTAAAAGATTTTTTGTAAGATAAGTAACACCCTATAAATGTAATACATATATTATATAATTTGTTCTGAAATAAATGCTCCAAAGTAATTTTTCAATTTTATAGATTTAATTCACGCTCGAGGAGATGTAATTACGTGACATTTCTGGGTAATATCGAAATTTTCAATGTCACCGTAATCTTTAATTGCTCTCCACAACCCAACTTTATGGATCACCAGGGAATATTCAAGAGGTGCACGGTATGGGAATTATTCAAAGGGAAAAACGAGTCTCGCATTCAAGGGAGAAAAAAGGAAGTTAATGGCGGTTTTCGGCCACACAAAAGGGCACTAAAGTAAAGGAAATGTTTCGCAGACATTATAAATGACAGAAAAAAAAAATGTCACGAAATTTGTGGTTAATCTGCTAATAAATTTTGTGAAATAAGCTTAAACTGTTAATTTTGTGAAAAAACTTTAGACTTTAAAATCATCAATTTTATCATCATAAATCAATGAAAACAATGACAAACGATTCAACAGTCTCAGTTGACGTGTGGAAGGGTAAAGCAATGGTCAGCAACAGAAGAACGAACAAACATAATTTATAAGAATAGATGAGTATTTTTGTGCCAATACAGTTCCCTGACCTACTGAGGACCGTGCTTTACAACTGATCTATCAGGAAATAGAAGATTTTCTCATATAAGGCTCAGCCGCACAGAACCAGATATGACGCGGCGGTAATTTTGTAATGCGAAATAATGCATCATCCTCGTCACACAGACAGCGATCATTCGTGAGGGTTCATTCTATAAAGTGGTGACGAGCGCGTAGTTGAACAGAAGTATGTGTGCATCGCGGCGGCAGATATACTTGAAATTACATGGACAATTTTGAATTCCCATAAAATGTGCGTGAATTCGTATTATATTTGCTTTTATTTCTTAAAGACAATTTATTCTTAAATGAATTTAACATTTTTTATAAATGTTATTTGCATTATTGACTCATTATTTATCACTGCAAATCATTAAATTCAGATCCAATACGAAAAGAATTATTCACATGACTAATATTTGGGAAAAAATTGTCACTTCTTAGTTTATAATTTAGTAGAAAAAATAAGCTTATTACATCTAACTCTCCACAACAAGTAATTTCTTATTTACATTTCATATCCAATAAATATTAATTATTATTAACATCGTGATTCTTACAGTGTTTAAAAAATGAAATTACTATATTATTTGAAGAAGTGTGAATATGATTTATCGAAGAAGTCGATGAAAATATGATTTACTTGTTCACATCTTCAAACGTAAAAAACAAAAATTTAATCTACAAACTCAATTAACTCGAATTTTCTAGCATGCTAGGGAAACTGAAAAAACTTGAAATTGTAGTTAAAAATGTGAAGCGAGAATACCAATTTTATTGATTTTATTTTCAAGTGGTGCTTAATACGTAGCATAAGTATTTATGAACGCACGAAATTATTCATACAGTATATTTGAATTAGAAGTAAATATAACATCCCCCCCCCCCTCCTGGCCCGGGTTTTTCTCCGGTTTTCCTTTGGGTAGAGGCGGATTTCTTATACAGGTTCTCTAGGCTTAGTCTAGGGGCGTGTTTACTGTAACAATAAATCGTGAATTTAGTGTTATTTCAATTCTTATGATTTTTAAATACTATACTCAGAATAATCTATAGTTCAATAATAATTTGTACATGTAAATTTTTTGCGTTAAATTACATACATATTGACATTCTATTAGTATCATAACTCGCAGCTAACTTTTTATCTTATCTAGGAACTTTTGCTGAAATTTTTGAATCCGCCTCTGCCTTAGGGCCCTTGATCGAAATTGATGGGATGGTCCCTTGCTTGCTTGCGGAGAGTAAATTAGTTTATTGTCTTCACCGTGGTCATACGCAGTTTGTACTGCTTTTTTGACAATAAATTTATTATTTATTTTTATTATTATTATTACATAAAGCAACTCTTACTTATTTCTTAAACCACTACACTAATACGAAAAAATAGAAAATAACTTTTTAGTACTTTGGCAAAACAATTATTCTAAATTCATATAAGCAGTTTTGTTTCGTATTTATAATAGGTGTTGATTTCCGGCAATTTACTGTCGACCGGAGACATGCAAAAGGAGGCAATTAAAAATGGCAAATTACATTTTAACATATTTTACTTACAAAAAATAAAAATTAAAACTTCACCTTCATGTAAGATAAACGTACATGACGTAATAAAAATACCTAAAGAAGTAAAACCTTATTTGGAAAATCAAATATCGAATAAAATAAAATCCTTACAAAAGCAACTCACAATAATATACTTACACCGTATTTCAGTCAACGCTTCGAATGAACCGGGGAAGGGTTCGAGCACTGCCTCAGCAAATTGCTATACTCACGTGTTCCATTTATCAGTTAGTATTTCCCTGTCTGTTTTCTGTATTCGATTTTTCATGCGTGGTCTCTTGATGTAGGTTCCAAAAGCGAGGTCGCTATGACAACCATGCCTTTCCTCCCCTCATCTAGCTAGACACAGAGAGCCCAGTCACGCTACGGATCTTTTATTTTGAAGTTACTCCAGTGTGTTGTTTTCCTCCCCCATAAAACACAGCTCGACGGTTGTTCTTTCTATTTTTATGATTTGTATATTTCTGCACGGGTCCCAACACAAACTGCACTAATCTAGTTGTAGTCTTATTAGTGATTCGTAAATATTCTTCCCGCTTTTATTACACGTTCCTTTGAAGTTTATGATCGCAAAATGAAATGTTTTCCATTCCATCCACATATATAAAATACATATTCGTCTCCTTTTACATTTTAATGTGCGACTCCTTCACATAAATGAATTTCCTTTTTTCCATGAAGGTTCGATGGTATGTTACTTCCATTTAATTGATATCTGCAAAGTTTTACTTGACCTGTGTCAAATAAAATTATATGATTGCAGAGATCATTTATCTGCCACAATGGCAATACTGCAATGTGTCAATGACCCTCATCATCATTCTCTCACCAACCAGGATTATCCTCTGATCCTTGGAGTCCCCAGTTGATGTCGGAGACTCGTCTCAACACAGCGACAAGTGTTGGTACGTAGGGACATTAAATTTAACTAATTAATCTGGCATGAAGCAAATGTGAAAGTACATTAAATATTACTCGGCCACATTTCGATACATTTCATATCTTCATCAAGACTTGGAATAACTCGCTCCTGATTCATTCTTCAACATTCCAAGAAGTAAAACAATTTTCAACATACTGATGCATACAAACAACATCTAAAAGCCACCTATTCTCAGACACTACAACGCAAATAACCATAACCCAACATGAACTCTGTAGTTGAAAAAAAGATGGAGGATAGAATCATAAGGTATATGTGAGATACAAATTAATACGTTGCTGAAATTTCACGTATTCATTGCAGGGTGAATAAATTTTTATGTAAAAGGACATGTCTCAAAATGTCTAATGCTGAACTGAAACATTATTTCCATGTAAATAATCATGCAGTGTGAGAAGCTATACAATGAAGCAACTTCTCATGGTTTCCCTAGGTGCAGCGGTAAGAGCACTCGCGCTCCATCGTCTTCTACGCAAAATACAAAAATACTGGCTGATCCACGAAAATTAACAATGACGAGCTCGTATTTGCGGAAAGTGTTCTTGTGATATTGACGTACAATTTCACAAAACCATTTCTTCATCCCCAACAACATTCATGCCAATAATCTGCATTTACCCGCGTAGTCACCTTCGTTCCATGCTCCTCTGCCAGAGCGCGTGTTAGTTTTTGAATGCAATGACTAAAATTTAATGTACATTGTTTTGAAATTTCATGCACATGTACGTGAAACTTAATGTACAGAGTTCTGAAGTTTCAAAACTATATAATGTAATTGTCTACACGGTTTTGAAATGGAGTTCCATTACATTCACATTAAAATTACAATTATATTTCTAACAGTGTAGGGTTTCTCTTTTCTGTAACGTGCAGTGCCTCGCTGGTCATCGTGTGTATCAATTCCCATGAATCACTTACTTAACTTCGAATCCCCTAACAAGATAAAAGCAAAAAAATGGAGCCCTAACCCCCCCCCCCAAAAAAAAAAAAANAATGGAAAATGGATTTCTTACTTCCCTCTCTAGTAATGAGATTCAAGTGTAATATTTTTCAGAGACGTTCTCAGTCACAGACGAAATAACATATCATACTCTCAAAAAACAAAGTACTAGAGTGTAAATTCAATTTTACCGCTTTCCTAAAGATTGAATTTATTTCTAAATGCACCGATCGTCATGCACACGTCTCACAAGGGAAAAAGTATTTATCGGTTTCACGAATTTGAGAAACTTAATGTAATAATACATTGGACTAAGGCAAATTAAAGAATGTACTGAAGATTACTGGAGGTTCAATTTATCATTGAATTTCACTCGGAACTGAACGATGAGAGTGATATTTGAGAACGGGTTCCAATTGAATTACGTTTATTGATTCCTGCTGGGGTACACGGAATACAGAATGCATGGCGTCAGGGAGTGCTCTAAATAGGATGAACGAACATCACTTCTATACCGCTAAGTTACTGATCTCTGATTACGTGACCTACTTCCATTTCAATTCGTTTCTGATTTAATCAGTTTTTGGACGAGGTGGATGGAGATCTGCATCCGTAACACTTGAACTCCTACCAAAACAAAGGAGACAATTTTATTATTCGTATGACAGCAAGGATTCCAACGCAAATTCAAAGGTATTGGTCCAGTCAAGCAGGACTTGACTCTTCTTACTGATGCTGCGACAAACAAAAACAAACGTTGCGTTATATATCTTGTGACATATTTGTTTGCTTTCATCACATTATGAGTGTATTAAATAATTTTATTTTACAGAAAAAATACTAACCCACTTTGTGCAATTATAAGGCTGAATTCATCCCTCTTACGATGAAAGTGAGCGTTTCAAATTTATACCGGTTTGGAGAAGTATGTAAATTCTACCAACTAGCCTGAAGCGTTGTATATAAATCACTCATTCCATGAAATGCAAAGAAAAACTTTTTAATCTTTGGAAGCAATTAGTAAAATTCATGAATCAATAATTGTTTTAATGGTTTTATAATCTAAGGACCTATTTTGTATTCATGGCTATATCCCACTAATTCTACACAACAATAGGAGTTTTTATCTTCACTGAATCCTATTAAAAATTTATAGTTTTATACTACTCTCTATCAAAGATTCCTTTTTTTGGTTTCGATTTTCTTGAATGTGACGGGAAAACATAAATTGAAATTTAATCTTATAGTTCAAGTAGGAAGAGAATACTGTCAATAAACATGTAAAAAGGACTTATTGCTCAATTAGCGAGGGCTCTAATGACCTAGATGTTGGCGAGTTCTAATGCTCCAATAAAAATAATCATGATTATAATACTAAAACGTGTAGATTGAAATACTTTAAGTACGTGTTAGACACATAAATAAAAGAAAATTTCCCATATTTTATTGCGTGTTAGTATTCATTTCAGCCTACTACGGACCACGATAAAGAGCGCTAGTGAAGCCCAATTTTTCGTGGATTTAATCATGGACACATCGTGAAACATTTCGGAGGGAGCAGGGTCTAGATATAATCTAGATTGCCGGATAAGTGTGACAACTGTGGTAGTAAGTCGCGGAGGGTTCACTTTTCTATCATCTCAGCTAAATGAACAGAAATGTTGAAGTGACAAGCATAAAATTTTCTCGCCCCATCCAGAATCAAACCCGGAGTATATCCGTGACAAGCGAGAGCACTAGCCTTGAGCAACCGACGAGGTCATTTGATCATGAATGATATAAAATTGAATTTTTTTTTCACCAACTAAGAGAAGATTTTTTTAGAAAAAATAGTTAAGTAAACTTGAAAAATAAAAATTTTTGTTTCGACATGTGGAATAAAGGAAGATATTTCATCTCTTTAATAAACCAATTTTAAAGGTATACAATCCTTACTAACCTGTTACATTGCTTTTCAGAAAAATATAAAAAATAATTATCTTTACAATATAAAGTACTGTGACTGAATGTACAATTATTTTTACCATTCTATAAATCTGTTTTTCGATAATATTCAATAACAATAATTACTACAGCATTTATTGTTAATAACAGTAAATTACTAAATATTTTTAAATAATAATACTAAATATTTTTATTTCAAGACCACAACGCAAAATACCGTAGTAATTATAATCATTTTTACAACACGACGAAATTCTTGTGGACAATTGAGGCAAGTTCCACCAAAAGAAAATCCATTTTACCCCTGATTTTACAAATGTATTTCCGTGATTAAATGTACTGCAATAATATTATCGACCGATTTTAAAGTTCATCCTCCAGGCCGTCGCCAAGAAGCAGCAGTCAAAGCCGTTATTCCTGAGAATTATTTGAATACATTGTATTGTTCTCAATATACTGATGGCAGATAAATGGATTTATGTTTTACCATGTATAGGGTTGTTCAATATGGATACTGCTATTCAAAACACAATGATGATCTTCTATTAAATTTCAATATTACATTTTCTCCTAAGTTTACATTGAATATTACTTTAAAGTTTAGATTACTGGTTCAAAATAATTACAACCATTGTTTTACAGATAACTACAATGATTTCCACGTTAATGGAAAATTAACTACTATCGAAACCTGGAATTGATTTCCACGTTAATGGAAAGTTATTACAACATGGTTGTTCAGACATTTTTTGACATTTTGGGATAGTACCCTGTCAAGTTAAGTGAATCATTTGTGCAAATACTCTCTTTGAACGAGTTGAGTGACTCATCTCAATTGTCGACTATCATTGGAATATTCCCTTTGATGCCATAGGTCAATTCAAATTTCTCGCCGTAAGATGACGAATAATTTCCTCTTTTTTAACTACAAGTTCCTTCGCTAAATATATTCGAGTCACAATCCTGCATCACGCAAGTTGGGCGAGTCCACAAATTTCCTTGCTTCTCACGACACGTATGAACAGTTCGATACCTGGTCGAGTTATCAGGTTATATCATCGATTCAACTAATCGAACTGGCAACAACGCACTAACTGCAAAGGTATACAAACCACATGACTTCTTCTTTCGAAATTACTACTACTACTACTACTACTAGTGAGAGGACACACCTCTGATCTCGCCTATTACATCGCGGTTCGACTTCTTCACTGTCGTCGCCAAGTCGACATACAAGGATATTTTCTCCTGTTCAACCCACCACTATAGGGGTTCTTACTTTCGAACACTTCACTTCGCTACTTTTCATTATCGTCGCCAAGCCGACATTTTTTCGCAAGATCGAGTCTACAACTGTACTTCAGAAGACATTCGCGACCGCGAGATCACCACTCATCAACTATTGCATTTGTCTACACGACATCGATCCGACTGAACTCTACAATCAATTTCAACCAGCTGATTTCCAGGATCTTCTCATCATGTCATCACGATCTCTAGGAGACCAGTACTGTATCATTATTTCATAGCATGTCATTAAATAATTTTATTATTGTTAACAAACAACATTCATCTCACTACCTCACCCATCATCACTTTATATATTTTCAGTACTAACATTCTTGTGCAGGTAAGATCGAACTTGTCTGTACAATGGTGATAAATTCAACGTGTCTCAAACTTCTTATGATCGACTTGTATTTTTGTATATAGTAACACTATAGTCAATTCGGAGATCAATATTTAATCATTTATGATTTACTATTGGTACAATCAATATAAAATCAGCATGTACATATTTTTGAAAACCTATAAGATCTAAAGAAGGTGTCAGCTGAGATTCTCATACCGATCAACACACACACATAAACATACAATCCATATGCAGTCACTATGGTATAAAATGACGCGAATGCATAAATACATCCCCATACACTTTATGTTCCATGTGTGATATTGCATCCATGCATTCATGCGTTGGAACAGCTGCCAGAAAACAAGGCGCGAGGGCTCTGCAGCCAGCAGCCGTCGCGTCGCTGGGGTGTGTTCGAGATTTGAATCCGTCTCACCACATGCACCCCCCACTCACACTCATTACTTGCCGAGCATTCCCGTAATAATCATAATTGCTACTATAAATAGCATATGCGTCGCGCCGCGGTTAGAGCTGGGTGTCCCTACACGAACCGTCAAATTGTGGACGAGGTGGCACGGACAAGCGCAAGGGGCACAAGGAAAGAAAGAGACGGAGAAAATATGCGGATATGGAAAAGTGACGTGTTTGATTAATACGAGATGGAGGTGATGAAGAGATGGTGAAGGAGGGGAGGGGAGATATGAGAAATAACGGGAACGAGAAGGAGAATAGGTACGGAAGAAACGGAGAGGTTGCGGGATGGGAAGAAGAGAGGAATGGGAAGAAAGAGAGTTATTGTGAAGTATTGCAGGCGGGGACAGTCATTAAGCATTCAATTTGTAAATGTAACACGCATGCGTTTCCCTCCTGCATTGTTTTAGAGACAGAGAGCGCACTGGGAAGTGGGAATGGTAATGGCTGTGCACAGGGTGTACATGCAGCTAAACAAATTGACCCCTAAGTGACAGAAAGTCACTCGCTAGGCGCGCGGAAAATGAAATTTCGGAGACCAAAAGAAATGGGAGTGTTCCAGAATATGCAGTGTTTTTTTAGAGAGTCCATTCTCTTCAGGCAAATATTCCAAATCTGTGGTTGTATGACCCGCGAATATGATGTATTCTGACTATTCGTTATAGCAATTATAGTACTTAAAAAGTATTTTAAATCGTTATTATTATGTTCATCCTAAAATCTAACATTTTACTCTCGGAATACGTTGTCTGTAACACCAGAGCATTATTTAGCTTCAAAGAAGAGGAAAATACGACGGGACTAGATAAATGAGGTGTTCTTCAAACATTTTACTATTTGGAACTGGTTTGCAATACTTCAAAATTTCGAAACCATTTCTTTGCATGACCGTGATTGGCAAAAGTTGTAGTTGATGTGGGTTTATGTCTTACCGTCTAGAATTTGATTTCAGTGTTTTCGAAACGAATAGACGTCACTGTTTTGGACGGTGGTGAGAACGAAAACATTGCGGATTGTTTCACTATCAATATTATATTATTTTATACCTATGAGTGGTCCTTGTTGTGTACTTTCACTATACATTGTAAATTTAAGAGAAAACACTAAATCTAAGAGAGACAGCAAGATTCGACGTTCCTTGAAGATATGGACAAAAACCATAAAGTAGTTTGTCATGTTTTATACAGCTGTTTACTAAACAGAGGCATTTAAATAAAAAAGTTTCTAAGTGCTAAAACAGTTTATTTGAAAGAGACACAGAAAACTGATTAAACTTTATAATTAATCGTGGAAAATTATGAAAAAGATCATATATTATTTGCGCGATAGTACAACAATATTTAACACTCCTTATAGCCATTATTTTACAAGGTGTCACGACAAAATATTGAAAAAAAATTTATAATTTCGGATTCTCCGCCTGATATTGCATAATACGCAAGTGATGATAACTCAATAAACATAATTATAATTCAAACTTTATCGGAAACAACACTCGCACCAAACGACAACAAACACTACTGCCAAAAGGCGCTTGCCGCGTGGTGGTCGGCACTAGTAAGAACGGTGCTCGTGTTAGCCTCGAGACGACGTAGACGCTAATCCTATCTTTTGACCGTCGCAGCAATTAAACTATCAACATAAGTCACTCTACAACAGATTGGCGCAGTATTGGCGTTGCCAAGTTGAACGTTTTTCGCAAAAAGCATTATTTTTTCGAAAAACCGAAACCGAAACATTTTAAAAAATAGAGAATATTATAATTTATAATATTGTATTCGTGACGAAATGTGGTAAGGAGGTAATGAAAGATGGTAGGCAGAGTAGATACATGAAACATAGTCATGGGACAATAAAAGAGTGACATAAAGTTGAGGGAAAGAAAGAAACGACGGAGACAGGATAAGTTATAAAAATGTAGGGTTGGGACCTTGAAGCCCTTTAGCGAGAATGAGTACACAAAAGTGTAAGTGGAAGACGCGTGAGCATCAAAACTCCAGGGATTCAGTGTACGTGCAGGGCCTTCCTATGATGTCTGTTTCGTCCTTTCTCGTCGAGACGCTGAGACCTTTACTTTAACAGGACAGCGAAGAAATTCAGATTAGAAAACGAAAGCAATGACTGTGGAATAATTTGACAAATGTTTATAAATTACTTTCCGAATGTTTAAATAGAAAAAAAATTAAATTGTTGTGAAAACATATATCCATTTCCAAAATATTTTTCATGCAGGTAATCGCTCATTCTGAAGAGACATTTACCCTTCTGCAGTCTTGTTAACGGTTTTAGTCTCTGAGAGCTACGTCATGGGTATTACTAATTTAAATATAAAGAGAGTAACATTTGAAGGAATAAATGAACATCATCTGGCCCCGCGTAGTTGGATGAGACTGTGTTGTTGTTGGCAGATGAGCTTCATTACTTTTCCAGCCACGCGGAGCTGCTCAATCGCGTTTCATCAGTGAATGATGCATCATGGGAAGCTATAAAATAAAACCCTAAGGTTGACAAGTCGATAACAGCGCTTGTTTCGTTTAAGTGAGATGATCTACTGGCGTAAATCTTCTTTATCAAAGATTTGTTTCTCTTATTCGATAAAACCATAATCACAAATGATTATTTGATCAATGATGTAAGAACGCAATCAAATATTATACTTTGTAAACGTAGGCTTCCGCGGCTGGAGTTCAATACTTACTTGTTTGTCCGGGACAAACCGCGTCTCAGTAAACGTAACTACCAACGTTTTGGTCATCTTGCTGAGGCAGCAGAGTACGACAACGACTTACGTCTGCACGACTCTGACATTGCCCTGAAGAAGGTCACAGCAAGATGGCCGAAAAGTTGGTAGTTATGTCTACTGAGACGCGCGATGTCCCGGACAAACAAGTTAATAAGTATTCAACTTCGTTTTACTTCTCACCTTCGCCCCCTTACCGAGCTTCAAATGGAACAACAGACTACAATGGATACACAGGTTCGAATGACAAAAATGGAATCTTTTAATATTTTAAATTATTTCAAATGTTAAATCAATTGCAAATGCAATCAAATACATAATTATTTATTAAAATGAAGTAAGATTAACATTAATTTATTAATTATGTTACGTTGAATGAAACATACCTGGCGGTGAGGCTCCCCGCAATTTAAGAGATTTCTATAACATTAATTTCTGCATAATTGGAAAAGGTTGGAAATTCGTGAACCACCATGTTACATCCGCCTTCTTAAATTTGTTGTTTTTTCAACAGACTTCATGGTCGTAATCTCAGACCTAAAAAACCCCTGTATACCAAATTTTAAGAAATTTGAACCGTTTGAACTATTTTCGACCGCTCACGGTCCCATCTGAACCATAGTGCGGCGGTATATTGTAATAATTATTCTGGAATTCAGAGTTATTTTAATAGTTACGATTTATAAACAATATGTTCCGAATAATCTATAGTTTGATATAAATATGTACTTATGATCTAACTTTTTGTTTTATTAAATACAATTTTTGATATCCTGTTTATATTATAACACGTAGCAAACGTTTTTATTATTGTATTCGGAGTGAGTTCAAAATTTCAATCTGACTCTGCCTTAGGGGCCATTTGGTATTAATGAAGACGGGAAAAATATATTTTTTTCGGTTCTTTATTCACCGAACTTAGTATTTAAAGTGTCAAATAGGCCACTACGAACTGAGATATTGCACTCTGTGATTCATAAAGTAGCACATGATTTCCAGCCAGCAGATATCCACGCAAAAGCTCTGTATAGTAGTCTCGCCAACACATGAAACATAAGTATCCACTAGTGGAGAACGATAATTAACAATGGAAACAGTACGCAAGTAAAGTACGTGAAATTTAGTTCATTTTATCTTCCAATTCTTGTTATTAATTTCATTCAAGTAAACCGGAAATCAACATTGTAAACAAATGCATATCACTTTCATTAATTTCTCTTGGCACTTATTTAAAAACCGATCATGATTTAAATTATTTCTAATTAATGTGTTATAGTTTATGGTTTCTAATTTAAGTTAATATTGTCCGAATTAATTTCATTTTTACCGTGTTGCATTACGCATATTCAGTTCTCATTTATTTTATTTTCAATATTTTTGCGAGTTTTCTTTCGGGAAACTCTCATTGAAAGGTAGTATTCTGAAAGTTAACGAAAACTTGTAGTTTTGTTTTGATATGCCTGGTGAATGCACTGCTCGGAATATTTTCAGAGGGCGACACTTGTTACTAAATGAAGAAATATAAGTACAAATCAACTTTTATCTATGTCTGTGATATTTTGAAGTAATTATGTGTATACTAAATTACCAACGCCAAATTTCCAACGAAGTCAATATTCGGACCCCTCGCAATTGTCATTTAATGTCCCTCTCTTTGCCACGTCCCGTAGGATTTGCAAGGATCTCACCACGGGAAGGTTGGCGCAGTCCAATATTTCGTTCTAATTCTTTTCTACATCTTCAACGTGTATCGTATCACGTATACAGTGTTCACGTGTTCTTCATATGTCTCATGCAAAGTCTTTGATGTGATAATATCTCTGTTGAAGTTTATTCTTCTTAAACTATTCCTTACCAAGTTCTAGTTTAAGCGTCGTCTTCCTTAGTTATAAAATGCATTTTTTTTCATTTTATTTTTTTACCAGTTACTCGACTTCCTGGCCATTTTCTTGGTTTCTTTTGCACAGTTTCAATTAATCTCTCTGTCTCATTTGATTCCCTTTTCCGTGTTTTCCATTTTCTCTCTATTTTTGTTTCTTTAATCTCATGTCTCTTTTTTGCTTTTTCTGACCGCTCTCCGTCAGTCGTCTTTAATTGCTCTGGTAAGACGTGTCCGTCCCCGCTAGGAGGTGAGGATCATTCACTATCTAGCTATATGGTTTATTGCTTGTCGTATCATCATAATCTGTTTGAAAATCTTCAAACTTTTGATAGATCTCTTTGTTTTTTATATATTTCCTCCAATCTGCAGTTGAATATACTTGTTTCTTCATTTTCTTGTGTAAAATGTACACATTAGCAAATTGTGAACTCTTTGTGAAATTACTCTTCGTGAAGGGATCTAAATGTGAACTCTTTGTGAAAGTACTCTCTTGGAATAGAAGCTGAGTATACCTCGCCAACCAGCTGCGTACACCCGACGCGTTTCGCTGATCGAATTGAAGCAGTTTGTACGCTCACTTGCAGGGAAGTAATGAGAATCTCGTGGGAGAGAGGAAGCCGCAGACTATAATGGAACGTGCGAAACGTCCCAGGTCCTCGGGATGCACTCAGAAACGAATAGACGGAAAAAATCCAAATAAAAGGAGAAATCGAATGCTGTGATTGGTCGATGTGCCTCAGGTGCTATTTCTGAAATGCTACGACGGACGCAGAGCAAACTAAATTTTTGTAGTTACACGTTGAAAAACATGAAGAAATGGTATATTTCAATATCTTTTTATATATTCATCTAATGGCAGAGGTTGATTTAGGCATAGGCAATAGCCTCGAAGTGCAAGATTTTTGGCGCCACAAGTAAGTAACGGAAAAATTATAACATTTATGAAAAAAGTTTTTCTATATATGTGATGCTTATTTTAATGTTCTGTAAAAATTGATTTTCAAGATTTTTGTTGGATCAGCAAATTCCCTACAAATTTAAAACTGTGTTTTAGATACGTTTAGTTTAGGTTTTTAGATAGTTGTATTGTACATATTACTTTGTACCTGATATTAATAAGTAAACGAAAGTATATAATTATTAATTTGTTTATTCAATATAAAAATATTTAAAACTTATGTATATAAAATCTGCTCTCAAAGGGTGCTTTATTTGCTACTGCCTAGAAGCGCCAAATTTTAAAATCCATCTCCGTTTATGGTAAACTATTGTTCTAAGAACTACTAATATTTTGCTCGAATTACAAGCTCAAGTATTTTTCATACAACAGCTTGAGTACTCTGAAGTATACTTAAGAAAGAACTTGAAGAGTCGATATTCCTTGGTGTGAGTTCGTAGTTCCGTTGCCTGCTACAGATGTTACGTATTTGTTGATAAGAACAAACATAATTATATATAAGAACAACATAAGAGAATTAGATGCACTGAAACACTGAGGAGTAAAAATAATTTTGGTGTCGTTATACTCAATAAGTGATGAACGAACATACGATGTAATCTGTCACAATGTAAATTAAAATTCAATTAAAAATGTGATTATATGAATGCAATGCAAATTCTTAGAGATGTTAGAAAACATTTTTTGTTTACGAGAGTTTTACTTTTCTAACATATTTTATTTGACACATTTTATTACATCTCACTTCCGTTCTCGAGGAAAATATTTCCATTCAAAAACACTCATATTATTATGTTTTAAGTATGTTTTATAAAAATGTTTCTGTTAATTTGTGTTTTTACGTGATGATGACTCCAATAGAATTGTAAAATCATTAGTTTGATTAATAAATGAATACTGCAACACAATATCTTTTTATTTAATATATTATTATCTTATTTAAAAGAAAGGATCCCGGAAAATGAGACAAAATAGTTCAATATTTCAAAATATTATAAAATTGTACGAACCACATTATTATATTTTTCTGTACACTTTCTTTCTTAAAAACCTTTTCGAATTATTTTCTTACGAGCTGTTCTGTATATATTTTCTAATATCTTAATAATCCTTTCATAAATTAAAACAACATGATATACTTAATTCAAAGCACTATTGCTCGACCATTCTCAGAATTCATCTAAGCATAAATTGATAAACTATTATGAATCCGTTTCTAGTCATTGTGTTCAGACAATTAATTTCATCACTAACAAACTATATAAACATATCTGCTAGAACGGTAAAGATCCACTGAAATCAATTTGTACGAAACCCGCCAAGAAGACATGGAAGTAATTTCAGAAAATAATCTTCAATATTGAGAAAAATAATATACCGGTGTTTGAGTGCTTAATGGTTGCTTGATATTTTGCAGTTATGATATACTATTGTTTATTTTATGATATATCAAAGAAGTACATTATTTAATTCTAGGGAAAACGTAAAACGAACGTAAGCAAATTCATGCAGCATACAAGTCAATAAGAGGGAACACCTCAATAATGCAATAGTAATTTTTGCAAAATAATAATATACGTAACCTGTCGTAAATATATAACTATACAATTTAACGGTGACGGTTTGTTTAATCACTCATTGAAACCTTGATGATGTGTTTTGTCAGAAATTTGAACATTCCCAATTTTTTTTGGAGTATGAAAGTAACTGGGAGAAAATTCCCATGCTAAGACATTTTAATGCGTCTAATTTGTGAAAACAATGCTAACTACAAACGAAAATATACCCGTCAAAATCTATATTTAAATGACTATAACTTGCATAATCTGGAGAGAGTAGATGTTCATGTGTCGTGTTCATGGCGATCTGCGAAATGCTACATTGATGTTTTGCGTCGAGGTTGGTTTACATTCTCTCAGAAGTTCAACTGTCAAACCCAAAGAGACATTGATATTAAATAATACCGAGCCACATTACATTTGACTAATACGGGCGAGCATAACATAATATCAAAGAGCAAAGACAAACTAAGGATTTATTACTAGAATGCATAAATGATCAAAAGATTCATGTTTGAGATAATACATTGACATCCTAATTTTAGATTATGATTTTCTATAAAAATCAGAAAAACAATATTTATCGATCTTCATTTACGAATTTTAGCTATTTAAGTATTAAAATATGCCACGTGCTCGTCTCCAAAGAGTAATGGTAACAAATATATGCTAATGGAGACAAATATTAATGTATGACTCCTGAGATAGTTACATTTAAGAACACGTTTTTATTACATAACTTTGAATTAACTTTGAAAAAAATTATTCTGAAGTAACACTGTAAATAAAGTAGGAGAAAAACTGGATGTAATCAAATGTTTGCTCACGACTCTCTTAATAAAAGGCAAGTAAAATTACGATGCAAGCAAGTTTTTTTCCCTACGTAATAAAATTAATATTCTCATTTACAATTTTTCTTCCAGATGTGTTTCTTCCATGGACTCGTCCTGCACTGCTATCTCAAATAGAGAGATCTTCTTTCAGGTTTCTTTCTTTGAGAGAAAGAGAATCCAAAATTCATAAACCTAGAGCCCCAGGGAAGAATGTAACACACCTCGGAAAACACCAATTTTCTTTTCCGCAGTTCCTGTAATTGACAGACTCCATCCGCACATCAGCAACTCAACGATCCGCTGCCTGTAGCGTACCTAGGTTGTAGTGAGTGGGCGGTCCGCCCCGGAACTTCACCTGTGACGGACTTCCAAATGGGACAGTAAAAACCGTATAAAATAACTTAATTTGATCACAAATATACTCTAAAAAGTTTGTTATAGTAAAATACGGAATAGTTGAGATAATTATTAAATAAATATAATACTTCAATTTCAGTTTTTTTAACACTGGAGCGATCGATTGCTAAAGAAACGGATGATGAGGACCTTCTAAAAGACTTCCGCCACGGGTCTCATTAGATGAATGTGCGTTACAGTTCTCAGGTACGTCTCAAACTCGCAGTGCAGCCATACGGAATTGCGTAACGAGGATAATGTAAACTAAAAATAATCGTATAATCCATGTACGACGGCATCAAAATTGATACGCTTATTTTTTTAAAACATTTCGGGACATTGTTGAGGTGAAAATATTTTTATTAATAGAATTCTTCATCAGCATCATGCTATGCAGCCTGAAAAGCGTGTTATTAACAACAACTATATCATTTCTTGGTAATTGTCACATTTTGACGGAAGTGTAAACACATCACCCCTACCCAGTGTGCTCAATTTAATATTCTTATCAACTTTCCCAAATTATTAAATTAAGACAAAAAATTCTGCCACATCTCTTTCACTTTCTCTCTCGGAACAAAACACCAAGGAAAACCTGAAAGTAAAACCCGTATTATTATTGATTGATCCCCGTCATTCACAAGTCCTGTCACCCAATACACCCACAAAATAAATCAATGCACCTCTTGGTATTGCATGAATCTTCTAACATACACACTTTGCTCCAGTTTTTATCTAGAAGAAACTACTACTTCAACTACAATTCATGTCCATTACATAATGTAATTAAAAGTGAAAAGAGTTAATAACTTTTCGACTCGGATTAAAATCGTCGTCACGTGAACAAATAATTAAAAAAAATATAACAAGAAACATAACAGGACAAATGAACATGATATAAACACGATAAATCATGATGAACATGATTTTTAACACAAAATTTGTTTACAAAAAAGCAGAGACTACACAAACATATTTCGATAATAGATTTATTCCTAACAGAGATAGTCTGGCTTGTAATAAATTTAAGGAGGGTCCTGTTGTCTGAATGCCAGAACCGGGATGAGTAAATCATTCTCCAAAACAGCAAAAGACTAAAATATTTCCGTCTTGAGTGGAAAAGAAATAGCTTTATTAAGAAAATTAAGCAAAGGTAATAAATTATAAGCAAGGTAAAGATTCTTACGGCACTGACCCCGAGATAAAAATCCGTACTTCATTGCAGCTAGAGATGTTACAGTTACGTACATGGTGCGTCTCCCATCGCCACAAGAAGAATGTAATACAAATAGTATAATAATACATCTAATTAAAAAAAATATTCCTCCTGTTCATTTTACTGCATATAATTCTGTAAGAATAAATCAGAGCATTGTCCATTATTTCACTGCGTATAAGTAGTGAATATTTTTGTCGAATTTGTCAAAAAATATTACATAAGTAGCACTATATTACTTTGAACTGTCCATAATTATATCATAAGGAGACGCTTATCTGGCAATATATCCATTTCATTAACATACTGGAGCAATATTAAGGTCAATAATAGTGTATAGCAAGAATTAATATATAATCTCTAGTTTCGCGGCAAGAAACCTACATCATTTTATTGTTTTCACACTGAACCCATTTTCATCCCACATTCATATTTTCTCAGATGATTAACACGTATTCAAACTATTTCTAGTATTAATTTGAGAATTTTTAAAGAGGCGCATTTTGAGAAATTAAAAATCAAAAGTTTGATTTTTAACACGTCACTTTTATAACAACCTACGTTTTATAGCATATCATTGTAAAGACCAGTAAATAAACTGTAAAATGACACCTCTATCAGGTCTCTATTTCAATTTGGAGAACTTCCAGGACAATTCAAACGTTTGTGTAGAGCCGTCTTGCTTAAATTTTACATTGTTGTAACTTCCATAAGAGTGAAACTTATGGATGTAGCCATGATCTAGATTAAGAAATGATCTAAGTACAACAATACTTAGAGCATTTCTTAATCTAGATCATGGCTACATCCATACAAAATTTTATCAAAATCTGAGATGGTGAGGTTTAGATCCTGTGTTGATTTGATATGGAATAACCGAGTGAATTAGGCTACCGGATTAAATAGACAGCAATAACTGTTCAAAATTAGAATGCAAAATTTTCATCTTTTCTTCCCTTCCCTTACACCGTCGGTCAACGAAAATCGTATACGGAAGAACCTCTTCAATATCTACGTGACTGCATAAAGCCGAAAACCGAAGCTATTTCTGAAAATTGTGTGTGACTTTGTGTGTTTTTCTGCTTTTCATTTTCTCTAAAAAAAATTTAATTTATTTTTCTATAATTTAATGAAACCGAAACAAGGAAGTAGGAAGGAGACGGAGAATTATACACATTGGAACAGATAATTAATTAAAAGGGAAAGGAAAATATGAAAGAAGAGGAACTAATGAAAGGAAAGGAAGGAAGGAAGGACTCTGATACTGGCTAGACAACCGAGGAACAGGGTTGGAAGTGAAGAAAACAAATGTAATAAGAATAATAAAACAACATAATTTAATTTTCATGGTTGTGTGATCGAATTTTTACACCTAAACATCGCTCCATTGCGATCCTCGAATATTCATTTTAAAATATTTTTAATTTTATATTCTAGATAACTCTACTAACTATTAGAATAATCTGATCATTCTATTAAATCCCGCGCAAGAGTTTTGTCGAAAGTATGAATGGAGATTATTATTATTCATTTTCTCGGAGATATACATCCGGTACATAATCAGTGAGGGGCCATTTCGGCATACATCTCTCCGTGCTAATCTTTTATGTTTAACACAGTGCGCACTATTCTACAAGTTTCCAAAATAACTGATTTCTGTATTTTAATGATAATTTCAGCTGAGTTTAGTCCTATTTTTTTTTAGTATTTTCTAAGATTCTTGTTTACTAAACCATTTGCTGTAATAACTATAGGAATGATATCTATGGAATTGTCTGTATATTTCTTTGTACTCTATAGGCAGAGGTGTGTATTTTGATATTTTTTCCGATTCAGCTTTATTGATGTTGTGGTCTGCTGGGTGAGTGACATCAATGAGAAATGCAGATTTTTCTTGAATTTCATGGAGGAGGATGTCGGGTTTGTTGGCAGCAATTGTTTTGTCAGTATGAATAGGGATGTCGTAGCACAATCTGTATCTCTCGTTCTCCATAGTAGGAGAGGGACGGTAGTCGTAATAAGGAGATTTTTGGTTTTTTAGTAGAAGTCCTGTTTTTATTGCGAGAGACTGGTGAATTATTATTATTATTATTATTATTATTATTATTATTATTATTATTATTATTATTATTATTATTATTATTATTATTATTATTATTATGGCTTTAGGGTTTGCAAACAACTAGGTCAATAGAACCGTAATTCAGGGAAAGTACATGAACCTAAATAAAGATAAATATAACAATTAATTTTGTGGTACTACATGACTTTCCATGAAACAATAGATGATATGTTAAACAGATAATAGCAAACTAAATTCGTATTACAAATTCAGTAAAACTATCACTCCCAGAAAGCCTTCTGTGAAGCTGGATATACTTTTGGGGGCATTAATTGTTTGATAGCCCATTCTCTTCAAAAGATTAATGTACCGAAACTACTGCTTTACTTTTATATTCCGTCTTCGTGGAACTTATAAAATGTCTAGAAATCAAAACCATTAGGAGTATAACCCTTGAAAACAATGAAAGGTAAATTCTATTCGTAGATCGAAGAGATAGAAAATGTACAATAGAGCCATTAAGATGGACATGATGTTCGAACCAGTGTTGCCAAACTTATTGAAGGATAAATCGATGGAAGCGTTCTTTGAGAGAACCGTCATAAATCAGAGCCGGAAAGGCCTTCTAGGTGGACTCCCCAGGGACACTTGAACGGTGTACGAGCGCTGTGAAAGTCTTTGAGAAAAATTGAAGGAAAAACGCTGAAAAGGATGATCGAAACGCCGTCTCGTTTACATCAAAATATACGTTTTCGCAGCAGATATCACATTATATTTTTCACTTCATGGCATTGTATCTTACATTGATGAACAGAACAATAGCCATGTCCACTGGAGACGGCTATTATAGAATTGACCAGTTCGTCTGACATCTGTGCGTCAGTACTTGAGTGGGATTTTTTTAGTTCCTTCTTATCAATACTTGTGTACAGTAGTAAATTTGCAACTTCCTCGCGTCCATTTTAGAAGAGCCAATAATACAAAATAATAACAAAAATTATAGAGTAACTTGTCTAAAAGAGAGGACCGAAAAAGCACACTGAGAATAGTACACACGTGCAAGTCTTAATAATAGCATTTTTAGGTACGAGAAATTTAAGATGGTTTACCATGAAATTAGATAATCTTTGTGGTGTCATGTGTGCTTATAATAACTTACCGAATTTGCTCCCTTTAGCATTGTAAGGAATAATTAAAGATGGTCATTATTTTCCAGCTCTCTATGCAACTGTAAAAATGGAGTTTTGAAAGTTTCAGTTTTGAATGAGTAATAGTTGATTAACGGCAGATTTGGAACCTCTGAGGAACCAAGAAAAGAAGTTAATTCAATTCGCAAACTGGTAGTTTACACAAAATTGTGAGATGACCAAGCTAAGATTAACCATATCTCAAATTATTGTACTCATAAAATAACTTGTTTTAAACGTTTTGGAGTTTCGCATGATGATCAATATAAAATGACTATTTTTTAGTTTTAATTGTTGCGATGCATACTATTATGAATTAAACAAATTGAAAAATTCAAATATCCCGTTTTAGATACTCTATAAAACTAAAAATATTCATCTTTGTTATACACTTAAAAAATGAAAAATTTTGTTGTTCAATCTTTAAAAAATTGGGCGATAAAGCACAACGCCGAACTATCAATTGAAAATCATAACTTTCATTTTTTGTACGTACAAGAGTTTATGGTTAAAATTATTTGAGAAATGTGTTTCACGCGAAATTTGTTTTCTCTGAATATTGTGTCACTTATTATGTTAATCATAAGAGGATTGTATGGAACACTTATGGGAAACTCTACTTCATTTCTTCATAAATTTAGAAGAAGTCAGGTTCAATATAACTTATATGCTGTTTTCTTGAAGATTATTAACCCATACGATAAGTTTGACGTAAGTATTAAAATATTTTAAGACTGTTTAGTAAATTTAAAATTAAAACTTAATTTATAGACCTTATGAAATTAATACTTTAATATTTAATGTAAAATTTAATACGTAATATTTCAATAACACGATGTGTTATCATTTACAATAATATGATTACTTTTTTTCATGGAAGGATCATTCCTTATATATTGCTTTTTTTTCGAAAATTCATCGGATCACCTATCATCGGTATCTCAAAGGGCACTGAATGAAAATGATAACACGTTTGTGTTATTCAGTCACATAAGATATCACTGCACAACCCTATTTAAATTAGAGGAATAACCCAAACTATTGTTGAACTAAGAGAACGGGATGTCTGTTATAAAACAAGATACGAAAACGAAATTTGATGGACTGAATGGAATAATACAACCATTGAAAATTGTATGATTGGATGAAATAGATCTTGTGAAGCTACCGAACTGACTTAGTAGTATATGTAAGTCGTTTGTGTTGATTAATTTGGAAGTATCTCCTAGCTTCTTCCAACAATCATCCCATGTATTAATAAAGTGTGCCCATTGCTTTTCCCTTTTCAATATTTTTCTCTACTTATCCAAACATTTACTCTCCTTTCAAATAAAATGTATACAGTTTTCATTAATTTAATCAGTTTCTATTGGCATGGTATTCTAGACGTCGCAAAATCCAGTAATTCTTGAAGTAAACACTGTAACGGTGTGAGTTGTGGCAAAAATTGCGGGTTGTAATCCAAAGTTTGTGGATATAATTCTATCGTTCATTTCATCCTTTAAATGATCCTACTATTTCTTATGGTTTGTTACTACGAGATAACAAACCCTAATTCATAACAACATATTCTAATAATCGTTCACCACGTTAAAATATGAAAATGTAGCTATAAAATGTAACTCAACAATATATCTCAGTGAAGGATGAAGCAAAATCTACGTGTTAATTCCGATACAACAATTGATGAGCATTATGTTTATTAGTGATCTCATGTTCCACATTCATTATAACATAATATTTTGCCTAAGTTTATAAATAAATACATTTATTGTAAAAAGAGTTAAAACTGCTTATGAGCACGTGGAGGACAAAAATCTAATTACTATGACTATAAACTAATTTCATGTGTACCTTTCTAAGAACAATGTTATTGGTTTCTTAGCTTATTACTCAACACGTCTGAGCAGTGACGTCACTGATTATAATAAGATTAATTATAAAACGTTGGTAAATTTCTATATTTTCGGAAATAAAACAGAAGAGTTTTATCGTACTTGTTCTCATTGCATTCCATCTACGTAATTCATTAAAAACCCGTAAGCATAGTTATAACAAAAATCAGTAAGTCGAATAATTTTCCGAGTCGTTGTCTGTAATACAATGTTGATCCCTGAGAACGTTCCCGAACTGAATCGTGTTGGCAGCCCATCTCATCCCACGCATAAAATATGACATCTTAATTTTAGTAAGTAGTGGGTCGAGATAATGGAACAGTCTTCGAGTTTTGCGAGATTTTTCGCACGCTACGAGAGGAAGAGAAATAATCATTTTCTGAGAGTGGAAAGTGACGTATGAAGCAACGCGGAGGAACGCGTGTGCCTCGGATCGTCGAGGCGTGCATTTGAGATGGCTGCTTTCACGCTTTACTGCGGTTTATTGACATTGTCTGAGCGAAGACAAACCTTCAGTAAGGGCGAAGCTTTGTCTCCTCCATTTCTTTCGCTTGAGAGAACTCGTGGATTCGTGAAGTTGTCATCTCCTCGCATAATAAGGAAAAGGAAAAGGAAAAGGCGAATAGACAAAAAAAGAGGTAGATTACGTACGTGTACCTTACGTGGGAGGAGAGATAATCGGAAACGAAGAAGTTTTATAGCTGTGTGAGCAAATATTGACTCAAATGAAGTGCAGAAACACTGGATTAAAGGAAATGGCCGATCACTGTACGTCAATGTTACAAATGCATGACAAACTGTGGTTTTAAGTTCGATGTATTTACACGAAAATCGTGGAAAAAAACACTCCTGCATTTTTCGAGAGAAATAGTCTAATAGAAAATGAAATAAAAATATTTAAAATTTTTCATGAATCAGCGGGAGAAAATTTCTTCCTACACCTTTTCAGTCCAGAAAATACTTAAGAATTTTTTTCTTTTTTCTGCTTTTGTTGACTAACCTTTGGAGATCAGGTAAGGAGAAAGAGTGTATTGATGGAAGCTGAGTTTCAACCGTTTTCTGTTGACTATTTAGTCATGTATTGGTAGATGCTCCTAGGGATCAGATATAACCTAATTCTTGTGTTTTCACTTATATCCATTGGAAATGTTTAGGGAGAGTTCTTGCATTATTAACGTTAAAGTTATCGTTACTTCTTACAAAGATAGTTCTCTGATAGTTGTCAATTCTACTATTGGGAGAAGTAGTAGTTTATCTCGCGTAAAACGAGGAACAAGTGTGGATGTTAAAAGATAATAATATAATAAATTTATTGTCAAAAACGCTGTACAAGCAATTCAAATTATGATNCTCTGATAGTTGTCAATTCTACTATTGGGAGAAGTAGTAGTTTATCTCGCATAAAACGAGGAACAAGTGTGGATGTTAAAAGATAATAATATAATAAATTTATTGTCAAAAACGCTGTACAAGCAATTCAAATTATGATGTGCATTCACTTGCTTGACGGATTATGAGACTGAATTTGGTGACTATACTATTAAATGTTGTGGTTGATTTGATACGACAGGTTTTACTCCTAGATTATTTAGGACAAGTGGAGGAAGGTTATGGAACAGAACGTTCGCGGACCTGTTGGAGACTAGGACCAGATACAAATATTTCAGAATGAGTTTAATATTGTCAATAGTGGAAAAACTTGATGAGGAACATGTTTGAACATTGAACATGATGAAGAGGACTAGAGATGATGTGTGTTGGTGGGTTCAGTCAGAGTTGAGATTTAGAAATTCTTTTTTTTTTTATACATCAAAGGGATAATGGCGTTTGTTATGCCTATAACGTATCTTGGTGAGTAACTGGTTTAGATGTGAAGGGTTATTACTGATTCTATGAATATTTAAGTCATAATGAAGAAACCGTTAACATGCTGTGGGAGGTAATTTTTCGAAGTACAGGTATTATTGTACGTTGGTTTCTTTAATGTGTTTTAAAATTTAGTGATTTGTGGAAAATATACCCAGTAAAAGCTACTGAATTTGATAAGTTTAATTTGTCAATGAAATTTTTAAGAGATACGTGTTCATGAACCCAAATATATATATATATATATATATATATATATATATATATATATATATATATATATATATATATATATTAGA
>NNCF01126134.1:303636-328869 GCA_002313205.1 Laupala kohalensis
ATAAACTGTTCAAATTCTATATTGTTTCCCCGCAATAATTTGTATTTTTTCCATTTCTCCTTAAGGTCATACCAACTAACGTGGAAGAACGAAAAACGGTCGATATCTTTTACTAGTTACGTTCGGATTACTGTTATGTGAAGTCGACAATGTCTCTGAACTGACTTTGTGTTGATTTTATTTCGGAAAGTTTCTTTTTGGTGGTTTGACGGTTCATGTGATGATTTCTTTCTGAATTCTGGACGGAATCGTTTCAATGCTGTGTACAATTGTGGGTCGTTTTTGAAGGTAGTTTTACTCCAATGAAACACCATTGAAGGTTGCAGTTGAATAGAACAACATTTGTTATTCGGCCAAGTGGTTTGATTTTAGGCGTGGGAGGAAAAGAAAGACCTTTACTAAATACAGAAAATACAACCAGATAAAAGATTGAGAACGGATTTGGTAGATGACTCAAAGTAAGGAACCGGATGTTGAATTTTGGTTTCGGTGGTCTTTTATGAAGAAAGAGGATTACATGAGGAGAATATGGGAGGTTAAATAAGGATGCAAAATAGATTTATCTCCCCTTAGTAGAGGGTTGTAAATTAGTAAACGGAGTTAGATGTTTGTGCACGTTGAGAAAAGATTTACAGAAACTTGATAATTTGAGTAGATGTCACCATTTTCTACCAAGAATTGGACATAGCTAAGAATAAAAATACATTGATTGATAATGCCAGTTTAAGAAGCAAATGAATTATTTTAACTAAATATTTTATTTGGGTAAAACGAAAATTTGATTATTTATCATATTGAGATAGTTTAGTTTAGAAATAGAATTGAAGTTTGGAATTGAGAATATTTAAATCTATCTTCTTATTTCAAATATATAACTATTAGCAGAGGCTTCATAACAAATCCATAAGGAGAAATTTCAAGTACATTGCATGTGGAAAGAAATTCAAAGGATGAGTGCAGATGTAAAGTAATATTATGAAATGGTTGTGGTTCTTTGGAGGGAAATATGTGAAGGATGTTTATGATATGAACATGGTATAAAGTTTTTAGAATGGTTAGCCCTGATGAAGATATAGATTATATCGAAACGTTGGCGTAACAAAGAAATTGTTTTATTTGAGCCTAAACGCAAGATATCCTTATTTATTTAAAATGGAGGCTGTAAATGTGTCAACGAAAGAAATTCAAAATAACTGACAGATTTTGCAACGTTGAGGGAATAAAATACTGTTTTTGAATCAGAAGTTATGAAATATGTAAGAATGTAAAGAGGATGTATTGATACTAAATCAATGATAGGTTAGAAAAATTCAATAGAAAATAAATGAAAATAAATTAACGTAAGTTAAATACCATCAAAAGAGAGTTCAATATTATTTAACAATGCAGGTAGGTACCCATGAAACGTGGTGTTGCTGAACTTAATAAATAATTTCAAAATATAATAAGGTGTAATTAAATTGTGAGGGATATTATAAAGGATTCCTATGTAAAACTGTCTTTATAATTAGAAACAATAGAATAATAAATAAGTATCAATGGTTAAAAGAAGTCATAAACATTATTGAAGCTTTTGAAATAGCAGTTTCAAGACGATATATTTCAGATACGAAACGAAACTCCAGTCTTTTTGTGTAAGATGTTTTATATAAGTTAAAAACTAGAACACATTTAAAACACGCAAGCGCGGATTTAAAGAGACGTTTCGACCCTCTCCTGTATCAGCTCAGAAGACACGGAATTTTTTCTTTCTTCTGTATTTGTTGAAACGACCGTTATAGGAAACAAAATTTAAAAAACCTTTTTCAAAACAAACTTTTATTTAAGCGATGTACTAAAACGAATAAAGTAATGCAAAGTCAAATGCTAATGCCTCCATACATATTTCACATTAGTAAATCCTGATAAAAATAAACGTGCTTACTATCTTTACCGCTGAAAATGATTTATAATTTTATGTTGAATTATTTGTTTTCAAAAAGCTCGTCGCGCCAAATGTTCATAAAAGTGGATACCAATTAATTTCATTGGACAGTGACAAGTTGATAGATAAGTAATTGCCTAAGTATGTATTTTATTTACGGTTCGCGCAACAAACATTTTGATAACATATAATTCAACATAAAATATTAAATCATTTGGGAAACGATCGTAATGATAAGGTAAGAAGTTAAAACGAAAAGCGTAGGTTATGCAATGCGTTATACTTTCTTGTTTGAGAGAGACTTCAGGTGAAGCTTCTCGGAAATAATTCCCCGCGAGTTATCTAGGAGTAAAATCGTTAATAAAAAACCATTTTAAAAGATTTATTTGAAATAGACATCATAATATTGCATTGTCAGAGTGTTCACGTACATGTGTCAAATTTCAATTCAATCGGTTGAGAGAAAGGGATTTAAAATTCAGTTGCAAGATTTGGCCCAAACATACAAACTAACAAATGAAGTTAAATACAAGCTTGTAATTAAAAATGAGGGTATCGCGGGAACAAATGTAGAATTTGACAAATATAGTAGCCCAACAACTATAAAAGTAGAGTATTTAAATACTACCAATGTTTTAAAACCTGTATTTTACAACTAACACTATATAACAAATTTAGTTATACGTCATGCGCAGTGTGAAATTGGAAAGTTAGTTCGAGGATGCACTAGCATGCGATCGTTCGCAAGACTCAACAACCCATAAACCGCTCATAATCAGAAAAGAGTTTGGGATAGATAAAAAACTTCACTACAATTTGTAATAATTATAAAAATAATTATACCAAAATAATTACACTATTCACCAACTTAGTTTATTATCCCCAACGTGGTGATACACAGTTTGCAAATGCTTTTTTGACAGTAAAATTTATTTCTTTATTTATTTATCTATAGCCAGAAAAACCTCGTAAAATGTAGCCATGATCGAAACACTTTTGAACATCCGTACTTTAAGAATATATCGTGATTTTAGTTCGAATGTGGTCAAGTTGATTTAATAGTAATTCCCTTCAACGAGTTTAATTCGCAAATCTAATGTGCATGAAAAATGGTTTTCACCTTTTCTGTGACAAAAAAGGATGAATCTAAATCTAGAATATTTTTTCGCTTTTCTCTTTGCTTTTGATACACATCAATGAAAACATTCTCTCTATGCTAAAGGTGCCTTCTCTTTTCTCGAATGATGTCTTCGCATTGTTTCCAGAAAACTCGACAGCTTTCCACGACATTATCACTATAGAAGGTAGCGAATAAACTACGTCTTTCGGTAGATGAGGGAAGAGCAATAATATCTAGGCTAATGTTACGACCTCGCAGCTTCTTTCATTGTGATAAGGAGTTTTCCGAGACAGGGATTGATGATCCCCTCTTTGGACCCCATCTTCTTGAACGTGCTGATCACAGAAACAATTGAGGGAGTTTTGCTCCGCGAAGCACGGGATACAATGGAGGCTTATCTTGCCAGACGGTCTCCTCCTTGAAACAGTGAGCGACAGATGTGCAGTGGAGTATTGTGCGGGCGCTGTTGGTCACAAAAGGGAAAAGCCTTGCGCAGCTACACAGCTACCTGTTCGTAATATGCTTCTCAGGAACGACTTATGAGAAAAGTCCCTGACTGCAGGACATTTCAACCTGCCTTTAACAATAGAATTATTTTAGTCCTGTTGTCACGGATAAATGGGTTATATTACGTAGCTTCAAGTATTAGTTCATTCGCTTTTTCGAGGAAAAGGAAGGACTCATGTTAATTTAAAACACACAGTAATAATTTTTTATTCATTACTTGTGATTATAATTTCACTATAACGTAATATGATAATTTCATTTCAATTCTACAAAAACCCTACGCATGTTTTTTACTGTTGTGTAAAAACTTATATTAAGTGTGATTAAAAATTAATTTGTTGAAGTTTTTCAACGACAACTGAACACGTAATGGCCATGTAACAAGAAAGGAAACCCAGAGGAAAACTAGTGCGATAATTAATGAAATACAAGAAGGGTAAAGAGAAGTGAGCAAACCTGGACGAACTTGGAAAAAGTATCTATAAAAGAACTCAACAGAAAGAGAGGACTGACGACATAAGAGGCACAGAGCAAGGCTACCAATAATAAGGGATATCTGAAATGGATGATCAGTCACTGGATGGCAATAGGAATAGAAGAAGATGAATCAAAAACGAAGAAGAAACACATCCATAGAAATGTAATTGATCGGAACATTCCAAAATACACTTCAGTTATTTATAATGCAGTATTATATTTTCGATTCCGAGTTAATCGATCATGTCACTCAAAAATCTAGAAAGTATCACCTTCTTTGCCAGAAACATTCATAGACGTATGTGGATGAACTATTTTGTCAAAAAGTTTAATTAAATAGCACACTCTATTTTTATGAGCCGTTATTTTGATTTTAATATTGATATAATACACCAAAATTTACTAAATTCTACTACTTAATAAATTTAATTTATGGTAACGATTCCATACAACTTAACGAGAAAAACAGAAGAAGAAAAATTTCATTTGTACGATTGAAACTATGCAGCATTCATGCGCCGTGCTTTCAGAGTAAAACCCATACAAAATAAGTATTCCACTTAGTATCTTGGTTCCGCTTGGTACCTTAGTCTCAGCCGCTAAATTGTATGTTCTAGGACATGAATTAAACCGGAGAGTTATTTCTTTTCCCACAACTCAATTACACATTAAGAAAATAGACTTTCCAGGTCTTGTTTATAACTATGCCTTAATATCCGAGATAGGCCTCCGTCTCTGACTTTCACGTAAATTATATGAAGCAAACGGAAGCAAAGTGGCAGTCAGGTGAAATGAAACAACCGTATGAAAACCGGCTACGAACACAGTTTAGTTTTGTAATTAAAGAACTATCAACTCACGAATTGCAATGAACCCTTCGCAGAATAGCAAAGCAACACATAATGTATTTAAATGACTCTTTTCCAAATAATAAAAATAAATAATTTACAGAAAAAATTAAAATGAATCGGTATGCAAATTGATTTTAATGTTAAAATGACATCAGTTTGAATTCATTAACTTGTAGTACATATAATCCAAAACATCTATCTCTATGCTGTGTTCAAAAGAGTTGCGAGGGGGGGGGAGGAAAGGAGAGGTTAAAGAGAGCAAAATGAGAGAGGACGGTAGGCAAACAAGGAGACATCCCGACAAGGAGACGCCTACGTCTTGCAACCGTCGTAGGTAAACTCACAAATAGAAAATAGGAAGTTCAAAAAAATCACATTTCTATCCTTCACTCTAAGAATATTATTTTTGGGGGGCTGTAATGACTTAGTCATTGGCGAGCTCTAAAACCTCGAGAATAATTTAAATATAATAATAACATGAAGGAATATCATGAAGGTCGCACAAAAAGTACTCCTCCTGCAGACATGTCCGAAAATCTGTAATTAAGTAATTACTCATCGTACAGGCCAGGATGAATTTTCTTTCTGTATCGATTAAGTCCAATCGCAATTTCATCTGTGGGATGGATGAACGTTTTCCAGTTACTTCTGAGATAGAGTCCTTCGTAGTGATACGCGCCCCCTTTCCAGGGGTCCGAACTTCTATTCTATCATTGTTATCGACTACTAATTGACTTAGTCTAAAAGGCTTGATCTAATTAAAATAATTCCAAAACAACTTCACAGGGCTACTCGCTTGGCTTAGTGGCGTATCATTCCCACTCGTGAGAGACCAGGATATGAATATGAGCCAGTATCACTAGGAAAACAAAGAAACAAACTTAATACTATTTATTCTAAGTACTAAGTCCCATCGGTACAGATGTACCCAATACCTTTTTACACGTACATAGTAAATGAACCAATTCCTGAATACATCAATCAATAGCTCTCGAAAGATACCCACCAGAACATAGGATGAATAAGACAGATCATGAATACACTAATCAAATATCTGAATATTACTTATTGAAAATATAGGAATCAAAGAGCTGTTCATGACCACCATAATCGAATATGAACAATCTTTGGCGAAATACAGAAAACGTCTCGTGAACATAACAATCAATTATATGAATGGGCACCGTCATACACCTGATAAACAAGATTGGTTGTGAATACAATACTCAAACCGTCTGACTGGAATTCATAGTATGCAGAGTAAGAAAAGCATCATTTACAAGTACAAACATAGCATTGGTGACGGCCCATGTGCCGGAGTGCAAGCACTATCTCGCACTCTCTAAAACACAAGTATTTAATAATACAGTGAAAAGACCAAAAGTATGAATTGGTTACGAGGCGCGCTCTCACACGCACCCTGGAATGTGTCTCTATACACACTCTGCAGATCAATAATACAATTCATAATGAAGTCATAAGTGAAATGAAATGTTAGTTTACGGAGCATGTGCCGCCAACACATGCTCCGGAGAGCAAGCTCTATCTTGCACTACCTAGGCGTTCGCTCGGCCATCGTCTCGCAAGATTTCAAGATGGACGTCTCGGGGTGGGGGGCAATTAGATGTAAGATGACGAAATAATGACGACATCAGTACTCATNCGAGCCCCGGACGGAAATGGCGCAACGGTTTCTACGTGCAGCCGTGATGCAGGCGTTGTGCGAACAAAAATAATCTTGACTACTGTAAATATATTGATAGAAAATGAAAACCGAATTGACATTATCATTGGGACTATAACAATAGTATAATAATAATAATAATAACAATAATAACAAACGATAATAATAATGATGATGATGAGGACGATGATAATGATGATGCCATTTCCGCTCCTGGTCTTCGGCCCAAACTTCCACTTCGAGTTTTGTACTTTAATCTCCTTACATAAATGTATCTTTCAACCAAATAATATCTTTCATCACAGAATGAACTACTCACCAATACTGCGGGGGTGGGTAACCATGGGCGACACAGGGCAGAGCCACATCGTCGCCTCGACGCGCTACCACGACCGGGGAGCTGCGTTGCACCAGCCGCGGCGCAGATGTGCCTTCCGGTTCTGGAACACAGTGAAAGAGATCGCATTGATAGCAACATTACGACGTCCTCGATGAGTAATTAACGAAACTTCATTCAGGTTAATCTCTTTGCACGGCTGGCTTTAAATGAACAGTTCCAATGAGTTAGCTTTATCGCTGTGCTGGTTGCAAGAATCACAATTAACAAACTGAGTAGTTGCTGTTACCACAAAATTGCAAATGAAACGGAAAACGAATGCAGAGATCAAATTCACATAACTTAGTGCGTAAAAGTGTGACCAACAGGATTACGGTCTTGCAAATGTTTCTAAAATGTCCAAAATTAAGACGAAGACTTCTTTAAATGATAAATATACTAAAACCTTTAACTTAAGTTGTCTTTATTTATTATTTATTCAAAATACTTAAAGATTGGTGAACTAAACCACATTTAAAGAGGGACAAGAAATCAGTTTGCCAGTCCAGCCGTCCTAAAGTGTTGGCGACAGTGCTCGTATTATACACAACTTCAAATAAAATAAAATAAATATATTTAAAATATTTTTCTTTGGCTGAGATCTACATGTGATATGAGGTTTCCTAGCAATTTACAACTTTGCATTAAACGGATTTCACATTAATTAATATTAATAAATGAACAGCAAAATAAAATTGAATCAATTAAGTAATTTCATAACACAACATGCTTTCTACTGCACAGACTAACGCTGGATCAACAAACAAACTTAATAAAATTTAATTACGAACGTTTAATTACAGTGCAAAAGGGACATCAGGAAAAAATAGTTTATACAAAGTAATATGTATATAACGAAAAGAGTGGCAGGTGCCTTTATAAAGATAGTAATATTATTTTGATACAGACATTTGTTGTGTGCTGCTTTTCTTTCATTATTTCACTGAGGATGATAATTAACCTCAGGGTAGGAATATATGTCCGACTAGACTCAGGTGGGGGTGATAACCACAAATCGCAGGCTTGTCGCATCACTAACGCAGCTCACCCTAACACCAATGTGAACAGTGGCATTGGTGGCATCTGCTTTACATGACGAAGTGATGCGTGGTGGTGGTGGTGCGCACATAATTTCTCATATGCAAAGCTGAAAGTGTTCCCACAAATAGTACAGAAGGATGGTAAGGTTTCCACGAAGGACGCAATAAACGTACGGATGTGACCTTATTGTTCGTGGAATCATTTCATAATTCTAAAAGATTATTATATTATAATACATAAAACATTTTGATGTAAATAGAGGAATAACATCTTTTTAAATTTAAAAATTTCAGTCAATAAACTTGAAAGCAATTCTTTTACAGTGATTTCACTATTCAAAATACTGCTTCCCCAAATCTAAGTATTACTGATCTGAAATTGGTGAACAAGGGTGCCCTAGAAGCACCTACATATTCTGCGAGCGTTTGCCAAACTGCCAGACATAAACGATATGTTTGAAAATCATAAAGCTGTGAAATGCCTATATCAAACTACAATGCAGACAAGCTGCAGACAGGACCAATGAAGTACCTCCATGTGCCACAACGATTATACTAAAAAAGACGATAATTTAACGAAATCTAACTTTGTAATTTAAAATGGTTTGATTTATAATATCCACATTGTCTTGACCTAAAAGCGGAATAATCTATACATAACATTTTAACGAGAGGGAAAATGCCTAAACGGCGAATTTTAAAGAGAAAGGGACATTGATCGTGGCACGAAGCAACTGACATCAAACGAAACAGGCCAGGCACATTTTAATACAGAAACTGACACACTCCAGTACTTCTCCGGGAATCATAAATTGTTTTCTAATCTCTACCTTTTCTTTACAACATTGTATTTCTTTCCTGTTTACACTTCTTTTGTATAAAATCACACAAATGGGTATCCGAGTAGAGAACAGAGGGAGAGAATTTAAAGGATTCGATGAGGCTTTAAAGCGAAACCAAATCTTTTGAATAAAAACCAAGATTGGTATAACATCGATGTGGGAACATTTGGTGAAATTGGTTACACTCATTATGTTAAAAGCGAAACTCTAATTGATGACTGCAAATTAGATCGTGGTATATTCCATAATGAAAATAAATGCTTCTTTAAATGTTCATGATTTATTTCTAACCAATATATAATTAATAAACAAGTATGTTAATATTAAAAGCAGGCTTCATAAAACATTTGCGTCTTTCTGAACTGTTCCTGATGACAATGAAATATGATATGAAATAAATAAACACCCATTGGTGGAATTCAAATACCTTGACATTATTATTTCTTTATTTAATGCGAGAATAAATTCTCAGTTTTAACACTAGTACAATATTTCTTCTTTTTGGCATCAAATATGTCACTAAAACTATTTCCGGGTTATTAATGCGGGTCGTCATAGTTTTTTAGAATCAACGTTTCTTTGGTTGCAATTGCCAACGAAACGTTGAGTCTTAAAGCTAAGACAAGTCTTAATAACCTCGAAGAAGTTTTAAGTATTGAAGATAATAGCCGTGAAATCCCACATCAATACAAATATGTGACTATATTAAAATAGAATGTCTTTGAATTGAGGTCAGTAGATTATAAAATCAATTATGCACTTGACATCGTTGACTTAAATTCTGAGAAGAAATGGAGTTGTACATTTTTTATCATAATAGTACAACGTTACTAAGAATTCCGAAGTAACAAAATATAAAATGTATATTATTTTAGGACAAATGAATAAACCTGAACACATCATTACACTACATTGCAATGTTTTGACGTCTTGAAAAAAAAATCTACTACTAAGAAACTTTTTCGAGTACATAATTGATTCCGTTTTGTATCAAGAACATTTGGATAACTTTTCTTATTGACATAGAAATCTCTTAAATTGCGGTGAACCTTACCGACAGGTAACAGATTAATTATGTTATGTTAAATGAAATTGGGAGACGGGACCGAGATTCGAAATTGGGACCTTGAACTTAGCGCGCTCATGCGCTTGCCAATTGCGCCATCCCGTTCGCCTCGCGGGCACGTCTTCCATTTTCTCGCAAGTTGAATGAAAATGGAAGACGGACCAAGGAGGTGAACGGGATGGCGCAGTTGGTAAGCGCATGAGCGCGCTAAGCTCAAAGTCCCGAGTTCGAATCTCAGGCCCGTCTCCCATTTTTAATTAACATAATTAATTTTTCTTATTGCTTTTTAAAAGATCAATTACATTCCCCAAGGGGTTATATTTGTTTCCTTTTCTCTTTATATATTTCTTGTTAGTTCTATTACTGTCAAGGCGCAATAGCCTTTCATTGATAAAGAATATGAAGCGTCAACTGATGTTTATTTCAGGATACACTGAACTGAGAGCCAAGTTTAAGGATTCTTATGAATGTCATCGACTGAAGAATCCGACTCAACACAATTCCTATGAACAGGATAATTGTATTTCCTCAGGAATTTGTTCAGTTCTTTATTTAAAATAGACACATTCTACTCGCTCCAATATATTCCTACTTAAAATATTATCAGATAAACGTCGTACAAAGAAGTAGAAGAAGTAATAAAGCCTAAAACATCTATAATTCACTTTTGGATATGAGTACTAGCCGCAAAAATACTCGGAAGTCCTCTAATACTGTAATCTATGGAACACATCTGAAAAAATAGAAAAACATGAAGGTATCACATCATGTTATTCCGATTCTTCTGGAATGCGACAGTAATATTATTCTCGAAGATTACAATGTAAGGAGAAATAATTCACGGACCTAAAAGAACTAAACTGCTATGTGCAGAATCTTGGAGAATCAAGAAAGGGTGATAATCTATTTCATTGCCTGTTTAAAACATTCTAAACCGTTGCATTAAATAAGTAAAAAAAAATTATCTAGTACGGAAACAAGATAAGAAGAGGTACATTTCTTGATGGAGTTGACATAAAAATGAAATTGAAATGAGTGATATTGAAACTGTGGAGTAGTTAAATTTACTTGCGTATTATTCTTGTTTCTCAATTAATGCAACGGTTTAGAATATATGCTAAAATTCTTTCACCTGGATTTTATTCTTGATGGAATAGATATTTAAAAAATTATTTTGATATAATGTTGGTCATTCCTTATCCATATGTTTTCGTTTTGTGATCGTGTTTTCATCCAATTAAATGGCTTCTAATGATGTAATAATATGATTCAAAATGTTAGCTGGTTCCTAATATGATATCCAAAACGGTGTACGATATGAAATGCTGAATCAATAAACACGGTACATTGTATTACCTTTAGAGGAACACTTGTATTTCCAGTTAAATTATAATGCAAGAGTCGCACTTTAAATTATTTCATGTTAATCTATTGGATCTACTGTGGTGCATGCAGCACTTGAAACATACAGGTAATGTTGGTTGCATATCACAATACCCCGGGATATGCACGGTTGGTTTCGCCGTGATTTTGTGTTCCAGTCTCAAGCATCTCAACTCTAATGATTCTAAATTTAGTCTATGCAGCAAAAATTCATCTGTATGGTAAAAAATTACACAAATGACAAGCATATTATCTCTAAAATCGATGAACACGAAATATTTTATAAATATAAACTTGTTCGGGACAAATCGCGTCTCAATAGACAGAACTACCAACTATTCAAACATCCTGCTGTGGTCTTCATTAGGGAAATGTCAGATTCCTACACACGTAAATCACTGACGTACTTTGCCACAGCAGAATGGTCGAAACATTGGTAGTTCTGTCTATTGAAACGCGGTTTGTCACGGAAAACGTTTTTTTTTTACTCCAGACGTGGAAGGCTCCGTTTCCATCAATACATTTAGTCCGAAAATTACTAGATTTTCTTCATTTTTGAGAGGAAAAAATGACAAGTTTTGTCAAAAAAATGAAATCATATTAGCAATAAAATGTACATTTTTGGAAGAACCTCCGTAACACTACTTACGTAGAAGTTGTGTGACAACTAACTTCATTTACAATCTAAATATTACAAGTATTTTATTGCAGTATCTATTTCAAAAACGTCATCTTGAATTAAAGTTTTAAAAATTTTATTCAAATTTTTTTTCACAAATAAATACTGTAATTACACACACACGGACTTCAGCAGATAATAGCGACATCATAAAACAAATATGATGAAATCATATTTTTTTCAGAGATACTAGAAACTACATTTTCCAGAATCACAAATACGTAAGACCGATTAACATTCAAAATACACCAAGCCCCTGCGTGTGGGAAGAACAAATTACTTCCACGGTACAATATTGCTACAAAGTAAATTACGAGAAATTGTATCCTACATCTTGCTATACTGTTCGTGTAATTATTTTTTCCTTTACAAAAGTCCAAATGTCCTCACAGTCATGCACATGCAAAACAAAATGTCGTATTGAAGTACTGCTGGCTCGAGCGACTCTGCAACTTCGCTTCCACCAACAAAACGGGTCATAGCTTCCTCCCTTTGTTGAACTGTCACAATCATTAAAAGATACGGTGGTTATAAAATGTCGTCCATAAAACGCTATCTGGCGCTTCGGTGCTCGCCTCGTCCCTCCACGTCCCCTTCCGCTTCTCACAGGAAGCTCTAAAGCAACTGCTAAATTTGCGCCACCTTAAACCCATTGGCAAGCTTCAGCTCGAGCTCCGAAACAGAATATTCCGGAAGCCTTGATAAAAACGCCGCTTTGGGGAATTGAAGGTCACAGATCAGCTTACGACGATACAACGCATCTCGGAGATGGCTCCTGCGTGATGTATTCGCGAAGTCAGAGTGTATCGCGAAGAGAATTCATTTACGAAAATGTTCATCGCGGGTTCAGTTTTGGTACGTTCATTCATCACAATGGAGTTGGTAGTGAATCAGATTACTGGCATGCAGATCTCTTCATTTGTCAGTGCTCAGGGCAAGAAAAAGAAGAAGAAAAATTCTGGATCGTAAAACCTCCGAAATACATTTTTTTGTTTTAGTACCATGGTTTCTCGTTTTAGTACTATAAGAAACGCGTTACAATTAGCATCAAATATATTGATGAATCCCAACTTATTTTTGACGAAAATAATGGATAGTTGTTTCCAAATTTAGTACAAGTTAGAAATAATATGATTATAATAAAGCAAAAAATTAATGCCAGATATTATTACGGAATGAATAACAATTAAATAATGAGGAATGAATACGAATAATCTTAAAATGAATCCTAAGGAAAGTTTAATTACAATTATCTTCTTAGAGAAATACCAGATGTTATTTCAGTGTGCTGTAATGAATATGTTACACAATCTGGAGTGACTTCATAATGTCGCATTATAAAATATGGTTTGACATCAGACACATACACATTCTAATGATGGTTGTAATACTAGTCTGTGTCCGTGTGTTGGTTGAGGGCTCATTAGAATCGTATCGAAAACACTTGGGGAATTAATTTTCGCCGTGTCCCCATAATGTATTAACCCCTTCATTTCCAAATACAAAATATATTTATAGTTTTTATTTATTATTAAAATATAGAAATAGTTTTTATTTCGAAATGTCAAGTTAACAAAAACTTTCCTTCTGTATAACTTTCTACTTACTTTAATTTTTTTCTCCCCAATGAAATGTTTAAAAATACAAAAAATGGAAAAGAAAATGAAAATATTATTTCTTCATATCCTTATCTAACTACTTATTTCAACTAAACAATCAAAATGTGGAAATAGCTATTGTTTTAATGTGGACTGGAAATTTATTTCTCGACAGGGTAATTATTATCGCGAATATATTGGCATCACTCCTTTGAGTAAAAGAAATACAATATGACTTGCAGATGTCATGGAAAATGGTATTTGTAACCAGCGATCTTTGTAATTCTTCTTCTTTATTTTTTTCTCCTAAAACCGATATCATCCAAAGTGGAAGAGTCATCTTCGAAATATTTCCAACTTACAGGCATTTTTCTCTCTCGCTCGTGTAACATGAACGTAACTGGAACACATGTTGGAATACATTTGGCCTATCTTTCTAATCTTACTCCGTGTTAAGGGATGGAGGAAACAAGAGGGAAAATTCTCGAGCCCCGGTTGTTCATTTACTGCAAGTTCTCGTTTTCACAAGGTCAAGCCGACAGGGTTTGAATGCGACTAAAAGCTAAGTGGAGACAGAGAAGCTCTCCCATTCCCTTTTGTTTGCACAAGCGCGCTTTCAGTTTCATTATTTCGTGGTGAGCTCGAATAAACAGAACTCGCCACCCCGTAACATTTTAAAACCATTTCGCGCGTTGAGGCTTACAGAAGGGGACCAGATAATACAGAAACAATGGAGAAGAGCGACTGGAATTAGGTTCGATTATTTACAGTCGGTGTCACGCCCTGGACATCGGGAGAATGGAATTTCGGAGCAGGGTTCTGACTAATAAGCCGACTCGAGATTCAACTCGGACGGCTCCCCGCTCGTGTCACGGCACTCCCCTCCTCTGTCAGTAGCCCGCGCCTAATCCCTGTGCCCACCCGGCCACCCCGTCGCCACAGGGCCACTACCTCATCTAGCTGAGTGCGGCCACGTCCGCGTAGGGCGAACAAACGCCAGACGTAATGGATTTAATATCTTCCATTGACACGCTGCTTTATATCCATTTTCACAATTTGTTCCCAGAATTATAAAGACCAGTAGAAACGTTTCTCCTTAAAGGATTTTATTTCAGAAAAAGCTCAGTTATCGTATGTTTACAAAGTTGATCTCGCGGGAGATGCATGACAATTAGTAAATAGCAGGACGAGAGGTAAGGGGAGTTGATAATAATCAGGAACTGTCAGAAGATCGATACCATTTTCCCTCGGGCAGTTTTACGTAAAAGGCTATAAAACTGCAAACTTTAACTGTACATTGTTACTTTTCAATTTACGTGTGTTTTTTCTCGAATGTCATATTAAAATCAATTTGTGTGTGCATAATACTATATATTGTTTTGCATTTTATTTCTTTTTCATTTTATCGGTCTTCTTTTATTTACTCGTAGCGTTGATTTATTAATTTGAATATTTCTCGTATTTATAAACGTATTTATGTAATTGATATTATTATCAAATATGTTCTTTTTATATTATTATTTATCATTGATGCTTGTGGAAGAGAATTTATGTTTCGTAATTTGTAAATTATATTAACGTTCATTAATTCACGACAAATATGACTCATCATTTTGAATTATTGTGTTGAATTGTTTATCATCAATATCTTCTTAATTCAAGGTGCACCTAACTGTAATAATGCAGCCGAATCCAAATGGTATTTTATGATCATAATTCGATGGTGTTTTATCTGAATTTTGTATTCTCATTCCGAACATCTTAGAAAAGATAGGGAAAGTTTATGAAACACTCCCGAAACAGTATTTTATCACACCGTGCTTAAGCTTTTATGTGGTTCAAACGAAGTTCAATTTTTTTAAACAACATGTACACATTTCGATGTACACATTTCCATCATTCGGTTTTTAAAATGGACGTATAATTAAGGCTATCATGTTTAGTTGCCAAGAAAGGGCCCATATAAATCCCATGGATGAGATTTATAGATTATCAGCGTTCTTTGTTTTTTTCTTTAGGTGAAAGTGATTTCCCTCAAAGCAATAAAGTGGTGTCAGAGAAGTGGTGAGATCTCCTCCTCCATTTACCTCGTGTCATCAATTTTTCATGTTTCACATTTAAATTTTTAAGTCTTGTATTCATATTCATAAGTCTTATATACAAATTCTAAAGTCTTACATTTAGATTCCAAAGTCTTATGTTAAAAATTAAAATATTCGAAATGATATTTGAGTTCGCAAATATTAGAAATCTATATTCATGTTTTATTAATAAAATATATAAAACAAAACATGAAGATACTTTTTTAAAGAGATAAATATTTTTAAAAAATTACATAATGCTTTTGAAGGACGATTTTATCCTTCTTAATGTCCAATTAATCAACGTATTTGTACAAAATATTGCACCAATGTATAGTTATCTTAAAAAAGTGCCGCGTTGGCAAACCAAGCTTTATTATAATTGAGAAAAATGGAAAAATTAAATACTACGCGGTTCTTCATTTTTACCCAAACCCAATAATTAATGGATTAAATATTACGATTTCTCAGATTGGGAATAATTCGTTTTCACCCATCAATAGTTTTCATTGTCACGTAGAAAGGTAAGCTTGAAATTAATGTTTTTATACGAGTGTATTTTAATTGTGTAGTTTGATAATTAATTCTTGCTCATTTTAATAACATTTGTATACTATATATTTAGCATTATTACTATTTCGTTATGCAAGAAATGTAATTTTTTTAAAAATAAGTCATTAACTAAAATGTAGAAAATGCGTATTTCAGGAATTAAAAATTTACGGAAGTATTTTGAGCAAACATTCATGCACTTTAAACTAGGTTTTCAGACACATTAGAAAGTTTTTATTTACTCAGCTGGTAATGAATCACAGCCCGCTGTAAACTTTCTGAAACGAGATTATATTTTGCCAAAGAATAACTGCTATGCGAGACTTCTGGAAAGAGTTGATTTAAGTGTTAAAAGGCGGGGAAATTCTTAGTTGTTTAAGAAATAATAATAAGATTCAGAAAAATTCTTACAGTTCAACAAGTATTGTCTATGACTATCTAATCAAATCACTGGCCCGTACGAGCATAATTATATCATCTTAAGTCAGTGCTTGCTTATTTCACTTCGATCGTACGTGTCAGTGATTTCATTCAAATACCGAATTCAATGTGTTTAGGAAATGAATAGGTAAAGTCTCATAAAATACGGAGAGTGAGTAATATATGAGATTATGGATCAAAACAATAAAACGAAGGTAAAGGATCAGACACTTAAATTATACCTGTCAATTTCATCTATCTCCTTAATCACTCGAATGCACTCTGCTTAGACGAGTCGATCCATGGAGAGATTGCTGGAAGCCCCTCCCTCATCCCCCATCTCAGTCATAGGGCCACCGGTTCCCAATTTTTCCCACAGTTTAAAATTTTCTAACTCAATGTAAAAACCAATCTTTATCAGATTTTTGAGGCCAAAAAACGATAATTCTTAGCTTACTAATAGTTGGTCAGGCGAACCAATAAATCCCACCTCGCTATGACAGGCAAGTGTACACAAATGTATCTCCATTAGTCATTTCAAATCGGGCGTATCTTACGTACGAAATCAGGACAGGGATAAGGGTTCGAACGAATCGTATCTAATCCAGGAGTGGGGATTATTGATTATGATGTAAATCGCTTAACGTAATTCATGGTTCGTCTCTCACGGAAATAAAAAGAGCATTAGATGGAATACAAACAATCACTGAAAATGTAGGTAACAAAAAACTTAACATGAGGAAAATGTTCTTGAGGTGAGGTCTGTTGAAATAATACTATTTATGCATGTACCACCGTTTCGAACTATATTAGTTCTTCTTCAGGGATTTATTTGAGGATATTAACAATACAAGTCCATGTATTTAGTTAGACTGTTGGAATCTGCAGAATCCAACCGACTGCCCAATATGATTTCACTAATATCGTTCGAAACGTTGACACATAAATAAATAGGTTTGTTTCAACAGACCGTAGCTCAATAACCTTTTCCTGGCATTTGTATTTCGAAGGTCAAGAAAAAACTAAGATGTCTAAAAAACTTGATATTGATTGGGATGAATCTTGGTAAAGGAACTAATTACATAAATGCTCTGCAATAAAGACTATAAATAGTCAAAAAGGTATCCAGTTTCATTCCTTATTCATGTTTATTTCTATTCCCCCAAATCTTCGTGACTATTTCTGGGTGAATCATAGTTTTTGTATTAAAAATGACAGTGATATGTTAAGGTTCAAAACCACACAAAATCTCGCCAGCCACATTGCTGGATGTCTCGAATTCGATTCCCGGACCCGTATTCCATTTTCCTTCAATATAACATGATTAGTGATGTGCTGGTTCACGTCGTATTGTCCCTATGTAGGTTTAATGTGATTACTATCTCGTTTATTCAATTTTATCTAATTTCTTTTGTACTTTTCAATATTTCGTAGATAATTTTCTTCTTTATAACTGGTGCAGATGTGTGCAAACATCGAGAAGTAGTCGTGTTTGTGTGGTATGCATAAAAACCATAGCATTACGATAAAATCAAATTCAAGTTATTAATAAGTTTACAGACGGAATGAAACTTATATTCTCATCCTTTTCTCCAAAATCTGGTTTCATTCAAGAGCATAACTCATAGCACGTTGTTACAACGTGAATGAACGTTGGAAATGATATAAATAAAAGACCCCCAATTAAAATAATTATTATACATACAGATTTGTTTATCGTTCAAGATAATTATGAAATATTCAGGTAAACATAACTTTCACATTCATACATGTGATTCCCTTTAAAAATTAACTTGGTTGCAGCGGACGATTCATCAATTACAAGTCAAGTATTGCCTTGTATGGTATCAGATAAGAAATTATGAAATATAATTACATTCATCTACAAAACATACCAGAATTGAGATACAAGAAAATATATCTATCATGGTTTCTATTTTATTTCATTTACGTAAAACTTTGTGACCTCTTGCAAAATAAAATTCCCTAGTAAAAGATATTTTGCAAAATTGTAAAACAATGAATATTTTATTTTGCATATATAAAAACGCTTTAATACGCCTCCTCGTTTATACATACAGCTTCAGGAGTATATATAAAATATGCATGCTGAAATCTTTTAAGTAAAATTTCATTTTCAGGTGAATTTGCTGTGATAAAACTATACATATCGACGACATTCAGTAGCGTGAAATTGTAGTCAATTATCAAGCGGCATTTGATAATACAATTTCTCCGATCAGATCATGAGAACTCATTTGTTTCAACCCAATCAAAAATGTTTATTAGCCTGTAACATAATTCCAGGATTAATGTCCAGTTGGTTTCAAATGTCATACTAAATTATGCTACGTTTCAGAAACTAATTAATCACAAATGCTTTCAACTATATTAATTGAACTAAAATTGTACGTTACCCATGCTGTAGAAGAACACTACTCATGTTATGATACTATAACCGTGTTTTCTATGCAATTAATAATAGTGTAAGATTTGGTGCAACGCGATACAAATAACATTTACACGGAAGAGAGAGATAATATCGCGTCGCAAACCCTGACGTAATCTAACCAAAGAGAAAATACAAAAAGTAAAATAATAATAAGTCGTTTCGCCATAACACAGTTTCAGAAGTACGTCGCTCTCAATATTTGTTACCGCAAACAGAAAATAATAGTTAACTACGTTCAAGGTAACAAACACTATGAAAGAAAATTACTGCATTAAAAACAATCAAATTCTAAAAAAAAAGAAAGTTTTTTGAGGGTCAGTCAGAAGAATTCCACTCCTGGAGACTTGTGCGTGCGCCACCACATATCCGTCTCAAATAGTCATTTTGTAGAATATTGATACTTCATAGAACGTTTTTTTTTTTTCAGTTTCAAAAACGTATTTTCGAGATCAGTTATTCTGAAACCTTTGTGTCAACCTTTAAAGAATAAAAGTACCTTAATGACACCGTTATCTATTAGATCGATATCGTAAAAGTGACATTTCGAGTTTTTTTCTTTTATATATTTTTTGTAAATTCATATAAACCAGAAATTTAAAAGCTATTGTATTTTTCTTACATTTACGAAAGGTGAATTACGAGTACCCACACTACCAATTAAACGAAAAGCAATATGCAATCANACGAGTACCCACACTACCAATTAAACGAGAAGCAATATGCAATCATTTTATATGTTGTTCACCGAATTCTATTTATCTCTACTCAACAATGATTAATTTCATTAAAAGGACAGAGGTAGAGCGAAAATTCGTTAACTTTATCGCTGAAACGTGTATCCTTTACGTTCACATAGGTAATGAAAATGACAAGGTGTTAATAAAAACGAGAGCATCAAATAAAACCAGAAATGCCATCCCTCACACGTAAAAACCTAACTATGTCCTTCACTCTAAAAAAGTTAGGTGAAGCAACAGATATTTAAATACACTTCCAAGTACCACAGGGTCCAGGCATTTTCAGTCCCCGAGTTTTAAGTTTTTTTTCTTTCTCTCTTCCTTTTATACGCTACTACTTAGTTTCCCCTAAGGTGGAGACTTAGCAAACAGGAGATGGCGATACCATAAATAATTCAGACCTTCCACTTCCCCGTTGCTTGCATTGCTTCGAGCTCTCTCCCTGAGAAAGTCGGGCTTGGCGTGCCAGTGCCCCACGTTGTCAAATCAAACCAAAATGGGCTGTATTTACATAATTCAAAGGAAATGCAATATTTATTATTTTATATTGGCGGGTCAGAGGGTCCATGCTTCGCTAAATGAACCCTTGGTTGCCATGGGCTGTGAATACTGTACCTTGGTATTTACTCTTAACTAATTGCTAGTTGCATTGACGGGTAATCGCGACTGAATAATTATTAGGTAAAATAGATTAAGCAAATTAGTAAACTATAATAATAATAATAATAATAATAATAATAATAATAATAATAAATAAAAAGAGGCATGAGAGCGGCATTTGGCGGATATACTGAAAGTTGTGATGTTTTACGATCGTAAGCGGAAGACTGCAACTAGAGTATTCGTTAAGCACCGCTGGGAACCACGGAAAACCAACGGTCAGGGCAAGAATAACAAGTAAAGATGACAAAGTGACAAATAATAACAAGTTAGCCAACAATTTATGTTCTTTCTTCCCTCCCTCGCGGTGCTGTGGAGCTCCGAACAGGTCTAGGTGACTGGACTCGATCGGCTGCGCCTTGAATACGAAACTCCTCCGATGTTTTCGTGGGGTATCCTCGCGACAGAATCAGTTTTCACGCATTTTCTGTTGACACGTAAATGAAAATATTACCTTAATAAACGACCGAAAATATAAAGAACAGGAAAACTATTTTGATTAGATTGATGTATTTAAAATTTCTATTTATTTATCTTTTTTCAAATTCGCGAATTAATTTTTCCCTTATTACCCTCACGCGCCATCGAAAAATGCAATAGTTCCATGAATTCGTTGTTGCCCTCCTTTAGTATGATAATTCCTAATCTTTCATTTCTATCTCTTTGAATCCAACTTAGGCGCCATCTTTCTGTCGCCTCGCACATCATCAACAGGATATGTACGCACAATGTACACAGACGCGATGCGACTGAAGCATCCAGGACGGGAGCGAGCGACTCAACGCTCGTCAACCAAGAGACGGACGGGAAACAGGAAAATAATGTAAAGGAAATACGAGTGTACCAGGCACGAGTCAAGTAAAGAAACATTTTTGAAACTTTCCATAATATTATATATTCTGTTTATATTAAAAATAGTCAATGTCAGCATCTACTTAGTACTCAAAGTACTCAAGTGTGAAATGGGTTAGTTGAATAATATCACAGTGCTCGCTCATGTAATACAAGCTATATTTAAATAATAAACATGTAAATTCTTATTGATAGGTTAATTCAACCTAAAAATTAAAGAGTTTAAACAAACATTTCCAAAAATGTACATTTATTTGCACTATTAAATTAAATTCAAACCATCCCACGGGGTTAGAAATGCAAGAAATCGATTCCTCAAAGGCATCGAAAATCAGGAAAAATACACAAAACATGCAAAATCCGAGTCCTGGTCATTACAGAACTAATTCATGAATTATGGTGTAATAAAAACTGCTAACCATTAATTATACGGTTTAAATTGGAACAATGTATTTTCAGAATGGTCTCTAGTTTGACTACAGTTCTCTAGTTTTGTCAGATTTTATTGAATAACTTTCCTAATTTTCCGGAAAGGAAAGGTTAGTTTCGTACAGTCCTCTTCTATTTTCAATTTGTGACACGCATGATGGCATTTTTACAATGATTCCAATACAAATGATTTGGGAATTTATTTAAAAACTGTTCCATCAGAGGTTTTATCTACAAAATCCTCAACCACTTCAAGACGGTTTTATTCAAATTTTAGCTGCGCAAGAACCATATTTTATTAGATGAGTTGATATACTATAATTTATTTTTCATTTAAAAAATCGTATCATACAAAGGTCACTCATATTATAATAATTGAAGTGCGTGTTATGAAATGTATGCTCTCTAATTGAACGACTATACTAAAAATTGCCATTCAGTGGCCATCAAATAGGATCCACAAAAATACATTTTTGATTCATCTCAATGGTGGTAAATAATGCGTGTGGGTAAGTCTTGAATGCGTGTGACATATTTCAAGTATCTTAACGCCACGTGAGAAACTTATACGATGTATTTAATGGTAATGATTGAATTCTCGACTTCGAGAGACGTCAGATTTATAAAATGAAAAAAAAAACTCCATTTGCACTGGAATCTAAGAATATCTTTACTCCATATATAAAATTATCGAGAAAAATAATAAACGTATAAAGTAGTTTTATATCTCAACTAGCTGATTTTCCTGGATCATAAGTGAAAATATAAAAAAGACGATTATTAATGTATGAATAAATACTTGTTATACTAATAAAATATTTTTCAATTGAATGTAATTATGAAGTAAGTGAAGTATTTTGGAGTCGCAAAACCAACTTTACACTCACAAAATAAACCTTGCAATCTTTCGCAACATCCATTTTTGCACTGAAAAGCATAGAGCTTTCAAGGTGATAACCATGAATTTCAATTCGCGAGTGCTTACAGTCCCTTCCAGGTTTTCACGCAATTTACGGGCATAACGACTATTACATGTTGTTACCACCAGAGAAGTTTCTTCAACATTGATCAAAATTATTGAATTAATCTGTAAGACTTTAAAATGTCCTTTATTTTAAGTCAAATGGTTCCACATTAAATACAATAAAAGAAAAGAAAGAAAAAATAACAAAAAACCCTTTTCGTTTTCACGATCATTTGTAACAAACATACAATCAAAATATTTTATATATTTATATCATATGATAAAAATTAAGATAAGATGTTGATGAATAAAGTATTTCTAAAACTTCGCTAAACTCCTGAATAATTTAGATGGTATGAGTTATATCGATGAGCTTAACTGGTAGCATATCTAGGAAAAAGGCAACAGTAATTTGAGAGTTCTTTAATGAATAAAATGTTTATTTTCGGAGGAGACAGATTACACTACTAAACAATTGAAAAGTGTCGTATTCAGCAGATTAGGATGGGTCATCGTTTTTTTCTATTTTTTTAAACAAATTCATTTTTAATATCTTTTGAAAAAAATTCAGATTTAGATTGTACTAGATTTTTGAATACGTAAGTTAAAAACGATAGAACCATATTGATATATATGATACACCAAACGTAATGTTTAAAGCGCAAATATTTGTGTTTATATTCTGACGACCAAATTTAAAAAGTGAACAATAAGTTATTTGAAATTAATACATCAGGTGTCATGAATTAAATAGGTAACATTATTAATCACAAAAGAATTTAATTGAAATGAACTCAAATTAAATTAGCTTACTAACATAATAAGAATAACCTTTATTCCACTTTTTACAATACAATTTACTTTTTTTTTGAAAATAAAGAGAAATAAAGAATTTATCTCCAAGGCAAAGCCTGTTTGGAGATATTTTTATACTTTCTAGAAATAATAAAAAAAGTAACAACATACAGACCATAGACAGTACAGTTTTGTTTAACAAAAATATAAATTCTTGTCCCTAAATGAACTCTCATCTTCTAATATTCAATTTTAAAAATAATTGCTCATTAATATAATTTCTCAGTTTTTGAGTCTATGTCTGACAAAACTATTTTAATTGGCCTAACTCAATTTAAGTACGCTGAAAATGAAGCAAAGAAGAATACAAAGTATATTGTACACAGACATTTCCATATTCACACTCATACATATTCATATATTGTATACATATGTTGTTCCTATACCTAAAGATATTATTACTTAAAAATAATTATCAATATTAAGTTTTAATAATAAAACCATCTTTTTGTCATTTATACCAATTTTAAACATTAATTTTAAATAATAAATTTTTGACATCTGATGTAAAAAGCAATATCTTAAGATCCATCAAAAAATATTTTTATGAATTTTGAGTTTGAATTTCTGGAGCAAACATATTATACATTTTTGGTGCTATAAATGAAAAAGTTTTGGTGAAACAAGTATTTGATGGTTTTGGCACAAATAAATGTTCTGCATTTCGCAATTTTAACTTATATTCATTATTAGATTTATTATTTTCGCTTCNACTTTATATTGTTCATTCGTCTTAACATGTAGATAATAATTTGGAATTTGATATAATTATCTTTAATCCAGATTTCTAAGAATACTATTATTTTAGGTAAAAACGATAACATAGATAACTCAGCCAAGAACAAATCCAATTTTGCTCTCATACTTCTATTATTTTGGTGTACAATAACTATACCATCATTTTGACTTAAAAAATCAATACTTTTCTTATAATCCATTTAAGTTTGATTAATTCTACTACTCTAACTTCTACTAAATTATATTAAATAATAACAAATTAAGGAAACANGTAAAACACTTTTAATACTTTATATTCATACATGTGCCTGAGAGGCAAAATTTTCAATTCAACAAATAAAGGATATGCTGTTTCCGTCTTTTTCATTTACATTATTATTCTTATAAAATTTTTCTGTAAGGTAATTATTGATTTCAAATTTGCGATATATGTTCCCCCACCCAACATGAAATTGCATAATCTAATCTATTATGAACTAAAGAAAAATACTGCATTNCCACGCACCCATAGCCATTTGTAACCCTGCTTCCTCCTTTCCTCCTTTGCCATTGCCAGCATTCTTTTCCTCGCGGGGGTTATTGACTCGATCACGTTCTCCGACGAGAGGTCCAGGTGTCTATGGAGAAGTCCCTCTTAACTCGTCTCTTGGTCAGCATGTCATCAGCATCCATTCTTANGAAAGTATAAGATTCTCACAACATTATTAATTTTCTGTTTCAATTTTGATATAGGTGTTTTCCAATTTAATTCCTTGTCTAACCACAACCCCAAATATTTAAGAGATTCCTCCCCGATTACTAAGCCACACTCTGTATCACACTCATCATTACTTATTATGCAATCTAAGCATTTATAAAAAAAAATTCGTCAGATTTATATTTCCCTTTAATCATGTTACGTCGAAATAAAAATGGGAGACGGGACCGGGGTTCGAACCCGGGACCA